>JANQAP020000549.1:5937250-5960559 GCA_026874005.2 Erythroxylum coriaceum | reverse complement strand
TTGATTAATTACAATATAATTAATTAATTAATTAAAATATGATAAATTTTTATTTCTTAATATTTTTACAAACCAACCACTGTCAATGGTAATGGTAATCATTCCTTCCTCTTAACCAACCATTATAATTATAATGATAATATCCATTCTCATTCCTCACTATATTCATTCCCATTCCTATTACCATTCCTCTGTATGAACCAACCGCCAAGTTTTCCGAAAACGTAGGTAATAATTTTTAGCTACGAAAACTAAGTGTAGCCAAAAGGTGTTGCGACGATTTCTCAAAACATCCCTAATAATTTTTTTTACGAAAATAAAGCGTAGGAAAAAACTATCAGCAATGATTAGAGTAAAATGTCACCTATATTTTTCAGCTACGAAAATTTGGCAACGTTTTTTGCGACAAATATAAATCGTCACTAATAACTCTTATATAGCGATGATTTTCGGACTTTTCGTGAAGATTTTTCGTAGCTAAATGTGATTTTTGTTGTAGTGACATTTGACTCTCTTTTGTATTGAAATTAGAATATTAGTAATAATTAGTCTATTTTATGCAAACTAAGGGGCAAACAAACTTTTTTTATGGTTTTACACTTGCGTGTATATATATATGTGTGTTTGTGCATATATATAGGTTCAAGAAATCCTTCTACTTTGTCATTATTTATGATTTTATGGGAAAATCCAAAAGCAAAGGAGGAAAACAAAAAAGGAACGTTAAAAGGAAAAATAGGAAGAAAAAAAAAAAAGAGAATGCATGATGTTGGGGACCTTTAGCTAGCTAGCATCAAAAGAGAATGCATGATGTTGGGGACCTCTAGCTAGCTAGCATCTAAGTCCTCTTGCCAGTACGGTCACTTGTATAAAATGTATGTATTGGAAAGCAATGTGGTGCTATATCGCTTAACTCGCTAGCACTCATTTAAAAAAAAAAAAAGAGGAAGAAAACGATTTCTTTATCCAAAGCCAAAAGAAATACAGAATTACATAAGATAACAAGTACATTTGTCAAAGCACATCAGAAACATAAAGATTGAGAGGGAAAAAAGAAGTTTATGGATTTGTAAGTCAGAAAAGTTTAGTAATTAACTAAAATTTCAAATGAAGTGATTAAACTTTGATATATGTTTACTTCTTTATTTATAATTAACTTGTTTATAACCTCTCTACGTTGGTTCCTTTTCTGAAGTGGATGGCGAATCTTGTTACATTCAAAAAAGGTCCCAATTGGATAAAATCCCAACTTCTGTCTTCAATTCCATCAATTTATGTCTCAATCCACACCAAAGCCAATCGCTCAAAAAATGCACCTTATGTTAGAAAGGAACTCCTCATGATTTTGATCTCTCAAGATAATATTACGATCGATGCAAACCGTACATCATGTGGGACATTGTTTATTTTCTTGTACATTGGAATTAAATCTTTTTCTTTTATGGGAATCAGTCCATATTTTATGTTTCCGTATGCAAGATTCGATACTTATTGTGCAACAAGTTACTTTTGTATATGGAGTGAGGCATCGATTGCTCGTCAGGTGATTATCACATAGTGATCTACAAACTGACACACATATCATAGGGAACATTCTCACTTGGCTTCATAATCGAAAACGAACCTTTTCCCTGCCTAGTTTTTCTTCTAAGATAATGCCAATCATGATCCACCTTATACCCTCGAGACAACCCTATAAATATACGACACTCCATGGAGCTCGAGCACTCAAACCAAAACCCTCAACTGTCTTCTTCACTAGCAAGATAGTTTAGCTATAATAACTCTTATTTCTCTCCTTCATCATCACTGTTACTGCTTCATTGGCATTGCACACCCAGTTGTTGTTTTCGAAAGTTAACAATGGAGAGGGTTAAGCAATTGGTGGCAGAGAGGCCAGTGGTGATATTCAGCAGGAGCACATGTTGCATGTGCCATACCATCAAAACCCTACTCTGCGACTTTGGTGTTAACCTGGCGGTCTTCGAGCTCGATGAGATACCTCGGGGTCGGGAAATCGAGCAGGCACTGTCCAGACTGGGGTGTCAGTCGATGCCGGCAGTGTTCATCGGTGGTGAACTTGTGGGTGGAGCTAATGAGGTGATGAGTCTTCACCTTAACAGGTCCTTAATCCCAATGCTTAGAAGGGTTGGAGCGTTGTGGCTCTGATAATGAATCAGACAAGCTGATTAGCATTTCGGCGCATCAGGCACACGTTGATATTAATAAACTTAAACACTAATTAATGCATATGGTATGATATATAGTAAGTACTACAAGGTGTCCGATGGAAACTTAATTGTGTAATAGTCCACGACCACGAGCTATCTGTGTATGTGTGTGAGAGAGAGGTTGTAGCAACTAATTAACCCTTATGCTCCTTTTTGCTAATAAAACTGCATATGTTTTACTTCTCTTTTTGTATATTACTCAACCTAGCTAAGCTAATATGAGTTATGCTACTTTTTGACCTAAGTATATATTCCAACTAAATAATCAGTTGCTATCCTCAGGTTCTAATTGAACCTTCTTAATGACGAGTTGGTATCTTCATCATCTTAAACACATTTCAAATTGAACCTTCTTAATTACGAGTTGGTATCTTCATCATCTTAAACACATTTCATCTAACCTTTTTTTCATTTTTAAAAATTTGATGTGAAAAACTTGTATCCCTATTTAGTTAAATTTATGAAAATCAATAGTTAAACGAATAATTCAATAGAATTATGGCTCAAATCTAACGAAAAGCAATCCGAGTACCAATACATACCATAAGGAAACTTAAATGTTCACATTTTATGTTCATCAGAGGCAAAATCAAATTGAAAAGCCAGTTGAATTAAAACTTTCATTTTTCTAGTTTACAGACCAATATCTGTTGGTGCTAATTTTACACTTCCGCAAAGGATTAGTCTCTCCCGAAAGAAAGAAATAAACCTCTCGGTTTGATATACATACAGATCAAACCCAATACTTCTCTGTGTGGGAATATTTCAGCGCATTACTATTGTACATTTTACCTCACTTTTGAAGTAAATTATCTTTCGGGCCCTTGATGGCATTCGCCTTAAAAGTTATTTAAGCGGTGTCATTCTTTTCACTACTTTCTGTCATTCAGGCATTTCCACTCTTCCATAACATTCTCTCCACGATATTTCCGCTTGTCAATGATTTTGTTAGCCTTGGCTTCTACAAAAGCTCAGTCTCTTCTTGGTCTCCATCAGCATCCTCTACCTCATTTTCTTCATCTTCTTCAGGTGCGTCTGGATCCACCCCCTATAATGAGGATACAAGTTTAGTCCTTGGAAAGTCCAAAAGTCCCCATCATGGCAATACCTACCTCTCCCAAGTCCCACCCAGATGTTCATCTAAAGTAATCTTGCCTTACAATTACATCACCATAACTTACACCACATGAAAAATAATTACATACTTTCCACGATAGATGGTAATTGTTAACAGTGCAGGACCTGTCTAAAAATTGAATGTACTAACAGGTACACAAGCAGGGACTACTAACCTTCATCTGTTTCTCCAAGCGTTCAATTCCTTTTATAGCTGCTTCATTCAATGGATTTATTCTGCAATACAAATCTAGGGTTAGAATTCGGAACTCAACAGACAGGGTGGCACAATAAGTTGCAACAAGAACAACAATAATCACAGCATCTGTTAGACATTTATGTAAAGGAGCACTGCTTGAGGTAAGCAACAGAGAAAATATGTTATAACCTTAGTGCAGCCTGATAATGTGACAAAGCCTCTTGCAACATGTTGGTTGCAGCAAAAACTTGTGCCAACTTGACATGAAGAGAATCATCAGCCCAATCCTTAAGATACCGTTCAAGCAAAGATACTGCATCCCCGTTGCGACCCTCTATTACATGGAGCTCCGCCAAAGCTAATGCGGCACCAAGGTAGCCAGGTTCGAGCCGCAGTGCAGATTCATAGAATTTTTTGGCCTGTCAAGGTTAGATCAAACACTTCATAAGATGATCTCCTCCCAAAACTGACACAACATTGTCCTCACAACAGTAAAACATTGAAAGGAAAATTGCTAAAATTGATTTGTTACAGTTTTAACCTTCTCTCTGCCACTAGAGTTACTAGCATGCACATCTCCAACTAATTTCAGAGCTTTTGCAGACTGAGGCATGGCCTTCATAGCCTCCCTGGCAGCATGTAGAGCCTCCTTGATTTTAGAGAATTGCAAATAAGAATGAACCAAACCTAAGATTGCCATGGAGATCAATTACTTGAGGCTTACTTTCTCATTGCTGTTTCATTAAAAATTAACTAAAATTCATACAATTCTATGTAGACACGCATGTTATCATACTGCATTTTGAAACCTTTTATCATATCATTTTAACTTTATACACAGCACCTTGATATGAACGAAGATCAGATCTCAACTCTTGAGCTCCCCTGAAAGCAACTACAGCTGCTTCTGGCCGCTTCATTGCCAACAGTAGATTACCCTGAATGAATGAGAGATTCTAGATTTTGTTTCTGTTCAAGCATTTATGAAGCATACACATACTAAACTGGAATCATCTACATAATAATCTGTTCAAATACTCTGTCAATCAAGCATGAATTATTTGCCTACCTTCATTATGTAACCTGGTATGTGCCTCTCATTAATTCGAATGCTCTGGTGACAAAGAAAGTAGAATTAAGAGATTATACAAGTTCAAAATAAGGAGACCCATGCCAATCCAGGCATTAACTAACCTTCTCAGCGTAGGAAAGTGCTCCTCTCTCATCTTTCCTTTCCCACAAGACTGACAAGGCCACAAAAACTTCGGGCCTAGTAGGGTCAATATTCAGTAAATCGTGCACTAATTTGTTGAGTTTTGAGTAATCAGACTTTGTCTTTAAAAGCATTGCATATTCATCCATATAAGTTACGATATATGGATCAAGTGATCGAGCCTGCAAAACAATAACATCGTATGCTTGGCAAGCAGTTTGTCAAAGATATATCAAGTAAGCAACAGAACTTCTACTACCTTTTCAAAATTCATTATAGCTTCATCATTCTTCCCAATAATGGCTTCAACCTTCAGATAGGGCAGATAGTAAGTCAGGAAAAAAAATGGCAGAAATACTAATTAGCTTTGACTAATATGAAACCATTACCTAACCTTTGCAATTTCAAGTAGTATATGTAGATTATTTGGAAATCGTTGTAAGAGTTCTCCAAAGAGTTCCAATCCACCTGACAGCATGAGAGAGAGAGAGAGAGAGAGAGACGGAGAGAACACAAAGCATTTAATCATCACTACGCATATTGAAATAGAATGCATGCCATAGAGAAAACTATTGGAATACTGCCAACCCACCATAAAGAGTACATAACAAGTATTATGCATACAACTATGAATGGAAGTTGAATTTACAACTCATATTAAAGTTAAATTACCTTTATAGTCATTTGATGCAATACAACACTGGGCCTCAACATAGCGCTACATAAATAACAACCATTAGCAAGAAAGCCAAACATTATTAACAATATAAAATGCAACTTTCATATCAAGCCAAATAAGTTCCGGATAGGTGTAGCAGCTGTGTTCAATGGTTAAGAACTACTCCTAATCAATTTTCTATTTGTCGTACTCCTCATGAACCTTCTCAAGATAAGAATGGACGCTTTGGAAGGAAGTACACTTTATTCTTAGCCTTCCCCTTTTACATTTTCATTCTAAACGATTAAATGTGACATAATGGTTTAAAGCCACTACAATTTTGTTTCATTCTGTAATATCTTCCTATAAAAGGATGACACACTGATACTGGAGGACAATGAAACATAAATACATTAAAATGTCTCATTCATGTTAAATAATACACACTTGCAGCCAACGATTTGAGTCAATTTGTTCACATGAGGCCCTTCCATTTTTACTTGAAGTCTGCAATCACAAAAATAGTGCCCAAGAGATAAGAGTCAAAAATCTGTTATGATGAAAAAGTAATGTATTGCATTGTGTATATCAGAAGACTTAATCCCATGAATTCGACACAGATGAATGAGATGATAAAGATGCTGAATGGACCATCGTAACTGTTACATATTGAGCATTAATGTCATTGATTCTAGTTTTCTTATAGGGATAGAATCCCTTGATCATAGGGATTACATTCCCTAAATTAATCTTGTAAATATGTATATATAGCCTTAGTACTTTATAGTCAAAATATCGAGACCTCTTTCTATCTTAAAATGGTATCAGAGCCTGGTTTAGGTTTTTGAGTGTTTAGTTTTCTGCCCAAATTGAGCAGAAATCTGTCTTAGTTCTGCCCAGGGAGCAGAACATCATTTTTTCCGGTCACCATGTTTCAGTGACCTGTTATTCTCACTGCCGGCACCAGCAAAGGCGCCCTTTTCGGGCAAGTCTCCCCAGAAATCCGGCCACCGAAAGAGTTGCGCATGAGTCATATGCGCCGGTCACCACTCTTGGCCACAGTCCCACTTGTCGGTGCGTCCAGGTGCATCCCACAGCGCTGTTGCCTCCGGTCACCACCTCCGACATCGACTCCTGCCGACCAATGTTTCTGACGGTCTAGCTCCATGCTTCCGCCACTATTTTGCTGCTGCTCCTCTTGTTCCTTGGTGTTTTCAACAGGAATTTCACCTGGGCTTGTCACAGCAACTCTCTTGGAACTTTGTGTTGGGTCTATTGCTTAGTTTTCCTAAGATTTGCTTTGTTTTGGAGCATTTTCTTTAGCATCCGAGTCCCTCTTATTGGTTTTGATTATTATTATTATGGCCGACGATAACAAAAGTCTCATTGTCACGGATGTCATTCCTATGATATCAAAAATCACAGAACACAAGTTAACTGGCTTTAACTATTTTGATTGGTGTAAGTCAGTTCGAATTTATTTACAGAGTATTTCTAAAGATCATCACCTTATCGATGATCCTTTAATGGACCATACACGTAGGGAGTGGGTTTTGTTACCATCTAACCCTAATATTAAAGTCCAACAAACTCAATGAAAACAGATAGTCATCATGAGTTTCTTATCCAGACTTAACTCACAGTTTGAGATTGCTAAGTCTCAGATTCTTTTCTGCACTGAAGTCTCCTCCCTGCATGTGTTCTTTACTCAGATACTTCGTACAGACAATAGCACCTTGGTTGATCCCACTACCCAGACCTTCAACACTCTTACAAGTTAGAATACTAGTTATGGAAAATCATCCCAGAAGAATACTAACAAAGGAGGAACAGGGCATTGGAATCAAGATATGAGAGGAATCATTTGTTGATATTGACATAAACCACACCAAATGTACGTACAGAAAACTACAAAATAAAAATAAAAAAACTCACGCCGCTCATGCAGCAACTACTATGCCATCCAGCTCATCCGCTAAGAAGAGCATTACAGTTTCTACAGATGAATTTGCCAAATTCACCTAGTAACAAAAAGCATTGAAAGATTCATCTAACTCTATCTCTGTTATTGCTGATTCAGGTAACACAATTGCATGTCTTCTTTCCTCTTCCTCCCAATGGGTCATTGATTCTAGTGCCTCGAATCATATGATAGGTAATCCCCATCTCTTTTGTACTTTCCAAAAACACTCATCTCCTTCCCATGTTGCCTTAACAAATGGATCTCATTCCTCTGTTATTGGTTCTGGCACTATAAGCCTACACCATTATTGTCACTATCCTCTGTCTTACACCTACTTGGATTCTCATTTAATTTACTATCTAGGAGTAAACTCACTCATGACTTAAACAGTTATATCTCATTCTTTTTTGATCATTGTCTTTTTCAGGATCTTATGACGAAGAAAACTATTGGTAAATGACAAGCATTGGGAGGTCTTTACATTTTGGATAACCAAGTGTCTCAACCTGTCGCTTGTTCCAGTGTCTCAACACCCTTTGAAGCCCATTGTCAGTTAGGAACCTTTATTAAAGAAGATAAGTCCTCAATTTCAAAATGTTTCTAGCTTAGAGTGTGAGTCTTGTCAATTTTCGAAACACCATCATGTGTCTTCCTTTCCACAAGTTAATAAATGATCTAGTTTTCCTATTGAATTAGGACACTCTAATGTTCGGGTCCTTATCCTGTGACGTCCAAAACTGGTTTTCAATACTTTGTTAAATTTGTTAACGATTTTTCTTGTGTGACTTGGATTTATTTAATGAAAATTTGTTCCAAAGTATTCTCCCATTTTACTACCTTTTGTGCTAAAATCAAAACACAGATTAATCTTTTTATCCATACTCTAAAAAGTGACAATGCCAAAGAATACTCTTCCACCTCGTTTCAACACTACATGCTTCAAAATGGTATTCTTCATCAATCTTCATGTGTCAACACACCATCTCAAAATGGTGTAACTGAAAGAAAAAAATCGTCATTTACTTGAAACTACCAAAGCACTCTTACTCTAAACGAGTGTCCCCGATTCGCTTTGGCCTGATGTGATCTCCACAGCTTATCTTAAAGCACTATTTGTCGCTAAAGGCTATACTCAAACCTATGGTGTGGATTATTCTGATACTTTCTCTTCTATTGTTAAACTAACATCTATCTGCCTATTCATTTCTATGGCAGGTACATTTGAGGTAAATATTAAAAATGTTTTCTTACATGGAAACCTCCAAGAGGAAGTATATACAGAGCAACCGCCCGAGTTTGTTGCTCAAAGGGAGTATGGCAAAGTATGTCGTCTTCATAAGTCATTGTATGGTTTGAAACAAAGTACACATGCCTGGTTTGGAAATTTTAGTCAAAGTCGTAGAAGTGATTGGATTAACTAAGAGCAAATCTGATCACTCGATCTTCCATAAGCAATCTAAACTTGGGATTATTCTCCTTGTTGTGTATGTGGATAATATCATCATTACAGGAAGTGACTCTATAGGCATTTCTTCACAGTCATTTTCACACAAAAGATCTGGAAATATTTTCTAGAAGTAGGAGTAACGAGAAGCCAGAAAGGCATTTTCCTCTCCCAAAGAAAATATGTACTTGATCTATTAGCTGAAACAGAAAAGTTGGGAGCTAAGCCATGCAGTAACCCAATGCCCCCTAATGTACAACTTACCAAAGATGGAGAATTGCTGGAAGATCCTGAAAAATATAGAAGATCAGTTGAAAAATTAAACTATTATCTAACAGTAACTTGCCCTAATATTGCATATTTTGTTAGAGCTATAACTTAATTCACGTCTTCTCCAACTGGTTCATCATTGGACGGCCTTAGAAAAAATCTTATAATACTTAAAGGGAGCTCTTGGACTAAGGATACTATATGAAAATCATGGACACATTCACATTGAATGTTTTTTAGATGCTGATTGAGCAGGTTCTAAGATCAATCGAAAATCTATGACTAGCGATTGTCTTTATGGGAGGAAACTTAGTCTCACGAAAAAGTAAGAAACAGAATGTAGTATCTAGATACAGTGTAGAATTTGAATACAGAGTTATGACAAAGGCAACGTGTGAGATAATGTATTATACGAAATTGGTTTTAAAGCCTCAATACCAGCAAAACTGTGTGTGATAATCAGGTTGCTCTACATATTGCTTCTCATCTAGTGTTTCGTGAAAGGATCAAACAAATTTAAATTAACTCCCACTGCATTTGTGAAAAAGTTCAACACAACTTGATTTCTACAGAATATATCAAAATTGGAAAGCAACTCAGAGATATCTTCACAAAGGCCCTAAGTACTCGAATTAATAACATTTGTAACAAGTTGGGCATGAATAATATCTATGCTCCAACTTGAGGGGGAGTGTTACATATTAAGCATTAACGTCATTGATTCTAGTCTTCATTACAGGGTTTATAATCGCTTGATCATAGGGATTACATTCCCTAAATTAATCCTGTAAATATGTGTATATAGCCTAACTACTATACAATGAAAATATCAAGAAATACAAACCTCTATCTATCTTACAGTAACAAATAATTTGTGCATTTAAAAAATATGACCAATCCAAGATTTTTAAATACCCCACTAGCAGCTGGCCATCCATGGACTAGCACTCTGAACTTCATATGAAAGTACATGAAATAGGTAGTAATTACAAGAGTTATTAAGTAGTGGAGATCGCGCTCAAATCAACTAGACCTCATTATTGAATGAGAATAGAAAGGAGAGAGCCCCATACATAAGTCAAGAAGCAATCTGAGGAAAAATAAGGCACATGCTGACTTCATACTCATAAATAGAGCAATTTGACCCAATACAAGAAATTTGCCAAACTAAATAGAACAAATTAGGTTATGCAGATTGTTTTCCTTTTTAAGATAATATGGATGCAAAATAAGGTTCCAATCAAACAATGCTAATTTATCAGACACATGAGATTGATACTAGGTCCACAAACCTGTGAAAAACAAGAAATGACATCCTTGGCTGTAACTCCCAATTCTGCAAGTGCCATAATAGCCTCAATCACATATGGACATTGCCTGCCAAAGGAACCAAAATGGCAAAACAAACTTAGAATATATGTTTGGAGAAAGATCATAAACTACAAAAGGCTTTAAGATTGGGCTTATAAATATTTAGCATGCCCATCTAATGCATGAAACTATTATGCAAAAATATTGCCAGCAATCACACAATCACACATCATTCTATTGGTAGTTAGTTAATTAACAGGTTGCCTAGATAATTGCATTCATGAAAGCCTAGGAAATTTCGCCAATCAAAAGATTGCAATAGAAGATTACAGATTCACTTTACTGATAAGGTAAACCAGGACAAGGCAGATATAATGAAAGA
The DNA here is from genome assembly GCA_026874005.2 of Erythroxylum coriaceum. Lineage (NCBI taxonomy): Eukaryota > Viridiplantae > Streptophyta > Magnoliopsida > Malpighiales > Erythroxylaceae > Erythroxylum > Erythroxylum coriaceum. The sequence continues at coordinate 5,949,772 of JANQAP020000549.1, read as the reverse complement.
CATCCTATTTCCAGTTCTAAGGGCAGTAGAAGCTTCAATTGGAACACTTAGCTTTTGTCCAAGACACACTTGTCTATGTGTGTAAATATTATAAGGTGATGAAAAGTTGAGGCACAATATTATGTTCAACCACTGAAATAAAAAACGCAACATGGCACTTATGAGGTGAAGATTGGGATACATACATTCAATTAATAAACAGTGAATTCATATCTATAATATTAGGACTAAAACCAAAATAGGGTTGGGAGTATTGATGGAGTTAAAGGAAGGTCATAGGACTCAAACACTAGACAGGTTAAAAACAAATAAAACACTAGACAGGTTAAAAACAAATGAGGTGGGAAAGACTAACACGCCAACATAACATGACCAACCTTAGACATTCTTTGTAACAAGCTATAGCAAAGCGACTGTGTCTAGAATTTCGGTAAAGTTTCGCCATGAGTAGACTCATCTGCAAAGTTCTTGCTTTGCTAGGAATTCCCTCTATCTGCAACGCAAAACATACAGAAATTTTAGAAACCAAAAAGTAAACTAAAATCAAGCACCTTAGTAGTAACTATACAACAAGAGTGCATTTCACATGTATGCCTTTAGAATTCCTATAACAATTCCTAGAGGACTCGTAACATAGACAAAACTATTCAGATAAACAGTAAATCATGTAGACATCTGGCTACCACAATTTAGCTGCACTTAAAAAATTTATTAGATTTTCAGCTGTAGTTACTACTTTAAAATGCTGCATTTGCATAAGAACGAGGAAAAAAAAGGCAACAAAAACATATGGCAACAAAAGCAAAAACCTCAACAAGGGCCGTTTTAGTTTCATTCAATGACGAATGACACGAAGCAATCTTGAACTTCACCTGCCAGGATACACATTGAACGGAATAAATCTCAGACATCAAGCAAACTCGTCTACCAATTCTCACTTGTGTCACATCATCCAATAAATAAATTCAACAAAGATAAAACTGAAACCAATTAAACCTCATTTTCATTGATTGCCGAGACATTAAAAGAACTCGGAGAAGAAGACCGGTTTGACAAGGAACTCCTCGTAGCCGTCGAATTTTGTTTAGGAACCAACTTGTAGTACTGTAAAGCTTGCTTGTATGTATTCTATCAATAACACACACACAAAAAGTTTTTAAAAAAAAAACATAATGAAGTAATCACTTAAAAACAGCAAACCCTTCCTATATCAGAAGCTCACTCACAATTGCGCGGCGATACTCTCTCTCCCGAAGCAATGCGTCTCCAAGAAGAATCTGCAGCCAAACACAGTCGCATTTTTCTTTTTCAACTTGAAAGAGACCAACTTTAAATAAAGAGAAGATTATTAATAGGAAAAATGGGAAAAACCAGATTCTCCGCTTTGAGGTGGGGGTTGGCATCAGTATTGACGGAAGAGGAAGAAACTAAGAAGCAACCCTGCAAACAATAAAGAAGCGGTGAAGTAAGTCGATCTTCCGCAATACAAATAATATGAGTTGAGAATCGAAATTTACGAGCATCTGAGCGGAGTTAGAGAGATCGTGACTGAGGAGAGCGAGCATTTGATCCTTCGAGACCTCCATTTTCGACTGTGAAATTAACTCAACTACAAGACAATTGAGCTGTTCAAAAAGCTTACAGATTTCAATCCGCTCGGCTCTTGGTTTAAACCTCTTTTTGGGCTTTCTCTCATTGGGCCTACTCTTATCTTCTCTCTCTTTCTCCCATTTAATCGCGTATTGGATACAGCATCAGACACCTCTGTTGGAGCATGGAGCCTCGGAAGCAATATCTGAGTCGCGAAAACTTTCTGATGAGAGTAATTTTGCCGGCGATCCAGGGGCAATCTTGTCCGATATGTTTAAGATTTCTAGACGACGATCCCCGCCACCACCGCAGAGCTGCGGCAGTCATCACCGGCTGCTTGCACGCTTACTGTGTGGAATGTATTCGCAAGTGGAGCAAAATGATGCGGCGGTGTCCCCTCTGCAACGCGGCGTTCGATTCATGGTTCTGTAAGATAAATCTCTCTTCTCGAAGCTTCTTCAAAGAGAAGCTGCGCTCTCTAGAAGGTCACAAAAAGGTCGTTTCCGGTTCCGATTTCTCCTCCAGAGATTGGCAACGGTACGAGAAGAAAACTTTAACCTTTTGGATAATTAAGGTGATTGCTGTCGAGGATATTGCAGCTGCAGAGGGTTGTAGTTCACAATTGAAAACTATGCTTCTAAATCAAAATTAGAATTATTGAGCTTAGCTGTTGATTCATCTGTTGCTATCGTCAGAACGGTACAAAGATCAAGAAGTGAATTGAATGCTGATTTCAGAAGAAGTAGAGCATTACCACGGAAGCGAAGTTTTGGGGGGGCAGATTGTGTGCCTTCACATGTTTTGGCACAGAGAAAGCTTCATTGGCGTGCCAGCTAATAATTTCATATTCCCTAGGTATAGAGATGTCCTTGGTGGTGCTATGAAACTAGAACTGCTTCCTGATTCTATTAGTTTTGGTATTTTATGGCTCAAATCGTGTTGGGTTTTGCAGTTTATACAATCAGGGAATGCAAGCTGTTCCTTTATCTTCTACAAAATGTCCCAAGTTGGTATGATCATTGACCAACACATGTAGGTTGACGTTGTGTTTCCTTGTTATTGATTGTTATTTTTTGTTTTCAAACATTCAGAGTACATCAAGAGGCACCTGCATGAAAGAAAAAGTGCTGCAAAGAATAGAGCCATGGATTCAAAGGGAGCTCCATGCCATCCTTGAGGACCCTGATCCTTCTGTTATTGTTCATGTGGCTTCCTCGCTTTATATTGCTAACATTGAAGGACCATCCAGAAATTTTCTGGCACCTTTGCAACCGTTCCTGCATAAGTGGACTAACACTTTTTGGCACGAGTTGAGGTATACATCATTGAAGTGCCCTGAGGTGTAAAACTAAGAAAATAATAGCTTGTCGTTGAGAGTATGTCTACTAATTAATTACAATAATTTAAATGATATGTGGTCTTCATGAGCTTTAAAATATAGATGAAACCGAAAATAGAAGGAATCACATACAAATATATATGTACAGTAAATATTTGCTTCACCTGTACAGTATTTAGGCTCCTGTCAATATCAGTCAGCAACCCTGCTTACTGTTCTTTCTCCTATTTCTGGGGAGGTAGGCTGCACTCAGGTTCCTCTCAATTGTAAAATTTTGAATCTTGGCAACCCTTGGAAAGACAGCTACATAGATGAGAGCTGTTAATTTTTGGTTTGGGGTTCTCGTGCATTCAGAGATATGCTTTTCTAGCAGCCAATCAGCTATCCTCTATGCATTCACTGTATCAAATCGAGAGCAGTAATTATATTGCATGATATAGTGGTTTGCTCTAAATTGGTAAACAAGTCGCATGAATGAGTCTTAGTCGTAATCCTACTAATGCATTTACACTTTTAGAGGCATCAAACGGTTGAGTCCTTTATTTGCTCTAACTTGGTAAATGAGTCTACTAATGCATTTACAATTTTAGAGGGATAAAACAATTTTGAGTCCTTTTTTTTGCTCTAAATTGATAAATGAGTTGTATGAACTTGTCTTAGTCGTAATCCTACTAATGCATTTACACTTTTGGAGACATAATGAAAAGAAATGGTTTTTAGGTGTTTTGCAGAGAGTTCACTGGTAATGGAGGCGTATGATGAGGTGGTTGAATATGTGAAATCGGGATAGAGTGCAAATTATGAGACGTATGAATGTATCTTCTCTTGGCATAAACATCGGGGTGGGAACTCCAGGAACCAGGGTCGCAAGTGAATGCTCGAGTTATTAAAATGGATGGGGTGATATCCTTGAAAATGTTACGAGTATAGCTCAATTGCACAAAGTAATTTTGAGGGATTCAGGCTAAAGGTACCTTCATCCACAATGTTGAAGAAGGGAGAACTCTGAATAGCTAAACGGAGATGCTTTTTAAGGAGCTGGAGAGCATCACTTAACAGGAGAGAAATTCTGATTCAGGCAGCATCAATGCTGATGCATCCGTCACTGTTTGAAAGTTTAAGAATAAGATATCCTTTTCAGTGCATGGGCAAAAGTTCTTCCGATTGATGAGCCATCTGGAAATTTCGTCAAATCTCCAGCACCTCTGTTGTTCTGTCAATCATTTTCTTGCATATTTGTCCCACGAATAAGAAGCTGTTATGTAATAGGCAAGATATGTATGAAATTTAATGAAGGGCAAGATAAAAAACACTATAAAGCCAATGCATTCATTCCACATCAGGATTGATCAATTACAGTGTAGCATATTCTCTTTATGTAAATATGATAGACCCACAGCAAGAGATCTATTGAGTCACATCAAAGTAAAACCAAAGTTAAGAAACCAGTGTGGTTAGCACAAGACTATTCTTCTTCTGATTCTTCCACTTCAAAAACCAAAGAAACCAGTTTGGTTAGTACAAGACTATTCTTCTTCTGATTTTTCCTCTTCTTGAAGAAAATTTTCTCTATCGTCATGAGTCCAGAATCCACGCACGTCTACAAGCATGCTGGCAACTGTTCCACCTTGCTTACAACTAAGCAGATCAGTAAGTGTAATCCTTAGGGATCAGCTGGCATCACCATATCCCAAATTTCATCTCTTACACCCTCAATGCACAATTCGTAATTTCCACCCTCAATCCATTTTTGGTACACATCTCTGTTTCAAAAACAAAAGAGGGAGAATTGTGTCAGATGCCCAAAGCTTGCAAAATTCAAACACTTGTAAAACCAGTCTCAAGATTCATGTGTTTGTTATTATCTAAAACATTCAGCTCATTTGAGCAGAGGCAGTTAGAGAGTCACTCCCAGGATTCATATGCCTGCTATAAAATTATAGTCTTCATTTCCATTTCAATTATAGTTGAGTTTATTTTAGAGTTCATGTCTCTGAAGATTCGAGACTTGTAGAACTTGCTTAAATACTACAAGCAGGAGACTACAGAGCTTTATTTAGGAAGACTGAATCAGGAAGCATCTCAGCTTTTTGACGCTCCCCTTCTTAACTTCCACGTGAAGTTTTAAGTAGACAAAGAGGGAAAAACTATGACCCGTGCCTGAAAAGAGAGTGGATATCAGCTGTGGTAAGAAATCCTCTTCCATGAAGATCAAGACATTTAAATAAATATGTCAACCCTTCTGGAGTGTCTTTTTTTTCTAGGGCAAGAACAAAGTCCAGGAAACTCTGAAAGTCCATCTCCCGAGCATTTCCTCCCCCAATCTTTCCACGGCGGACATGCTCATCGAATTCTAATTTGAAAACATAAAAATGAAATGAGACTACTGAAACAACAACACAGAATCGAAGGGAAGGTGTCTCCATATACTGTAAGAAAGCCAAAACAAGCATTTGAAAAAAGCATAACATCATAGTGCCAGTGTCCACCCTTAATAATGGTCATGAACCTATTTTCAGAATAAGAAAATTTCAATTAACCATGTTTAAACGGGCAATAACAGCAAAAAGGCAGTGGCACCATAGCAGGAACAGATGGCCAATTGAAGCACTGCACCGATAAGGCCCCATAACCACACATGGCAAATGAGGATGCACTTATTTTGTAATTTCTAAGGATAATCTCCTACCGTGGGTGGACAAATAGTATTAAAATGTTGAAGAAAGTCCATTTGCGGCAATCTAAACAAAGCATTCAAAGAAGCCTGTCAAGTTCAAATAGTGTGAAACACCCTAGTGATATGATCTAGTTTGAATCTCAGAAGCTACTGCGATGACCTAATTTTCATCAAAGCTGGATCAGTTATGGGTTACACCAACGAAACAGAGATGTGAGCATCAATTAGACTGAAATTCCCATTGGCATTGTAGCAATATTACACTACAAGGAAATAAAAAGTAGCAAAGAATTTAATACATTAAGACATGAACTTTTTATAAAGCCATAGAAAGTAAAACTTCCTCCAACCTCTTTCGATAAAAATGTCCGTCAGTGTGCCATCAGCGTATTCTGGAAGCTCTTGCTTGCTCAAGAAACATATCTGCAGAAGAATCAGAATTCAGTTAGATATGCCATGTAATGTTACCAATTAAACGAAATTATCTGCAATTTCACTATTGCCATGATCCCAACAAATTCTTTATGCATGTGGATCTAAGTTCAGATTTATTACATGAAGCACTTAACATCCATTTGCGAAATGACGTGGAGAGAGTAAAATGGACCTTGTTTCCACTCTGCCAACAACTCCTCAAACCATGGATACCACATAAAGACGTGTTAATGGCACCATGACTGTTTATCCAGCAAACACCTAAGATGGCATTGCTCGAGACCATCCTAACTCCACTCCTTTCAAATAGAACATGTAGACCTTTGCGATATGGTGAATTACAAGGTCAGGAGTGCTCATTGGAAAGGACACTCTACATGTCAAGGAGAAAAAAGGACATACAGATAGCGGATACAACATATCACGAAGTCTTAGCACATAAGTGAAACACAGATTTCAAAACAACAGCTTAAAAACATATTAGTAATCAAACAACCACCACATATGCGCTGCGCAGATGTCAAAGAAAACCAATTTTCAGCTTGTTCAGTATCCGTGACTTCCTCCTCACTTTCCTAGTACCAATAATGGTTAAAACAAACAAATTAGCTGCAAGGAAAGTACTAGCTATTGAGATATTAACATGTTTAACATTGTAATCAGCCTAACAAACAAAACTGAGAAAACCCACAACAGGGGGAAAATCTAATTTTCATGGATGGTTTACATGTTTGACAGGTTCATACAAAGTACCAAACTGCAGATACCTGGTGTAATTCCATTAGTTCCTGGAGGCAGTTACTAAGAAGCACCTTCTTAATGCAAGCTTTCCTGCAAGTATAACCAAAGCTGAAGTACTTCTGACAACAAAAGTACCTTGGAAGGATAATGATCTTAGATACCAAACCATCTAATTATAGTCTTTCATCATTAAGATCATCCACCAAAGATGAATAATAGCGAGGTAAAGGTAGCAATTTCTCATTAACAACAGAAAGTTGCACACTGATATTCTAAGTAATTGGTTTTACAAATTACATGTCAACCCACAACATGCATAAAAGACAGAAGCACAAAGGAAAAATAAAAGAAATATTATGTTAATTATTTCTCAAGCATATCTCTTTGTCTTCATGCAGCATTCTTAAGCATTTCAAGGCCAGGTTAATCTATGTTAAATCCTCAAACTACCAGAATCTGCATCATTATATATGAAAGCATTTGCAAACTATACTTTGAACTTAACTATGTCATGTTTACTATTTTGTCACTACAAGCCAACAATATGGCCATCTCGTGGTAGTAAACTATGTCATGTTTATTTTTTTATCACTACAAGCCAACAATATGACCATCTCGTGGTAGTAAAAATGCTTCAATGATCTAATTGTTTCTTTATTGTTACCAAAACCAGTGTACCCTTTTTGAAGCCTAAAGCCCCAAAACCAGTATCATTAACAGGCACAATAGTTAAATATCTAAGGAAAGCCTCTGAATATCACATTATTATTCAAGAATATAATGAGATTCAGGCACTGAAATGCAATTACCAAAACTTGATGAATGAGATGTTACTAAAGATGCTACAACTAAAAGGTAGCCTTACAAACCTCGCCAATGAGGATCACAGAAGAACAAGAATTTGTGTGCAGCAATATGGCAATACATTTGAACAAATGCAGCAGGCATATCCCGTCGTTTTGCTAAATTTGGGATGAGGCCCTGAATATAGGCTTCCATTTCCTTTCAAATTATTGATTCATTAAAATTTAACATGTGAGAAGCCAAAAGTAAGCTCGCAACAGATGATATGTATTGTAATGCAGAAAAGATTTTAAAATTTGATGGTTGTATAAAATCCATACATGAGGTTGAAGAAAACCATCAGAATCTTCATCAAGCTCACTCATATCTATTCTTGCCTGCATCAGAGATACCTGACAACAATATAAACCAAGCCACAGCCATGAGGGCCAAGCACAACACAATCCAAAACCACACACCCCTATACATATTAACCTTTGCTCCAACAAGAAATGATCTTGAGAAAATCTTTGAAATATACTCACGGTTCGTATCACATAGAGGTAAAATGGTAAAATAGCAATCCTCCCATATTCGTCTTTCTCAAACTTCATAAAGTTTGATGGGCTGAAAAAGCGACGACATTTGGGCCCTATTTGCTCTGTACATACTGATGCAATGTGACAAAAATCTTCATAATTCATCTATAAGAAAACAAATAAGTACGAGTTAGCATCACTAAAGACTTAAACAAATGATTCAAGAAGTAGTGATGCTAGAGGAAAAAAAACATCGGAACAGTGTGTAGCTTAACTAAAGTACTAAGAATCATACTATACCAGCACAAGAGACAGTATTCAAGTCTTTTTCTACCTTTCCAGCTAAAATTAGTAAATATGTAAAACTATGGGAACTGAAGAAACTTCATAAACAGCTTCACACAATGAATCGCCAATTGTTGATGAGGAATGAGAATTATTTTACGGTTTTTTTTGTGTAATAGTCAGTTTTCCTTATTCGGAAGTTCTGCTGAAATGGACTTTCTTGTTATTCTTTTTAATGGCTGAGATTTTTTATTAGGAAAAAATAAAGTTTGAATTCTTACATTATTATAATAAGGTGGAAAATCAATAAATTTTGGTTGTAAGTCCAGTTTATGCACAAGAGAATAAGAGTGGGCCATTGTAGTTACCACTAATAATTTTATTTGTTCAAACCATAAAAGTGTTTCTTAGTATTTGTTAGAAATTCTAGGGGTGATTTCTAAATCTATCCCTTTGTTTTAATTCTTTATATTTAAATTCCAGCTTTTAAATTACAGTCTATACTTTTTAATCAAGTATGTTAGCATGCTCCGACTATCCTCATCAATTGGCAGTGCAGATCAAAAATTCGGAAGTAGGTTTTCAGCAATATTGGTGCTATGAGGTTGCTTGTTCCACTTGCCTTTTATTTGGCGTAATTAATATAGTTAACTAGTAAGAATGTACACCAACAAGAATTTTACGAGATCTGAACTAAAATGGAAACTGATACGCAAAGCAACTTCCATATACCTTTTCTGCACCAGTGGCATCATCAATCACACAATTTTCTCTCAAGCAAACCCACATTGCACCCAAATCAACAGCATTTAGCAAAAGATCTGATTGCTTCTGCAAAAACAAATGAATAATTTCATCAAATAAAGCATAAAGACATATGCTCAAATCAGTCCGCAGAAAAAGAAATAGACCACGTAGGAAAGTAAATCAAAACTTTAAAAATTGATATTTTGCAAGTCTCTGGACCCTGTGACTAATTGATCCTTGTTCAGGTTTCTGCAACACGCAGAATAAACTACAGACATACCACACTTTTCCTCTATGTGTTGTGCCTAAACTAAGATATCACACAACAACAAACTTAGTCAAAGCACATGCCTTCTTATAGAAAGTTGGTATAGTACCTGCTTCTGCAGTCTTTTGTTGCTTCTCCTTGAAAATATCAAGCAAAATTCTCTTCGTCTCAAGCTCTACAGGACAAGAGCCAAGAAAGTAAGATCAAATCTTCAAAGAGTTATATTTAATTAAACAAATATATATTTGGTCTGTTTTGATCCATTGTACGTAAATTGACAAATATACATAACTCCATTAGGGGATTTACTTGAGAACATTCACACGTTCATTACTACAGAAATGATTGTAAAAACATTACCTTGCAAAAAGCTACTTAAAAATCAGATAATCCAAATTATTCAAACAATTATTGCAACTTTGATCTCATTATAACAGTAGAAAACTTGAAGAGGACTAAGAAATGGAAATACAGGGAGTAAAGGAACAGACCCATAAGTGCTTCGGGTCCGAGTCCTGCACCGGATCCAATGTATCGGCGGAGATTTCGAGCCCACATCATAGACGACGCGGGCAGGATCTTCCTTTGCGAAGCCTCATGGCTCTCGCCGTCACTCGAACCGCTGTACATGGCGGAGTCGTACTAATCGGAGTTGATAGAGGCGAGGTTGGACCGAGTTATCGTTTCATATCTGTGTATGTAAACCATAGAATTAAGGGCATCTACTGAGAGAGAGAGAAGTTTGCATCATAGAGACTGATGAGAAATCGGAATTTTGCAGGATAAGAATTGGGTATCTGTTGATTAAAAGGATTTCCTTTGGCTCCGATAAAAATAAATAATTTCGAAAATTCTCATTTTAGTTCAACATTGGCAACCCCGTACGCTCTTATTATTACAAAGGGGTGCGTGTTCGATGGGTTTAAAAGATTGTAAAATTGAGCAGTAGGCTGCTGATTATTATTATAGGAATAATTGTTTGATATTTTATTTTTGAAGAATTTTTTAATCTTTTATTTAGTAGAAGGATGCAATTTATTATTTAATAGTAATTTTTAAAAAAAATATTTTTAATATTAATTAATTCAAATATAATTAATTATAATATTATTAATTAAAATAATATTATTTATTAATTAATTACAATATAATTAATCAAAATATAATTCATTCATTAATTAAAATATTGTAATTAATTAATTAATTAAAATATAATTGATTGAAATAATATAATACTTAATTATATTATAATTAATATCAATATAATTAATTAATCACAATATAATTAATAATTAAAATATAATTTATTCATTAATTAAAATATTGTAATTAATTAATTAATTAAAATATAATTGATTGAAATAATATAATATAATTAATTAATTATATTATAATTAATTAAAATATAATTCGTTCATTAATTAAAATATTGTAATTAATTAATTAAAATATAATTAATTAATTAATTAGTTACACTATAATTAATTAAAATATAATTCATTCATTAATTAAAATATTGTAATTAATTAATTACAATATAATAAATTAATTAATTAAAATATAATTAATTAATTAATTAGTTACACTATAATTAATTAAAATATAATTCATTCATTAATTAAAATATTGTAATTAATTAATTACAATATAATAAATTAATTAATTAAAATATAATAAATATTTATTTCTTAATATTTTTTATAAACTAATCACTGTCAATGGTAATGGTAATCATTCCTTCGTCTTAACTAACTATCATAACTATAATGATAATATCCATTTTCATTCTTCACTATATTCATTCTCATTTCTTCACTATATTCATTTTCATTTATATTACCATTTTTCCATACTAACCAATCATCCTCTAAAGCTCCAATTGTGTTAATCAATCATTTTATTCAATACATAATTATGCAATATTTAGTTGGGTGGGTATTAACGTAATGAAATGGAATATAGAGGATCGTTTATAATAAAATAGAATGGAATAAGATAGAAGAGGAGAGTTGCACATTACATCATATTTTATCCTAAACAGTAAAAATAAATTACTTCTAATTTAGAAAGTTTAGAATAGAATGTAAAATTATAAACAACATTTCACGATATTACATTATAAATTATTCTTTCAAACAACGGTCATGTTTGGCAAACGGTATATTGCATTAGTTATTAATTGATTTTATCAGCGGTTATCTGATAGCTAATTATATCAGTTGATTTGACCAACAGATAACATCAGTTGTTTATTAAAGATGTTTCGTAAAATTAACTGTTTAGTATTAGCCGTTGATGTGTAAAATGACTTATGAGGGCATGATTTTTTTTTAAAATTATAAAAGCATGAATATTATATTTCTTAATATTTCGTTGAATATTTTTATGAGAATTTAGATTTTAACTATTTAATTTTACAAAAATTAAGTTTATAACTTTAATAATAATAATAATAATAATAATAATAATAATCCAATGTTAAATTCTCTATTAATATGAATAATGCAGCAAGCTACATCATATTAGTATTTTTCATATAATAAGTATGAATTTTATTATTTAATAAATTAAAAATATCTATAATTATAGTATGACACAAATACGATATATATCATAGTTTAAAAATTATAAAAGGAGAGTATAATTAGTTTTTTACCTATTAAATTTTAGTTGATCATCAAAAAAACTCTTCTTATGGAACTTTTAGAAATCAGCTTAATTATTAGAGTTAAATAAGATAACCAATAAGTCATTCACCAAACATATCAATAGCTTTTTAAGATAGTCAAAAAGTTAACTTTTAGTCAATAAATTAAAAAACAGATACCTTCAACATTTCACAATATTATATTATGAATCCTTCCATCATTCTCAAATAATAATTTTTTAATATTATGGCTTTGTTTGGTAATCAGCTGATTGCATTAGTTGTTAGCTGATTCTATCAGCTGTTAACTAATAGCTGATTCTATTAGCTGATTTGACCAGCTGATTATATCAACTGTTTGTTAATTAATGTTTGATAAAATTAGCTGTTTAGTATTAGCTGTTTATGTATAAAATGACTTATGAGGACATGACTTTAAAAAAAATATAATGGTATGAATATTATATATCT
>JANQAP020000549.1:5909022-5920597 GCA_026874005.2 Erythroxylum coriaceum | reverse complement strand
GATCATCATTTTATTTGGCCACCCTCACCCATTTTCCCTATTTTGTCTTTTGCAGATCAGATACACAAGTCTACCGAGTGGCAGAGCCGGGCCAACACCGGATTCCATTCCCGCCAAGAACAGCTCATCGGTTGGAGTAAACCGCCGCCAGGTTGGGTTAAACTGAATACAGATGGTGCACGCAAACGCACCCAATGCTCGGCTATAGCGGGTGGCCTCATTCGAGATAGTGACAACAACTGGCTTGGAGGATTTACTCAGAACCTCGGATGGTATGTTGTGTTGTCAGTAGAACTCTGGGGAGTCTTTACCGGCCTCTCGCTAGCCTGGAGTTTGGGCTTCCGCAGGATAGAGCTGGAAGTGGATTCGCTCGCGGTGCACAGGATTATCTCTTCATCGGACACCCGCTCCCAGACGCTCAACCTTATAGTTACGGGTATTCTCGAACTGTTCACCCGAAACTGGTCTGTTGTTCATCGACACGTCTACTGAGAGAGCAACAGATGCGCTGACTGACTTGCCACCCAGGCAGAACACTCTGACATTGGTGTCACATATTTTGCTACTACACCTACTGGGTGCCAACGCATCCTCTTAGAAGATCTGTCGGGGATCTGTTTCCCCAGACTTGTCTTGTAACTGGTGTATTCTGTTTCCCTTAAAAAAAAAATTTCTTTACAGAAGCCAACTTTAGGGAGTTTTAATCTGCATGAATTTTTTCGTCCAGTTTTTGTCTTTTACCCTGTAATTAACGATATATGTCCCTGTGATTGAAGATCAAGTGCATGAACAAAAACATGACATGCTCTTAGGCATCACAAAGGCCATGGTGCATTATTTTGGTACTTTTGACGCTAACTTGTTGAAGTATATTTTTAATCACGACTGAATTCTTTTCTTTGTGCTTAAGCTGCACATCAGAGTTGTTGGTCTTTGTCTAAAAAAGATAAGGCAAATGGCCGAAAAGACAGTAATGAAGTAGCCAAGCCAACACATGACACATACATAGCATTCCTTTCCCATCTTCTATATTATATTTATATATTTCAAGTGTTCAGTTTCGACACAAACTAGTGGCTGGCTAGCTTCATAAAAGACTCTCATGAAGTCTTTGATCTCCACATTATATAATTAAAAGTTACATTCGAAACCAACTTTCTTGCTCAAATTTGGAATGTTTCCGGTGTAATTACAGCAAAGGATTGCAAGGGAAAAACGAGAAAACCTGGAGAAAGAGCACAAAATACATGAAAACCACAATGTTGAGTTACGTAATACTTAGAAATACTCAAAAAAGTGAATAACCAAAGTCGTCGTAAGGGAAATTGGGTGGAGAGCATGAAACTGAACTAGTAGATAGACCAGTATCATCAGCGATTGGATACAGAGCTGCCATGCATGCATCGTCCACCATTAGTTGGCTACTGATCATTGACGAGAGGTCACCGGAGTTAAACTGAATTCCCTGATGATTTCCATAGCTCCCCTCGGCGAGTTCTTGATAGGAAGGTAAGTTTTCATCGGCACAACCCTTAGTCGTTGACATGCTTGTAGTATCTGATGTAACTGAATAATTATTTTCTGGTGACTCATGTTCATTGATGTAACTTGGAGCACTCAACTTACTGGTTTTTGAGCTTGTTTCTGAGGGACTAGACGGTGGTCTCAAGCAGTTGTCAGGGACAATGCAGCCTAGGTAACCAGAGTTCGAATCCTCCTGTGTGAAGAAGAAACTATTATCATTTGCGGACCCATCAGATGTTTCTGTGCAGATTTCACGACTTGACTGATTCGAAGTGTCATTCTGATAAACCTCAAGCATGGCTGGACTGTTCTGATTAATGGGTTGTTTCTCTGTTTGATTAGCGTTAACAATAAACTGTATTGGTGGCAAGAAAGCCTGAACATCGAAAGGAGTAAGAAGAGGATTAAAAGGACTACTGTTTTCAGAGTACACAAAGTTGGTTCTAGCTTGTGTGCCTTTCATAGAAAGGGCAGCTCTGTCATAAGCAAGAGCAGCTTCTTGAGCTGTGTCAAAAGTGCCAAGCCAGTGTCTTTCTTTGGTTGTTGGGTCTCTAATTTCAGCAGCATATCGACCCCAAGGTCGCCGTCTAACTCCAAGAAACCTCCCAGGTTCTGCTTGCTTTCGACGACCTCTTCTCTCGCCAGGTTGTGGTGGTGAGGTGTTTCGCTGGATGAGAGCAAAACCAGTGTTAGTCTCAACGGTTTCATATCTATTGAAGGGCTTGTCTAAGGTTTTAGAGGTGGACATTGCTATTAGTAGAAGTACAGGGAGGTTTAGCCAGCAGTGGAAGCGTTATAACAGAAAAGAAAGCGATTGACCAGGAAGAAGGTAAGTGAGTCTAGATTTTGTGTGTGGTGTGGTATGGTATGGTATGGTATGGGGGGGGTTGTAGGCCAAGTCTTTATAAAGAGACCACTGACATGGATATCAGAGAAGGAAAAGGACATTGTGGAGATGTGAAGACTATTCATCAACTTTTTAGATCCTACTTTTTTCTTATCTTTTCATGCCCTATGCTACTAACAAACAGTCAATGGTTCAGTCCAACTCCACGACCTTAATTATCCTTTGTGAGGAAACACGAGTGAGTTAAGAACAGATTTGAACTTCAGTAATTAGAAGATGTTGGGCTCTTGGAAAAATGGTTAATTAAATTGTTGCTATTCATCTTACTTACACAAGAATGAGGTTAACATTACATCAGATAAATGCAAGCAAATACCGGTTTTCCAATTACCACTTCACGTGCAGGGCCAAGTTGAAGTTGAAGTTGAAGTGGCTAGCCATTCTACTTGAAAAAGTGTTACCCTATAGCTTAAGGAAGTTATTATATCCTCAATACTCCTCATGGCTAAAGGGAGCCTACATAGGAATGTCAGATTCAGATTAATTATTTGTTCCCAGATAGATTTCCATTAGAGCAAAAACCAGAAGAGGAAACCGTGTGGTTTTCCTGGCTTGTAGAGTCTATCCTAGAAAGTCTCAAAACATTTGAATTTGAAAGTTCTAACTTTTGGCATGTCTTGTAGTAACTCCATTGTGCACATGTGAATCCGCATTTTCTGCAAAATTAATCAGTGAAGTTACTTGTAAACTCTTGTCTGCTTCATGATTTTTCAAAGGGAGTAGTTAAGATTATATTGTCTGTAATTAAACAAAACAAAGTTGTCCTTAAGCACTAAAGAATTAGGATATTAATCTAGTTAGGCTCTCATGTCTACTTTCATTGGAACAACTGCATCAAATACCGAAGTCAAAGTTGAAGCTTTATTTTCTGTTGTCCGATAATACAACTTTCACATGTTTATCGCTTGAATGTTAAAATTGCTTGTGAATGAATTTAGCCATTGGCACAATTTTTCTTTCTTTCAATAGGTTATATATGGTATGCATGTAGTTGTATTAATAGAGATTGGTTAGAAACGTCAAAGACATTAGGAGTAGTGCTTTTAAGGACACTAAAGGCCTTTATTAGTCTTTGCTCAACAGAATATACAAGTGGCTGAATTTCTTTAAAGTTTTTGAGAGCAGAACAGACCAATTCCACTTAATTGTAATCTATTCAGGGAAACACTGTAACATGTCTGCTAAATTGTAATGCCATACCTACACTTACACTAAATGGATCACAGTTGTCCATGTCCAGTATCTGTACGGTTAAGATAAGTAGATTTCAAATATTCTCATATTTGAATACCTCAAACTAATGATACTGTTTGCTCCAAAGATGACAGCTTTTTTTGGTTATATGGTAGAAATTAAGTTGCGTATTGATATACGATGAGAATTATAATCTAACTTGTATTCTTCTCAATACCTAAAAATCTTTGTTTTTTTAAATAATGATTGTTCAAGAAAAATTTGATGAGTCACAGTTCGTAAGAATCATACAGAGGGCTGGGCATTGCATATGCAAAGTCCAAGTTCCTGGAAAACTGCACTTTTTGCAAGCTCTTTCCAAAAGAATTCAGCAGAAAGTACTTGGGATTATGGGGTTTGAATCTCCGATCTCCAAAAAGTAAGTAAAAAAGGCTTGGAGTCAAAAGGGCAATCAGAAGCTTAAAGAACATCGTAAAGCAATGCCAATTAAACTGCCCAAACAAAAGCTATAATTAATTGTGGGGGCACTATAAACACATCTAATTACCACTTTCAACAGGGAAAATGCTATGATGAACCCACAGAGTCTAAAGGGCATTGGGAATGACATAAACTAATCATATATTCATATGAAAAAAAAATGGTCAATGCCCTTTTCTTGTTGTAAGCATTTCTCAATTCTAAACTATGCTAAGCCACTGGCCAGTACAAGCCGTCTAATGGACCCAACAAATTAAGAATCAAAGAAACGCTGGAGTTAAAACATTAGGAAAAAGATAATGGGAGAAAGCATCGTGTAATGTTATATAAAATAGTCATCATAGTTCCTTTCTTTTAAGGTTGCAAAAACATATGGCTGCAGAATCTATGTCCCTTGACTCTTCCACTAAAGATATGAAGAAGCTCCAAAGATCAGTTGTGTATTATCTTTATTGACCCAAGTCCATGCACAGATGGTATCTTCCTGATGCCCTCGTGAACACCCTCAAATATAGAATTGAGAACTTAAGTGGTTCTTGATCAATGGCAGTAAAAATATAGTGTTGGTCAGGTGGGTAAGTCTTCCGACTATGGAGGGAGGAGAGAAGAGCTAAATGAAATGCAAGGAAAGTAGATTATCGGTGTTGACAGGAATTTTATGGAGTGTGGGTCAAAATGAATGACATTTTTATTTTAGTAGTTGCCTACTTGCCTTGCCTGAGTAAGTCAGAGCTCAGAATGAGAATTTTGCACACTTCCCAACACACAGCACACAACACAATACTCCCTTTTTCTCCCGGGATTTAGGGTGTGTCTTTGAACAGAGACTTTGCTTTTCAAGATTTTTTAAAGTTATTTCTAATGAATTCTGTAAAGGAGGGGGAGGACACTGGACACTGGACACTTCTTCACCTGCATTACAATTACATTACATGCATAGACAATGATGTTATTTCTTTTAGGGTTAGGTTACTATTCCCTGTTGCTGGCAGTAGTACTACAGTTGGAAACGTAATCATCGTCTGATGAGAGTGATCAGAAGAAGCTGATAAAATGTGGGGCCCCCAGGTCAAAGATCTGGACTTGAAATGGATACGAGGTTGGTGTGCGGTGCGTGTAATTGTAAGGCGTGTGTATGGGGTAACAGTGAAACCAAATCTTACGTACGAGAGTTTTTGAGGTCAAAGATTCAATATATTAGATTAGATGAGGTCTGCCCCTTGTCCTCAATTACATAGATTGGACGGTTGATGTTTGTCCTTTGTCCTCAATAGAGGGGGCACACTCCATTCCTCAACTTAGTCGATACCAATCAATCATAAAAAATCTTCTTCTCCTCTCAGGAATAGGGATTGTAATTATTAACTATTTATCATAATAATTCTGGTAATAAAACATTAAAACCAGTTTGAGCCCTTAATTCCGTTTCTTTCCAGGTCCTTGCGAATGCACCTTCTAAAATATGTTGCGTAATGAAATTAAAGAGATGGTCTAATTAATACAAGGAATTTCTTAATGTAGCAAGCAAGATGGTATGGGTACAATAGACTAGAAAGCCTTTTTAGCTCTGTGCTATTTGTATCTGATATAAACATCAGCCAAACAAACAGACAGCCTTATCCCTGCTCTTCATGACTCACCCTGCTGCTATCTCAATCACATAACCATCTGCCAAACAAACAGCAATATCGTTTCATCATTGCTTCATTAACTCAACTGCCGTTGTTGAGGCTAACTGATCTTAATCTCCAGGATGTACTCTTAGTAGAGCAACCAAGAAAGCTTCCCAACAACAAGGCAAAGCTCATCAATCTCGAGCTATTTTGTGCCACCAATCTCCTTGACCTAGAATTCCAGGAAACTACAGAACAAAAGTTCAACCAAGAACTGATTTGTTGCAATCGTCATCATCAAAGCATAATGATATCAAACATACTGAGTGCACTCATTACTAATAGTTTTCTTAGTTTCTTCAAGTAATCAAGAGGCTAAGGGCATCATTTCATTATCATAGTTTCCTACCACGTCTAGTCTATAATATTTCCCTAAAATCAAGGTAATTGCTCTAAATTATACCTGCTCGAATTTATATTATTCCCGCTGAGGCCATTTCATTGAACCAAACGGCCCCTTCTTAGTATTTGATGAACCAGAACCCTGAGGAGAGTCGTTCCACACCATTTCCATCTGGCATTAAAAAAAAAAAGAAGAAACAGCAGCTTACCAGTGGATTATACCAACAACGAAGAACCAACAAAATAGCTCCAACATTGAACGTCAAAGTGTAAACCGATGGCAAAAACTATGTGATTTTCAAACTAATGCCTCGTGACTGGAAATAGCTTGCAGACACACCAGTCAATATGACCACATAAATGGCCCACAAAGCATTTGTTTTCCACATTTTTGGCCAGAACATTACTCCATGCAGGCATCATCAATGCATTCTGGCATTTCATGTTTTAACACTTGCATCGTATAGTGTCCTACTATCTAGAGTTTATCATCTAAAGATTGGACAAAATTGAATTTACCACTTATGCCACACACTCACCTCTCCAACAATCACTGTGTCACCCTCCTTCACACCTAGTTTCATGAGAGACTTGTTCACACCACAAGCTTCCAGTACATGTTGGAATCTTCTCTCAGAATCTATGTATCTGTTAGAAGCAATGCATCCAGTACTTCAGCATTAAGCGCTAAAGACAGTCAAGAGAAAAGACTGCCATATAATACCATTATCTGATAATCCATCAAACATAACATTTAATAAACCAACTCAAATAATGACATATGAAATATGAGTAACATCTGATGTGTAGATTAATCACAGGAGTTGGCTTTGAGTTTTATGGCGGTGACTAATTAAATCCCTTGTAAGATTGTGCTAAAATATGGCCAATATGTTCAATTGGTTAAATATTTCATGTTCAAAGAGTTATGATAGGCCCATGACCAGGTTCGTATGTAGTAGAAGGGGTAAAAGGGCCCAAGAGGACTTAGCCCATCTGAAACGGAATTAGAGACAGTTGCAGGAGGAGTTTCCCAATATGGTTGTTATGATTTTTCACCTTTTATTCTGTTATTTTGTCTATTGTGTGCGTGTGTGATTTGAGTGGATGAGCTGGCAGTAAGTTTTAGGTGTGTAGGCTGCTAGAATATATAAGCAGCATGTGTGTCTGTTGGGGGGTCATTGTGAGGAATTTTCTCAATTTGGAGTAAGAGAGGCAGCCTCTTTAAAGCTGCTTGGGACCCATCATGTTTAGTATTAGTTCAAGCAGCTAGTGCAAGTACCAATAAAATTAATGCAGATTTTTTCCTGCAGCAGAGATCACCTCAAGAAAATCAACTACATGCATGTTAACAGATAACAGGAAAACTATTCTTTTATCGTTTTTTGTTGAAACAGACACAAGAAAAATTAGTGTTTGAGCTTCAGTTTCTCAGCAGTCTTGGACAGCTATAGGGGAAAGATGGTGTGAAAATATCCTTACAATGTATAGAATTAATGAGGAAATTAAACTGTAACCATGGATTTAATCTCCTGTGTTTTCATATATTCCATAGGGCCCCAGAGAGCCTATTGACAGAGAATTTGTAGCCCGTCAACCCTCAGATCAATTAAATTGGTCAACAAATATCCTGTAAATGATCCTACTTCCTGATTTCCCAACCATAGGTCATGAAGAAAAGAATAAAAAACAATGACTTGTTTGAAAATCCAGTATAATGGATATCTTCAAGCTTGGGTGTAAATATTGAAATCCATTTCACCTGGACAAGCACTATAGCTTTAACTCGTACTAGTTTACTAGGTAAGAAGCACTCTGACCAATAGAGAAGATATGCATGAAAATGGACTTTCAAAAGAAGTTGTTTTGCCACTTTACTGATTTAACAATAAGAAAGGTGATGACCAGAAATTTGTAACATACCGCCAATTTGTCATTTGAACAAAGAGTTGCAATCCCAATCCAGTTACATGCCAAGTTCTGGAGCTACTATCATGAGAGATCTCAAAATCATCGATCCGTGCTCTTCGCTGCTTCTGTACCATATCAGCTACATGATTCAAATTTGCTGAATTTGTGCAACCTAATTAACGTAATTATCTGATAAGGATCGTCATTTAAAGAGTGCAAAAAGACAATTCAAGTATCCAGAAAAATAGCCACACAGAAGCTAAAGAAACAACTGAAGTAAACATATGACCTTCAAATTCCTTGTTGGCTTCTTTACTTTTTCTTAAAAGCTCATATGCAGCTCTTATCAACTTATTAATTCCTTCTCTCTTTATAGCACTCATACAGAAGGGCTCAACCCCTCGAGCTTGTAGCTTTTCCTTAAATGACAACCAACTTTCGTATGCATCAGGAAGGTCTATTTTATTGTAGGCAACTATATAAGGCTTCTCAGCAAGTTCAGGACTGAACAATTCCAACTCAAGGCGAACAGCATCAAACTCAAGTTCCGGTTGCTGCGAAGAGCCATCAACAACATGTACCTAGGAATTCAAAAGGATGGAGATTCTTATTTCAAAGAAACATGTGAAATGCAAAGGATGAACTCTAACAAAGCATCCATCTTGAAAGCATAAGAATCAGGTAAAGCCATGAAAAACAACAAAAAGAGAGTAAGAGACAAAGAGCAAGTCCTTGCAAATCATGCTGTTGGCATCATTGCCAAAATCCCCTATTAACTCTGAAAATTCTATCATCGCTTGAACAATGTCATTAGAAGTTGCATGATAGGACAATTTAATCATGTAGAGTCTGCAAGTAAAAATTTCAGTGAACCTAAGAATTTATTGCAACTGTGATCTTATCATCTAGTTTCAATATTTTTTATAATAGCAAGACAAGTAACAACAACATGGCAGCTAGAAAATATGCTAGAAAAGAAAAGATACCTAAGAAGAAAGGGCTTTTGATTCTGGCCATAAAGTAAGATACTTAAATACCACAACAAGAACAATTTGTGACTAGTTTCATTAAAATGATCAAAATCAATACCAGGGCAGAACACCTTTCTGTATGCCGCAGAAATTCATGGCCTAAACCAAAACCCCTGTGAGCTCCTTCAAGTAATCCAGGCAGGTCTGCTACTACCATTGTGGAATCATAGTCAAAAGAAACTACACCAAGGTTAGGAAGTAATGTAGTAAATGGGTAATTGGCTATCTGAGGCTGTGCAGCACTGATTACGCTCAAAAATGTGCTTTTCCCAGCATTAGGAGCACCGACTATCCCAACATCTGCAACAAGCTTCAGCTCCAGCTCCAACCACCTGACCATGACAACCATTATTTCCAATATACGAACATCAAAAGAAATGCTCCTCAAATATCAGCACCTCCACCTGTGCTCCACTTACCATGAAACAGTACATGTTCTTAATTCTTTAATTCAGAAAGAAAAACACACCACAAACTTAAACACAAGAGAATAGTAAGTCAAATTTTTTTTAAAAAATGTGCTGCGTCGTTATAGTTCTCATCATAACCCAAGTAAACAACTCTATTTATAAACACCAAAAAAACCATGCCACAGTAAATATGCCATAGTTCAAATAGAATAATCAATCTTTCAGATATAAGGAAAACAAATAGATCAATTCCAACGCTCCTAATAAAAAACATGAAAAAAGGGATATCATACCAGCTCCTACCATTACAATCATGCTCCAGAACAATCACTAACCACCAACATGAGCACATTGTAAACGATTAAGCACTCACATTTCAGGACCCTCTTCGCCATTTTCAGCAATCCTAGGCACCTTGTTGCTCCCACTCTTAAACGCCGCATTCCCTCTACCCCCCCTCCCACCAGGCAACAGCAAAGCCCGCTGTCCCGGATACAACAACTCCAGCAACACCTCCTCCCGCCCCGCCTCCCTGACCACCGTGCCTGGCGCAACCTTCACCACCACATCCTCACCTTTTGCCCCATTCTGCATCATCCCCTGCCCATGCGCCCCTCTCCCTGCCCGAAAATGCACCCCATTTCTAAACGGCAGAAGCGAATTCATCGAACCGTCCACTTCCAAATACACATTTCCTCCTCTCCCTCCGTCGCCGCCCGATGGTCCCCCCATCGGCACAAACTTCTCCCGTCGGAACGCCACCACTCCGTTCCCGCCGTCGCCGGCTTTCACGTAGATTTTTGCGTTGTCGAAGCATCTCATTACCGCAGGAACTCCTTTCTCCTTCACTCCTTGAATCTCTCCTCCTTCTTCTTCACCAAAGCCATTTCCTTCGTAAATATTTACAGTTCCGCCATTCACAGTTTCATAATCAGCCTCTTCTTCCTCTTCATCAAAATCGGAACCAACTCCAAATACCTGAAAACGACCATAATCTTCATGCAAATTAAATTCCAAGCTATTCTCCGACTCTTCTCCTTTTTCGATACTAGAACAATATACTTCAGTCTCGTCTTCCATCTTCGCGACGCCGGAATCGGAAAGCTTGACCTCTGTGGACGACGACTGAGGAGAGTAACCCAGGAGAGGCACCGTGAAGTCTTCTCTCGGAGGTAAGCGACTGTAGGTGGTGGCTTCGCCGCCTGTTAGTGTGACCAAAGATGGTGCAGACTTGTGCTTAGCCCTTTGAGGCTTCAATTTAGTATTGCGGTTAAATTTAGAACTTTTGGAGTTATGGTTAGGGTTTCGCGTATTGGAGCGAGCAAGAGCTTGTGGAGGGAAGGAGCTGGTTATGGATATGGAAGTCATATCCGCCGGTAAAAAAGAAACCTTTGAAAAATCCTTTTTAAGTTCTCAGATTGATTATTTTAATCATTTTCTGAAAATCTAAATTCAACCCCTGAAATCAAGTCAACTTAAAAGACGGACGGTTCTTATTGGATTATCATTTATTACTTAGCTCTGACTCAGACATGCTATGTTAAAAGTGGTTGTCAAAAGCAAGCTTATTGCTCGGGGGTTTAGATTGAAACAGAGTATTGGTTCCAGGTGCCCTTTCTCTGTTACATGGTTTCATTTTATTTCACATCATGTCTGATTGACATTGTGCTGCTGCTATGTTAACACTTCATATGGTCCATCTGTTATTAGCTCAGGCAAAAATTACAATCATTATGTTTTGCTTAGTCAGGTGATTTTTTCGGGAGCAAACTCTTTGCACTTATGATTGAATTAGGCTGGACACTCCCTCACTCACTTGCCACCTTTTATCTACAAGAACCTACTCACACAAAGACCAATCTTCGTTTGAAGTTTGATTTAAAAGACCTCCATCCTTATTAGGCTAAATTCTCGGTTTATTACTATTATTAATCTCAATTCTTGACATGTGAGTAGAAAAATAGTGGTTGGTAAAAATAGGACACCCCGCCAAAAGTGGTGGCGGAGTTGCAAGGTGGCAAACACCCCGCCGAAGTGGTCGGCGAGGTGCAATGAGTCACCCCGCTATTGGTGATGGCGGGGTGACAAAGCTTACCCCACCAT
>JANQAP020000549.1:5871396-5898959 GCA_026874005.2 Erythroxylum coriaceum | reverse complement strand
TGTACAAAATTCTAAGTGTGGGGGTGTCCATATGTGTGGGTTTGTTATGATGTTGGGATGTTTTGTAATTGAAATTCTCATGTTAATATAGTTTCTTTTAATGTAAAAAATGGAAAAGAAAGAAAGAAAAGAGAAAAGCACAAGAAAAGAAAAGAAAAGAAAATGAAAAAGAAAGAAAGAAATAAAAAGAAAAGAATTAAAAAAACATTTGTTTAAATAAATTTATCAAGGAAGAAGTGCATATGAGTTTGCAAAGTTATTCATAATTAATGCTTCTTTCTAGAGTTGTAATGAATATGTTATTTGAGTATGTTGAACATGAGGTAGATGTTGGCTTGGAGGGTTCACTCTTATGGTTTCAATGTATTGATGGCACAAATTGTACGAGTGATTCCTTCGAATTGGTATATGCTTCATATGGTTAGAGTGTAAGAGTTGAATGAGGTTGTGAAATATAAATGTTGCATTCGTCATAGTTGACGGTACCCAGTTTTTGATTGAGTGTTACTTCGTTTCACTAACTTTGATGGCTTTCATGCTACTTAACCCAAACACATCTCACCTTACCTTTACCCACATTACAACCCTAAAAAGTCCTTTGATTCATGATTTTTCATGTGACATTAGTGGTGGAGAAATGAAATGATATGCAAAGTTGTGGATTGTCATGATCATGAATGGTGTTGAGTGTACCTATGGATATATTTTATTTAAACACATTTTTCGAGTCTACCATTAGATTGCTCAGTTTTTGAAGGTATTGAATGTTGATTGATTATGACTAAAAGCTTGGAATGTTGAGTTCTCACTATGATTTTTGAAAATCACTCATCTTTGGTTGTGATTATATATTCTTGGAACATATGGGAAATTAGTTAATGTTTTTGGGTTTTTGAGCTTAATTTTAATGTTTTGCCTGAGGACGGCCAAAAGCTAAGTGTGGGGAAAATTGATAGATGCTTAATTGATTATGAAATTATTCCATAACACTTAGCGATTATTGACATGAAATTGCTTAAGATACTCATTTTAATTCATATATGATTTTAGGTACAATTTGAAAGTAAAGAAATTAAAGTGAGTCAAAAGCACTACATTTGGGTCGTTTTCGAAGATTAATTTTCACTTGTCTTCATGGAGCAAGAAGAAGAAAATTAAAAGACAAGAAGAAGAAAAAAAATTAAAATACAAAGATGAAGAATCAAAAGTGTTTGCTGGAAAAATGAAGAACTAACAAGAGGGCAAAACACATGTGATAGCAGATGAATGAGCAAAACGACAGCACTAAGTAGCATCAAAATACAGAAAACATCTACATTTCACGCAGACGACGTCTGTGTTTAATGCTGACAAGAGCTGCATTTCACAGACGTTGGAGGGTTTTTAAGTTGCGTGAATAGTTTAGGCCAATCTTTTTAATTTGCCATATTAAAGCTACAATATCGAGGAAGCTAGCATGAAGAGAGCTGCAAGAGAATGGAGGTGCAAAGAATAAAGGGGCTTTGGTAGGGTTATTTAAGGGGGTTGAACCATTTTCTTTGGAGAGATCCATAGAAGGCTAAATTCCTGACATCTCTTTGAAGGTGATATTAATGCCGACCCTAGTTAAGTGTATTTTACAGTTTTTGTTATTTCTCTCTCATTAGGTGATTATATTATCTTGTGCTAATTGATTTGGGTTTTGTGTATAAATAATCAGATTTTCATTATTGTTCGGTTATTTATGTATGAACCCATTGGGTATTATGAAAGGATGATTTTTAATGCATTCAATGAATCGTTTATTTGCAAATCCATTGCTAGAATTTCGATATAATCCGTAATTGTTATATTGAAATTCATCTGTAGTGACTAATGATTCGTAATAATTAGGGATAACATAACCTAAGTTAAATGACGAATCGTATGTGGTTGCTGCCTTGATTAATCGATTTTCCTAAGTCGTAATGCTACTGCCTAATTAAATCTAGAGATTGTATCTTAGGTTATTTGGTGGTTAGGTTTAATTAACGATTGTATCTTGATTAAACAAAACCTAAAGGAAAACTTGGGTTAATTATTAACCCACGATTAATAGTTGCTATGAGAGGTTTGAGAACAAAAAATTAATGAAATATGCTTAATTAGGGTTTAGGTCGAGATTGAACCAAAAAATCGGGTCCTTACCAAATTCCCTATTTTTATCATTTTTTCCATATTTTTTAATTTGTTTTTATTAGTCGTTTCATTTTATTTTCTTCTTTCAAAATCCAAAATCCCCCTGTTAAACCTAAACACCAGTTAATTTCATTTCATAAACTTTACACACACTCTCTGTAGGATCGACGTAGACTCACCACTGCTATAGTAGTAGTCTAGTTATTTTATTTGGACTAGCGTTACAACGCACTGTCAATAGTGATTACTAGTAATTAACTTTTTCCTATTATCTAGCCTACGAATTGATTTTGGGATTTTAATAAAAGAAAATAAAACTAAAGCAAGTAAAATAAAATTGCCAACGATATTGAACGAATAATTATGAATCCACTTAGAAAATTACCGATATCAATAATTAGTATATAGGTTTTGAATCCCCCTAAACCTTTAACAAATTGGTGTTTTATTACTCAATTGTTTTATTGATTTATTAGACCCTGGAGATTCCTATGGTATGCTAATAGCTGACCTTGAGTCTATTGATAACTAATCCTAAGGTTTTCAACCAAATTACTTAGGTTAAAGTTTATGGGATTGCTTTATCTATTTTTGAATCCCTCTATCAGGTTTAACCTTAGTCTGAAAGATTTATGTCATCCTATCTCTAGGGTTGCAATCAACTCCTTCCAATTACAATAAATCTATTCAAACCTAGGATTTGTCAATATCTATGGATGAAAACATATTATGATCTAATATTCCCGGGTTTATTAGAACATATATAAAACACGTAATCAGATCACAATATAACAATCAAACCAATTGCATTAATAAAAGAATCAAACCATATCAAAGTGTTAACATAGTGTTCATCTAACCTAAATATTAACAAGATGTTTAGTTACATATTATTGAACACAAAATCAAATATACACTGAAAGAAAAATGAATTGAAAACAATGGTTCATAATTCTAAATCTCCTTGATTGTCTTCTATTGATTATTTTTACAATGTAGAGGTTTGATATTGTATTTTGATGGATTTTTTGATGAATTCCTTATGTTTTCCCTTTCTTTGGACCAAAATCTCCCCTTGAGAACAATCTCCATGTCTGAAATCGCCTCTTGGAGTCTCCTCCTTGACTTCCTCCTCTAATTGCCTTCAAACATGTCTTTTATATTAAAATTTAGGGTTTTTGGGAAGATGTACAGTACAGAATCAAATTCTCTGGATATCGCAAGACTATATGGCCTGGGAGAAGTGTAAGGGCAGATGTATGGTTGTGCATCATTTCTGTGTGTCAAATCTTCGTTTTATGCCATGTTTTCATCCGAATTCTGCTCCTTTAAGTCCATAGAGGCAATTATACTCTGTAAACACACTTGGAAGGCATTAAGTACCAAAAATGCACTAAAACTATAATTTATCAAGCGAAAATATAACAAATATGAGGTAAAAATATGATCAATTATTCATCTATCAAGTCTAACAACAACTAATCCTAAGGTTATCAACCGAATTATTCAGGTTAAAGTTTATAGGATTGCTTTCCAGAGTTGCGAACCTCGTTATTAGATTTGACCCTAATCCAGAGGATTTATGTCATCCTATCTCTAGAGTTGCAATCAACTCCTTCCAATTACAGTAGATCTATTCACACGCAGGATTTCTCAATCTCTATGTTATGAAATTAGATTATAGACTAATATTCCAATCTATTAGAACATATATTAAACACGTAATTGAATCATAATATATCCCTCCAAAAATTGCATTAATGAAAGAATCAAAACATATTATTGTACAAAACTAAGGTTCATCTAACCTAGGCACTAAAAGAATTTAGTTACATATTATAGAACACGAAATCGAACATAAACAAAAATAAAAACGAATTGAAAACAATCGGTACATAATTATAAATCTCCCTATTTTTCTCCTATCTATTATTCTTGCAAGGTTGAGGTTTGATCTATATTTTTATGGATCTTCCAATGATTTCTTTGTATTTTTCACTTATCTGACTCAAAATTGCCCCTTTTAAATGATCTCAGCCTCTCTAATCGCCTCTTAATGTCTATTCCCTCTATTTTGCGTCAAAACACTTCTTTTATAGGAAAATTTGAAAGACGCAAGGGTTGATGCTAGGTCATGCATCAAATCATGCATAACCCAAAATCTTCGAAATCCGCAAATTTGTACGGTCTAATAGAAGAAGTACAATGGTTGATGCATATTGTGTATCTCTTCCATGCTTCAAATCTTTGTTTTGTGTCTTATTTTTATTTGAATTCTTCTCTTTTAAGTCCATGAAGGCAACTATAGACTATAAACACATTTGGAGCAAATTAAGTACCAAATATACAATAAATGTATAAAATATCAAGCAAAAATACATCAAATATGGGGTATAAATATGATCAATTATGCATTTATCAAGACCCTATTAAATTTATTTATTCTTAAAGCACAAAATACGATGTGGATGATCCTACTATTCAAGAAAACTGATCTCTTATCTTGAGGTTCCCATTCTTCTTTTAATTTAGGTATCGTTTTATTATCTACAACTTTCGTTGGAATAAAGGGACTACTAGAAACTATTTCCCACAAGTCAACACTTTCGATCATTATAAAGAATCTTATTCTAGTTTTTAATAAAGATAATCATTTCCATCAAAGAAAGGTGGTCTACTATTGCTTTGTCCCTCTTATTTGAATGATGATAATAAAGCTCCTAAATAT
The DNA here is from genome assembly GCA_026874005.2 of Erythroxylum coriaceum. Taxonomy (NCBI): domain Eukaryota; kingdom Viridiplantae; phylum Streptophyta; class Magnoliopsida; order Malpighiales; family Erythroxylaceae; genus Erythroxylum; species Erythroxylum coriaceum. The sequence goes on along the minus strand of JANQAP020000549.1, from coordinate 5,894,074 downwards.
GCCATTATTGATCTTTACTAATAGACCTACTATGATACCACTTGTTAGTCCCTAATGGGTGTTTACAAAATTCAACAAATTTTCTAACCAATATACTCAATTAATAGCATTCAATATAAACAAGGATGAGAAAATTACTTAATATAAATTAATCAAATAATTAAGCAATAACTTAAAGAGGGTAAGGAAGAGAGAGTGCAAACTAATTTATAGTGGTTCAAAAAACAACCCTTGCCTTCATCCACTCCTAGGACTCTTTTTAGAATTCAACTATAATTCTTTTTTCAAGGTGAATAACAATCTTTGAACATTCTTCTTCTCTAAAGAGGAACCCTACTTATAATATTCTTTTAAGGTGAAGAGGAATCTTAATACCACTTGGATCACCACTAAGTACAATATTCAATACCCCCAACAAAGTATTACAACTAAAAAATATCTCACTTATTCACTTAATAACTCTAAAATGGTCCACTTACACAAATGTGATATAAGGATGCTCAAATAATTGAAAAACTCTTTAAAATGTGTGTATACAACGCCCAAAACCTTCTTAACGCTAAAACTAAAGAGAAAATACCTATTTATAGTGTTTTGAGACACAAAATAACTATTGGAGCTAAGAACTAGCCATTATAATGAATATATATAGTGTATTGGTCGACTAATATAGCATTTTGAGCGACCAACATGCATTTACAATACCAAATTCACTAACCGTTGGAACACTGGTCGACTAGTACATATATTGGTTGACCAATATATCAAACAATGTTGCTATAAACTCTCGATACATCAAATTTAATAATTTTAACCTATATTGATAGATCACTAATTTATATAAGTCAACTAATTACCCCAAAAATATGATTTTAACAACTTCAAATGCTCAAAACCAAATATTAAAATCCAAAGATGATTAAAACACTTCCCAAAATGTTCCCTAAAGATTATTTGAAAAAACAAAAAGCTTTTGTATTACAATCAAAAGCTTCAATGCCTCTTAATGAATGTAAAGATTCATGCAATGAAGTAAGATGAAATGATTATACATAGTGAGCCTTTTGGATAATCAAATTAACAATGTGAGCTTACAAATAATAATACAATATGTGAAATGACCTTGTTAAGCATTGATCTCCTTTTATTCTTGTTTCAAACTTCATTTCATTGATTACAAACTTCAACTTCTCTTTATCAACTTTACACACTATCTTCTTGAATTAAGACTTCATTTTGTTCTAATATTGCTTTTAATCAAAATAATAAACATATTAGTAGTAATTATGTTTTGTTATCATCAAAAAATAAATTGGAACCTTCCTTAGTTCAACAAAGGTCTTATTATTCTTGTGGAGGATTGCTAGTAGCCAGGTGACTTGGACAAGGTTTGGCTACATGTTACAAGGTTTTTGACAAGGTTTTAAAAATCGGACCGACTGGAAAAAGTTTTAACTAGCCAGTGGTCTGGTTGGGTTTAACCTAATAATCTTTATGTATTAAAACTGATCGGTTTATTAGCGAACCGACCGGTTTTTTACCGAACTGGTCCAACTGTACAAAACTACAGATATACCTAAAAGCTACTTTTCATTACATCGAACCTTCTCCTCTCTTCTCCACTGCCTTCTCTTCACCATCTTCAGATCTTCTCTTCACCATCTCTCACTACCTCCATAGATGTAGAAATCGAGCTCCTCTCTTCAAACTTCAAATTTCATTTCATCGAGCCCTCTCCTCCCCATTTCACTGTCTTCTCTTCACCATCTCTCATCACCTCCATAGATGAAGAAATAAAGCACAAGGAAACTACCGAAGGACAACATCTTCTTGCCACCAAACCCATCAGAGGACACCTGTTCTTGACGATCTTTGCTAAGGACAGCATCTTCTTACCACCAAACCCATTAGAGGACACCTGTTATCGGTGATCTTTGGCTCTACTCTCTTTGTGTTTGTTTGGCGACTTATAACTAAACTGAGAGCTATAGGAATGGGTTCCTTTCTGAGTTAAACTAAGAAAAGCATGGAAATTGATAAAAACACGGCACTTAACAAGGCCAAGGAGGTGTCAGCTTCCGCCTCTGTAGTGGTTTTCAGGTTTATAACACTACAAATCCATCTATCATATGTTCTTTTATTTTCTGGGTTCTCTTTTAACTTGGATAAGGTAGGATGCTATTGTCTTTTCTTGTAATTGCTTTGTTGTTTTATGTTGTTCTTGTAGTAAAACCTACTGTGGGTATTGTAAGAGGGTCAAGCAAAGACATAACGGGCCAGATATTTTTTGTGCTCTAGAAAGAGTGGACTATTCGTCTCTGTTGTGTACGTAGTAAGACTATAAGAAATAGGGAAACAAATTTGTTTCCTAACCGTAGCATGTTGTTGTAGCTGTATCATTGCATCTTAAGCCAGCTGTGGAGTTGGTCTATGTAAGTTGGCTTTTGGACACTTTGTAATTGGTGAAGATGCTTTATAGAGTTTTCTCATTTGTCTAATATGCTTACGTCTGAGTCTTTAATTCTCATTTCTCTAGCATTTTCTTTATTGAGTCAGTTCTGCAGAGTGCTCAAGAGCTACAGAAGTTGTGTGAATTGCTATTGGAAAGAAGGAACTAATCTCATTCATGTGCAAGACCTGACTGGTTTACATGTTTAAAATACATATGGGTTCCAGCCATACATGATGCTCTTAAGGATGTCAGTTCAGTTTAATATTTCTGGGGAATCCAACCATAAGGCATAACAAACTCAAGCTTTTGTTGGTATTTTTATGTTATCTTTTTATAAAAACTATTAACTATAATGCAAAGAACAGTTATGTTATTAGTCAAATTTGATCACCACCCACCAAATAAAACTTAAGCTATGGATAAAATACCTTAAAGAACCAAAAAAAAGAGAGGATTTTTTATTTTTCAAAAAAAAAGTCACAGGATTTCTTAGAAATAAACAATGGCATAAGAGTTTTCCTTATAATTCACCCTAAAAGTTAATTAAACATTCTCCTAAATTTGTAAATGGAGAAGGTTGAATCCTTGGTTCGTATCAGAATAGTACTTGCATTGTAAATTTAATTAGTCAAATTGACATATAAGTGGCATTAGACCTTTTCTTCCTTAGCTTTCATTCCGTAGGACATGGCAGGTGACAAAAGCCCCAGATATTGGCAGTTATAGCTGTTATTATTGTCACATTCATTCTTAGGTTATTGGCTTCTAGAACATAGTTTATCTCAAGACACAAACAAGAAACATTGAATTCATGGTTATTATAAATCGTTTTAAAGGGAAGGAGAAATTGTACAAGCCTTATATAGATATTATTAATTGACAATAAGATAAGCATCTTACTCAAAGGATCTACTTAGCAGCTTATTTTCTCAATCCTTATTTATTATATAAACCTTTCTTTCGACCGATTCGATGTTTGATCCGGTTTTTAAAACATTGATTTTTGAAGTGTAGTAAGTCACTGTGATGATCAACCAACTATCGGCCAACCTTTTTTGCTTCAATTATGAATTATTTCAAAGGGTTGGTTAAGAGGAGTCGCACTTAAAGTTTTAACTACTTTTTTTTTAGTTGCCCACGAGGTGTCCTAGGCGGGTCTCAATTATGAGAAGGCACCTTTAAGCCATTCATACCTAGACTAATCCCTGCTCGAGCAGGGTAGGTCCCTTGCGAGAGGCAAAGCTCTGGCCCCAAATTTTTTAAACGGTTGCATACATGAGAGAGGTTTGAACCCGCGACTTCACTTAAGCAAGGAAAGCCCCTAAATCATAAGAACCATGTACCGTTTCCCATTTTTCTTTTGTAATGACATGTCTTTTAGAACCAGTTCATTAATTATTATACTGAACTGGTACTAGTACATTGAATATATTTTAAAAATGCAATAATTCATTATTTTCATATAACAAATTAACAAAAGGGGCAATTAGAAAAAGTATTAGCATTGGGTGACAACTATTACAAGTGACATAGCCTAATAATAACAACAATAATAAGATGTACACATTTCTGTTTATATGTTTATTCTTTGTTCACGTACTTAACCTATATCTTGAGCCTAATTTTTAATTTAAGGTTAATTGAAAGTGCATTTTGTGTTTTTTTTTCTTTCTTTCTTCTTGTAATTTTTAAGGACCATTAATTTCTATTTTATTTTATTTATTTTATTTAAATTGTATTTGTTATTAATTTCAATATGTTACATTTTTATTATTGACAATAATTAAATATTAAAGAAAATTTATTAATTAATTAAGTAAATAATTTTATTTTAATATAATTATTAGTAAATAATTTATTTTGAAAATTTTGGATTTAAAATATGAATATGCTTATGAAATAATTATAAATTTTAAAAATATTTTATTTTCAAAATAAATTTTAAATTTCAGAATAATTATAACCTGGCAACAGCTAATAAGAGGGAGAAAATGATAATTTAATTAAATATCAAACATAATTTAAAAATATGGAGGTTAAGAAAGTAAAATGCTATAAGAGCTAAGTTTATTTAACCCATTAATAAACCTCGCCGCTCCCGTTAAAGTTTGATTTACAAATAATATAATAAAAGTAAATGTATGATATACACCATTTAAGAAATGAAATATAAGATTTGTAAAAATTAAGGAAAAATATTATCCGATCTAGACCACCTAGTCTTAGTCTTAGGAAGGGTATTTGTTTCTATTTTTATTTTTATTTTTTATTTTTTACTTTTAAATTCAGTAAAAAATTTATTTATTTAAATTTTTAGTTTCTATTTTTAATTTTAGTTTCTACCTATTTTTAAAAATTATAAAACCATAAAAATAGTTTCTGTTTTCTGTTTCTATTTTTTTTCGTAAATTGATTTACTATCATTTAATATATTATTTCATTATTTAAATTTTAATAAAAATTATGAATAATTTAATTTAATTTTTATAATTAAATTAATATGTAATTAGTTTTTAATAACTATTAATAAATATAATTAAATTTAATATATATAAATATTCAAATAAAATTTAATTTAATAATTAAAATATATTTCAAATAAATATTAATTTATAAATAAAATTTTAAAATTTTAAAATATTTATTTTATTAAAATAACATAATTTTATTAATAATTTGTTAATAAATATCATATAAGAGATTAAATAAATTTATTTAATTAAAAATAATTTATCTTTAAGTTTTATGTGATATGTTATTATTATTAGTGATAAAAATATAACTATACTAATATTAAAAATTAATCAAAATTTAATTTTAATTTAACTGAAAAATACGAAAAAAAAAAGAACCAAATAGCCCCCAGAATGTTAGTCGGGGCAGTAAAACTTGCCTTCGTTGAATTGGAATAAACTAACTTCCCGGGGCAGTAAAACTTGCCTTCATTGAATTGGAATAAACTAACTTCCTTGCTTTCAAAGTGAACGGTCCAGATTCAACGCTGTGTATTCCAATGGCCAACATCTAGGGACCTAAATCAAAGTACTTGCCATTTAAAAATTCAAAAAGAAAGAGAAGGGAGAAACAAACTCATGTCATATACAGACAGTCAGTCTACTACAAGCCACTGCTCCTACGTCCTAAGTTCTAATACAAAAGCAAAAGCCCTTAAATTTTGCAATTTTTATCTTTTAAAGTTTCGCGGTTATAACCCCCAATTCCTCTTCACGCTCTTCTTCTTCATTATCATCAAACCGGAGATACTGTATACATATGTGTATATATTTCTTCTTCACTGGAGAAAAGCTTTTCCGCCGATCGATTTTGCTTCACTTCCATCCCATGCTTCTTCCGATCATGACCTAAACCCAACCCTATCCGGGAGTTTGATCGGTGAGTTTCGCCTTTCACATTTCTGTTCTTCCCTTCTCTCTCTCCACCTCTTCTCTTCAATCTTAGGGCTTTTATTTCTTCTAATCTCCAGCTGTTTTTTGGTCTACGTCGCGCCTTCCTTTGTTCCCCAGTAAAGGGAAAGCTTAAGCGAATTGTTGGATTTGGAGAAGTGAATCAGTCGGGTAATTGGTTCACCCGTCGTTAGATTTGGGAATTTGCATGTCCACACCTGCTGTTGTCTTCAGCTTTCTCGAGGAGATAGGAAGACTTCTTCGTGGAGACTCAGCCATATAGCTTGGGTTTAAGGTTCCTGGTTCCTGAGCTGTTTCTATTATGAATACGTTTTGATCGGTGAATGGTTCTTTCATTTATGCCTCTTCTGATATTTTTGTTAGTTACTCCTATTTAGCTTTGAATTTGAGGAAAGAGGAATCGTGTGAGACTTTTTATTCTTTATTTTCCACTGGAATTCGGTTCGATTGAATGAGCTCTGGCTCAGCTTCTGAGTTTATTTCCTTTCTCTCTTAAGTATTACTACGTCAATTTTTGTTTCTGGGAAATGAAAATAAGGGAGAATTTGAATCATGAACGCTTCTAATCCCAATTATGGGCAATTATGTTTCTTGCTTTGTGTTTTGCTTGTGATGAACGTGTGCTGTATTATATGCTTTGATGATGGAAAGAAAGCGACCGAGCACTTCATATTTGTTGGTTTATGGATACACACCGGTTTTTGTCTCTCTATTTTTTTTTTTTACCATTTTTGGTTTCTATGTTTCAGATAATTGAGGAAGCTGGTCATGCCTCCATCAAGAAAATCTAGAAGTGTCAATAGACGGTACTCATATATTAATGACGTTTCCCCTAATAAAAGTGGAGACAATGCTAGTAAAAGTAGGCTACGGGTGAGTTCTGCCTTCATCTGTTGGCCTTTTCAGTTGATTTATTGTTTCAAATTCTGGTCTTGAATGTATCCTGTGTTTTTAATGGTATATTCTAGTTCCTTACCTTCGATGAGGTATTAATAGTGTAACAATGTGTTACATTTAATTTGCAAATGGTAATTCCAATTTTGGTAGCTTTATGAGATTATGATCATTGTTGCAATTTGCAGAAGAGGAAGTTGTCTGATATGTTAGGACCACAATGGAACAAGGAGGAGCTTGAACGCTTTTACAAAGCATATCGAAAACATGGAACTGATTGGGAAAAGGTAGTTTTCAAATTTCTGATCATGTTTTGTACTTATTGTGGGTCTACTAATGCACCCTAAGTTAAGTTCTCTATTACTTGGTGTATATAAACTTAAACTTGTTAAATTTCCTGAGACAAGCTAACTTTTGATCCTTACTTTGTGTTCCTAGGTGGCTATTGTCGTGCGTAACCGGTCTGAGGAAATGGTAGAGGCACTTTATACTATGAATAGGGTAAGATGATTTCTATGACTGTTATTAACTGATTACTAACTCTGAATCATAAAGCTTTCAAGATATTTCTGTATAGAAGTTCATCTTGTGACTTTCACTCTCAACACCCATAAGTTCATTAATTGTGGCCCATGGTGTCACAAATGAGTTGGTTATGGTCATACTTTGCTTTGTGTGTAGAAGTTGATGACAGAGCCTTGGTGTTTTTTCAGGCATACTTATCTCTTCCCAAAGGCTATGCTTCTGCAGCTGGACTGATAGCAATGATGACAGATCATTATGCTAATATGGTGAGTTTAAGAGAAATCTTCCTTAGATATTTATATCTGAAATTATCCTTGGTAGTACCTAGTATTGGTCATTTTTCATTCTAAGAAATTTAAAATTTATTGCAACTCCTTCCACAAGGGTGGTGCAAGGAATGGAAGCCATCAGAACTGTTATTGTAATGGAGGATCATTTTCAATAGAAGGCCTTTTGGCTTACACTTGCACAATTGTCAGTAAAATTGTATACTAAATAGAGATTTCAACAGGCTACACCAATCTTTTTCACCTTATTTTTTGATTTTAATCTATAGAGGTTTTTGTATCAGTCCTTTTCTTTTGGTTGTGGGGTGGGCTGTGGAAGGGATGGGGCATATGAGTGGTTCATTGAGAGAAAAAGGCCTGTGAAATACAACTTTGGGCCATCAAGTTAGACACTTATATCAATAATGCAGTCTGAGTTGGCTGGTGTCTTATTAATTGATTGTATTATCGGAAAATATCTTATCAGTAAATTGCTCATTGGGTTAAATTAACTTCTATCTTCCCATGAAAGGAATTTAGGGAAAATGGACATGGCAACTAGGTTTTGGGTACCTTTTTTTAATACTAAAACTAACAGATCATATTTTCTTAGGAGGAAGATAGTGAAAGTGAACAAGAAGTTGATAAGAACATAGGTGTCTCCGAAAGGCCTCAAAAGCGTGCTAGAGGAATTAAAGGATTAGATAGCCCACCAATTCCAGATCTTTTGCAATCCCATTCTACTGAATCAAGTTATGGTTGCTTGTCATTGCTAAAGAAAAGGCGCTCAGGTAGAATATCATTTCTCTTTCTTGCCCTTTCCTATTTGTTTCAAGTATATGTAATTGCGTGCTTTTTGGAGGCATGTGTATTTAAAATTTGCTCAAGTAGTATATGTGCTTACATCATATTTCAAATTGTATGCTTATTTGATTTCCATGCTTGTCTTGCTACTTTTAATTTTTAGGTTTTGTCGGATTGACTTTTTTCTAAGAATCAACATAGAAGTTATTTTCCTTTCTTTTCTCCTGTTATCTTAATCTTTTCACCCAAAAATCCTTCTCCACAAAATAAAAGTGTACACAAAAGAAATAGAAGAAAGAAGGCACCTATAGTTAAGGAGTTTACCATCCTATGTCCTTTATTAAATTTTTTGAGAGTTAACTAAGTTCATTGTCATGGAATTTCTTTCAGTTAGCAGGCCTTGGGCTGTTGGGAAAAGGACACCTCGTGTTCCTATTTCATTTTCCTGTGATAAAGATAATGGGGGGAAATATCTTTCACCAATACGACACAATATGAAAGTGAAGGATGCAGTTGATGATGATGTCACTCATAAGTTAGCTTTAGCATTGACAGAGGCTTCAAAAGGAGGTGTTTCTCCGCAAGCTTCTCTAGTACATAAGTGTAAAATGGAGACACCATCTCCTATTCAAAATGGTGAACGAATGGTAAGATTTGATAGTATCTATTGCTTTTTTGTTATTTTAGAATTATGAACTAATTATTCTATTTTTCAGCATGCTGAATCAGTGATGACTAGTGCTAAACTTCGTGGTGGTTTGATGGACGATGGTGGTTGTGAATTAAGTTTGGGAAGTACGGAAGCTGATGTTGGAGATTACTCGAGAGATAGGAGTTTGTTGAAGGGGAGGAAATACAATGGAAAGAAACCAGAAATAGAAGAAAGTATAACAAATGATCTGGATGAAATAAAAGAAGCATGTAGTGGGACAGAGGAAGGTCAGAAGTTGGGTGTGGTCAAAGGAAAATTTGACATAGAAGTTGAGCGTAAAAAAATTGCTAGAACCTCTAACAAGGGACCAAGGAAGAGAAGTAAAAAGGTTCTATTTGGAGAAGGTATGCTAGCAAATTTTTTAAGGCCATGGCCTGCGTATTAAGTAATACTTGAATAATAGCTTGTAAGTCCAAGAGTGGGATTTGCTTCCCTTTATTTTTTATTTTGTGATTTAAATTCTTATTTGTAATTGGGTATGTAACTTTGAATTAGTGCACCCCTAGTGTTTTCCCAATTAATATTTCAAAAATTAATTAATTGACTAGTATACTAATAGGAAGCTAATAGGCTAGCAAGGCACCATTACTAAGTAAACTACAAATTCTTGTACTAATATCTTGCCTTTTGTGCAATATTAGATGATTTAACATGGAGTTGAATAGTAGACCAACTATATTAAGTGATAGTGGTTAGCTCTATGACTAAAAATTAGTTAAAGGGAGTCCGGTGGGGCAGTTGGCTTTGTTCCTATACTTCTTTGTAGCCTCGCCTCAAAACTCTTAACTTTTCATAGTGATCTTCATGACATCCAATTTCTGTTAAATGGCTCTTATTAGAAATTTGTTAATAGAATAATTTATAAGGCTTATAATGATAGAAAATTGATAATTCTAGCTAGAGCTAGACTTTTATAATAGAGGTTCAGGTTTTGAATATCATGATTTAGTTGAAGCATGTTTATTTCTTTTGTAGGTGAAGATTCCGCTTTTGATGCCTTGCAAACTCTAGCAGATTTATCCTTGAGGTTACCAGAAGCACCCATTGATACTGGTATGAAATTTCTGTTTTGTCCAACTAGCCATCTCAATTTTATCTTTTAGGGGATGATACAGAAGGTTTCAATTGGTACGGTACTAACTATTCTATGTTTATTCTTTTAAGGTGCTTATTAGAGTTATATCTATAACCTTGACAGAAAAAATAGTAGATTTGACGTTGCTTACTTGTATTGATGGTGTATTATAAACAATGATACCAAAGTTAATAAACCTATTCATTAAGTGTAAAGTTACCATTTTAGTTTAATAAACCTATTCATTAAATGTAAAGGTACCATTTTAGTTAGAAAGATACACAGAGTCCAATAATTTTTTTTAATTAGTTCTCTACTTGATGAATCTATATGGTCTACTAAATATAGGTTATAATTGAAGAAAATGATGATCATCTCTTACGCTGCAATAGATATTAAACGCCACTGCATTTGAATGATGATCTTTTATACTTTAGGATGTTTTGTCATTTTTAGACCCTTATTTTAGCATCTTTTGTGATCTTTTCCTTTTATTTACATATCTTTTATCTTTTTATGTTTCCCATATTTTAGGTATCTTTTGTTTTTCCTTCCTGACAATAGACCCATTGGTAGCAGTGGAATTATGGTTACTTTAATTATATGCATTCATTGTTTAAAGTGTGGGAGCCAAAATCCAAAAGCCAAAAGCTTGCTAGCAATTTGATGTGTAGATTCTTGAGCCTGCTGAAATTTTCCTTTGTATTAGGAGAAAGCTAAATTTTTGGTCTTCATACCAAATTTACATAAGATTTTCTAAATTGCTTTTGATGTTTCTTTCTTATTGTAGTGTGAGTAAGAGTTTGCATCGGAATGACAATATTAATTTCTTTTCGCTTTTGTATTTTGAATAAAAAATGATGCTTGCCTTATTTTATTTCTTCGTCTCACTATTTTTACCATGAAGATCAATTATATCGCTTACCAATATAGTGTGATAATCATTTCATTCTTTCAATATCACCAGTGGTACTAGACTAATATGCATCCAAAATTTTGTATTGTGTGTCTATTAGAGTCCTCTGTGCATGTTGAGGAAGAAAATGTTGGAATTGTCGCCAAATCTAAGTATAAAGGACATCACTCATCTTCTGGAGCTAAGGTAACCCCAGTGAAGAAATTTAAACAGGGAAAGGCTTTACCTAGTGGTGTTGTTACTGCTCCAGAAAGAAAGGATGGAATGCATAAAGTTAATGTTGTCATCCATAAAGGAAAGAAGTCTTTGCCATCTAAAGTAAGTGTTGCATACTTAAACTATGCCAATTAATTCTTTTTTCTTTTTCTTACTTTTCATCTTACTCTATGCATGTTGTGACCATACATGAGTTGCTTGCAAGTTGCAGATTCCAGAAAATGCGAACTCCACAAGTAATCATCTGGATGAAATTGAGAAAATCGAGGTATGTTGATACTTTTTTGCTTCTTTTGAATTGTTCTATGTGATATTGAGTAACTTAATATTTGATATGCATGACTGGAGCACATTGTTTAAGCAAATAAGTAAACTCAAATGCAACTTATATATTGCCTAAGTAGTTAATTTTTAAGTAATTTCCCAATTACATCTACACACTTTTGGGTTCCTAATGTGCTAGAGCAATTTGCTTTGACAACCAATCAATCACTCTTGAATATTATAGTTTCAACAATGTTGGAGGAGTTGATTGTTGAAGACATCTTAAAGTTTTGTTCCATTGGTAAAAGCTTTTCCCTTTGCCTTAACAATATATTTGCTTGTCACATTATGTCTAGGACCTTGAACCGTGAAATGATGGGAGCTATCATTGATCTTATTAGGCTTTCAACTATTTATAACTACCCTTTGTTATTATATTCCTTGGTTTTATATCTCGTTACATGACTCTGTATTTGGAAGGCCGCTAATAGCCTTGCTTCCACTTTTGAAAAACTTCCTCCCTTATCTACCTATATTGTTAAATAGAAACGAATAGAGCTTGTTGAAAGAGAACTTTGGATATCACTATGTAGTTTAAAGTAAGTCTTATTACTTTCCTACATTCCCATATCAAGAATGCAAGAAACAGTCTTGAAACAAAATGTACTAACAAACTAATAGAATCTAATCCTATCTAGATGCCAAACAAAATCTACTAACAACTAATAGACTTTTTTATAGGAACTTAAAACTATACTATTTAGACACCAATTGCAAATTCATCTGAACTTCCTTCTTACTCTTCCTATAGGTAAATCATCTGTAAACATGGTCAAAAGGAACTGCTTCATTGAATTAGGTTCAGAAATATGGACTTGATCTTGTTGCCTAGTTGTAACATTTCCCACCTCATCAAGAAGGGGCTTGCCCTTGGGCACAAATTAGGGATTGTCTCGAAGCATAATAAAGGCTAGCTCCCGTAAAACATTTGTGGGAGAGAGACCATTCCAATGGAGAAGGACTTGATGTACCTGCATTGGTAGGACAATCCAAATTTTCCTTAGAAAGGGGTTGGACTTCACCTTTGTGGACAATTGGTAGGCGCAAGTGAGTAGAAGGGGGTTGGACTACACCTTTGTGGGACAATTGGCAGGTGCAAATTAGTAGGTTGGTGACCTAGAAAAATCTGGAAGCTGCAAATAAGGAGATTCATTAATCTTTTTCTTGATTTCTTTAAAGGCTTTAGTTACCATCTTTGACCTAGTAAACTATACTTTCTTCATACAATCAGTTTTGGGTGCCACTATGGTGATGAAATTATGAATAAATCGCCTGTAGATATAGGCCATGAAAATTCCATATCCTGTGCATATCCTTTGGAATAGGCCAATCAAGGATAACCTTAATTTTTCTTCTTAGTAGGATACAATAAAACCAAAAAATCCAATACTTGGCTGCATGAAAGAACACTTCTTTAAATTGATGTAAAGTTTCTCTTGCCTCTAAACTCTCAAGACTTGTTAAAGATGTGGTAGGTGGTCTTCTGTAGTCTTGTTATATGTGAATATATCATCAAAATATACAACCAAAAGTCTTCCCACAAGTGTTTGAGATACTTAATTCATCACTCTTATAAAAGTGTTAGGTGCATTTGGGAGTCCAAATGGCATCACCAATCGTTCATAAAGCTTCTCTTTAGTCTTGAAAGCCATTTTGCATTCGTCCTGGGTTTGGTTCTGATTTGATGTTACCCACCTTGTAAGTTTATTTTGGTAAAGATAGTACGTCCAATGAACATGTTCAGCATTTTATCAAGGTGAGGGATTGAAAACTTATACCGTACTGTGATCTTATTTATCATCCAATAATCAATGCACATTTACCAACTTTAGTCCTTTTTAGGAGTCAATAATGTTGGAACTGTACACGGACTAAGACTCTCTTGAATAACTCCTTTTTCCAGCAATTCCTCCACTTGTCTCTTCAATTCTTCATTCTTAATATGATTTAAGTGATAAGCTGGAGATTTAGTTGAGTAGATCCATGTACTAAGTCAATAGCAAGTCGAATATCTCATAAAGGAGGTAATTCATTTGATAAATCATCTAGTGTAAGGTTTGAAAAATGAACTAGCAGTTCACCCACTTTTTTTTTTGATAATGCAAGGGTTCTTTTTGGTGCTGTTTCTATTAATTTCCTCACTACCATTGCAAATACAATTCCCTTCTCCTTGCTGACAGCTTCAAACTCTCTTTTTTAAGAATATTAAGAGGCCTTTTTTTGGCATTTATAGATGCCTTGTTATTTTCTCTTTGTTGTTCTATCTTTTCCACCTTTATAGCTTCAAAATTATCATCTTTCCATGAAACATAAATTGATAGGTGTTAGCTTTTCCAAAATGTTGCACATCACAATCATAAAACTATGTTAGACCAAGTAAAATGTGGGGTAATTTCATAGGAATGTCAACACACCAAATAGAATCTTCATATATTTCTAATTTAAAAGACACCAAGCACCTTTGAGCTTTTGGTATAATGCTATCATCTACCCAAGCAACTTTGTGTGGATGTGGATGTTCTTCTGAAAGTAAATTTAATCACTTCACCATGTTCTTTGATCCAGATTCATGCCACTTCCTCTATCAATGATAAACTTATATAACTTGAGTAACTTGAGTAAAGAAAATAGCATTATGAAGCCATTCTTCTTGTTCTTCCATCTTAGTGGTTGTAAGTATGTGTCTTACTAGATTAAGATTTGTAAGACTAACTTATTCATTACTAGAGCCTCCTTCCAACTTCTCTCTAGCTTCATGTTCACACACATATTCATTAGATTCTTTCTCTTCATCCATCATGTGCAAACCTCTGTGATATATGTTGTTGTGTAGTATCTAGTCACAGGACGACTCACCAAAAAAAAAAAAAAAACTGTTTTCCATTAATGGAGTTTTTGTCCCTTTCTAAGCCTTATGGCTACTGTTAGAAAATTTGTACTTGACAAGCTTCTGTCAACTATTTTTACGAAAAATTTATACTACTTTCTTATTCATCACAATGCCCTTAAAAATAGGCTTATGAAAATAATGGACTTTTTAAATAAGATTACTACTGCCTAAATGAGACAACATTGCAATTTCTCCCTAATCAAGTTGATCTTCTTGTATATTTTCTTTCTTAAGAATGCATTTTGCATATCATTACTCCCCTGGACAAAGCTTGTCCTCAAGCTCAAACTCGGGGTAACTCCATATATCCTGGCCTTCTTTCATCCCCATCCTTCATCCTCTTCTTTTTATATTCTACTAATGAAGATCTACACCTCCTACTCTTGGTTAGTTGGGTAAGGGGTAAGTGAGCTAGTACGAGCAACTAACTACACCTCCTACTCTTGGTTAGTTGGGTAAGGGAGCTAGTACGAGCAACTAACTACTCCAAATGCTTCTAGTACTCCTCCATAGTCCCTCTTTTCATTATTTTGATAATTCTTCTACCGTGTTTCTACGAATTGTCTGTCCAAAACATAAGTTACACTTGGTTTTGTATTCTTCCCATGTCAATTGCTGCCTGTCCTTCTCTGACTTGATGAACCATACTTGTGCATCCCTTTCCACTTGGAAATAAGCCAATCCCACCTTGTCCTCATCTGGAGTTTGCTGATGGCAGAAGAAGTGCTCATATCAACTTAGCCAAGGGGTTTAGAAGTGCTGTTGTATTGAGGGAAATCCAACTTTTTGTACTTGGATATGAAATTCCCTCCTTTGCTATTCTTTACCCTATGCTTTTTCCTTCCTCTTTGATTATTAGCTTCTCTATGATTTCCTTTGTTTGCTGCCTATTTCTTTTTTGGTGATTTCAGTTAGTCTAACTGTCATCTCCTCTTTTCTTTTTCCCTTTCAACTTTATCCTTGCTTGGTCCTCCTGATACATTGCCACGAAAGCCTCAATCTTTTGCTGAGTGATTCGAGAGTCCTCCATCACCAACTGCTTTGATACCAAATTGTTGTGGTCCCTGGTTCTGAATTTGGTTAAAGGTATCTGTAGTTCAAACTCCCTTAGTAGCTCTACTTGCACGAGCTTGGAAGACTTCATCCCTTGTCTACCTATCTTGTTAAGTAGAAAGGAATAGAGCTTGTTGAGAGAGAACTCCAAATCTCAATAAGTAGACTGTTTTGAGTAAAATAAAGTCTGTCTTTTAAGTAAAATAAAGTCTGTCTTATAGTATTATTGCCTTCTCTTATGAAGAAATACTATCTTCAAACAAAATCTACCAACAAACTAACAGACTCTTTGTTATAGAAACGAAAAAAATAATCCTTTCTAGATGCCAAAGAAAATCTGCCAATAAACTAATAGACTCTTTACTATAGAATTAATAAAATAATCTATCTAAATACCAACTGCAAATACATTCAAACTTCTTTCCTACTCTTCTGATGAGTAGAATGTTTGTAAACACGGTGAAAATGCATTACCTTCACCGAATTTGGTACTTAATCCTGCTGCCCAGCAGTAACAATCACCTTAGTTTTTTTGTTTTTTGTTTTTAACTTTAATGAGTCTAGAAAGGAAGATTTTGACCTTGTTCGGCAGTAGTTAGTTATTGGGTGACTACTTTATTTTCAGTTCTACTTTGATTATACTTCTCTTAGGATATGTTTATCAATATATTACAGAAGATATTCTCAAAAAAAATATGTTACAGAAGAATATTTGCTTCATTATCTTGTTTTTTTCCTTTGCTTTTTGATTGGATTGGTGTCCTCAAATTCTTTTACATTGGTTCAGTAAGCTAGAGAAACTCTGGGTCTTATTTCACCTAATATCGATCCCTGTTATCTTACATTTCCTCCAGTCGCCTGATTTTGTGGGTACTACTATTTTCTAGATAAAAGTTTTATATTATTTCTGTTGGCATAATCTATGTTTTGAATAAATTTGACGGTAAATGCTAACATTCTCACGCTTGTGCATACCTATAACAGGGGAAAGTAGTGAAACCTCTTGAATGTACTTCTTCTAGTTCTGATCATGGAATAGAGTCAAATGATTCGGTCCCATCTGCTACAAAGGTTTTATCTTCAAGCCAATTCAATTTGCCTACCAAAGTGAGGAGTAGGCGCAAACTAAATACACCTAAATCATTTGTTGAGAAAGATGTGAAGTCCATGAAGAATATTACTGAAGGACAGTCTGCTGATGTTTTGCCTCCATTCCATAATAGAGCACTGAATCTTAAGGTTAGATATGCTAGGTATATATGGAGTTCAGTTTGTACCAAATCTGGTAAGCTTTGATGTTTATATTTCAAGTTACAGGAAAAGCTTTCTAATTGCCTCTCATGGTATCAAGTACGGAGATGGTGTGTGTTCGAATGGTTTTACAGTGCAATTGATTACCCATGGTTTGCAAAAAGGGAGTTTGTGGAATACCTGGACCACGTTAGATTGGCTCATATTCCACGATTAACTCGTATTGAATGGGGTGTAATAAGGAGGTTTGTGGCTTTTGATCATTTCTCACGTGGCCAACTTATATTGCCCTCATGATTGATTCTCAGCATTTTGTCCACATAACACTTCTCTGCAATTATCTACATTTGCAGTTCCCTTGGCAGACCTCGAAGATTTTCTGAACAATTTCTGAAGGAAGAGAAAGAGAAACTTAATCAGTACCGAGAATCTGTTCGAAACCATTATGCGGATCTTCGTGCTGGTACCAAGGATGGACTTGCAGCTGATTTAGCTCGACCTTTGTCAGTGGGACAGCAAATAATTGCCATTCATCCGAAGACAAGAGAGATTCATGATGGAATTATATTAACTGTTGATCATAATAGGTGCCTGGTACAGTTTGACCAACCTGAGATAGGGGTTGAATTTGTCATGGTATTTCATCTTTCTTTGTTCAAAATTTACATAATTATTTTATTAATTTCTTGACTGAAAATATTTAATAAACATTCCATTCCTGTTGTCCAGTTACCATGTTCTGTGTTCAATTGTCAACAATTTTTTACCACTATTTTACTGCAGGATGTTGATTGCATGCCTCTAAATCCGTTGGAAAATATGCCTGCAACACTGACTGATCAAAATATTGTTCTCAATAAATTCATTGATAACTTCAAAGAGCTCAAAATGACTGGAAAATCAGTAGACGGGAAGATGGACAGTTACACAAATCTGGCCCCATGTGAGCACCTGGAGAATGCCAATGGTCCCCAGCATACTTTCCCTTCAACTTTACATAAGGTCAGTAGTAGTTGGAATTTAATTATATTTTTCTTGTCACTTGGACAACCTAAAACTCATCAGAAGTTTTAGTTGTGAATCGTTCAAAAATCATTCTTTGTTGTTGCCTAGTTGCTTAAGCCGTTGGGTTACTTAGGCCTTTGTGAGAGAAGCTGTTGGATAGTATTTTCTTCTGTAATTTTTACAGTCTTTAGATGTTAATGTTGCTTGTCTTGTGGGAAGATATTAGATGTTAGTTGATTAACATCTTCAGCTTTCGAGAGGGTGTGTTTTCTGCCTGAAGTATACTGTTGAGTCTTGAAATTGAGAAGTACTGAATTAAACATTCTTTATCTATAAATCAGACTAACGCTACTCGGGATTGCTAACCTTCATCTCAAAAATTCCATAGCCTTGTTTGCCACAACTGTAGTTTGGCATTTCAAGCAGTTTGTCTACTTTTTATCTGAGTGAGTTTTTTGTTTTGGCCAGGGGGATTCTGTAATTTCTAATTCACAAATCGGCCATGGCTTGGGAAAAGTTGTTGACATCCAACAGGCTGTCAAATTTCAGCCTTCTATTCTTGCACAAGTCCAAGCAAAGGAAGCTGATATCCATGCACTTTCAGAATTAACTCGTGCTCTTGACAAAAAGGTCTTATTACTTGTTAATTAGTATATCCCAGGACTTTGATGTTTCCTAGCGTCCTAATAGTTTCCTGATTACGATTGAGGTGTATATCTCTTTTTATTTTTACCCAATTTTTTCCCTTGAGAAAGTTTATGAAAAATAATGCAAAATTTGAAAACTGATATATGCAATGTTGAATCTCAACTTTGCTGTTTATGTCATTGGCTTTGTTACGTGTTTATGTACTCTCAGCTGCCACTGGAATAGCTTCTATTTTCATGTGCTGTAATACCTATGTGTCATATGCTAATTGCTTTCATCATAGCCATTGATGACGATTTGCATTGGCAGGAGGCTGTTGTGTCTGAATTAAGGCATTTGAATGAGGAGGTTTTGGAAAACCATAATGATGGAGAAAACTCTCTCAAGGATTCAGAGCTTTTTAAGAAGCAGTATGCTGCGGTACTTTTACAGTTGAATGAAATCAATGAGCAGGCACGACTAATAGTACAAAATTGAGATACTTTCGATTTTTTCTGCTCGCGTTATTACAGCAACTTATGACTTGATAACTTGTGCAGGTTTCTTCTGCCCTCTTTTGCTTGAGGCAGCGCAACACATATCGAGGGATCCCGTTTATGTCACTGAAGCCTATGGAAAGTGTAGTCGAGCAAGTTGGTCACTATAGCTCCTGTGATCATTCTGGGGATGACATCAAAGATTCAGGATGTCATGTGGTTGACATTGTTGAGACTTCGAGAGTAAATGCCCGAACAATGGTTGATGTGGCTATGCAGGTAAGACAAGCTGTTCTCTTCTTATCTTGGTGTCCACCATGCAGAAATTTGGTGTATACGATGCATTTTAGGAACTAGTCTTCTATAACTAACTAGTTTGGGTTTTAATGTGTTCACCTTCAAATATAAGCAGGTTTATCTTGTAGGAAGTATATTTTCGAAAGTAATTGTTTTTAACAAGCAATGATAGAACAGTTGGATCTGCCTCAGTTTAGCTAAATTATTGTCTAGTTAGTGGGATGTTTGTCTTTTCATTAGATAATTCTTCATAGTTGGGGAATGTTGCATCTTGGTGAAAATTCCAGCGGTCAATTATGATCTGTTGGCTAGGGAGAGAATCCAGGGGAGGAGAGGAGGGAAGAGGGTGGAAATTGAGTTGTAAGAAAATATCTAAAGCTTTATTTCTTGGGAGAATCTATGAGTTATGTGCAGAATATCTAGAAAGATTGATTCCAGATGGTTGATTTGGATAGTGTATGAACAAGCAGCTGGCATGTTACTTCATCAGTTCCAATCTGTCTTAATTATTCAGGCAGTATCACTTTTCAAAAAGGAAGAAAGTGGGTTGGAGAATGTGGAAGAGGTTATAGACTATGTGAATAATCAGCTTTCAGCACGTGACTTGAGCATGCCAGCCATGACATCTTCAACTCCTGCAAGGTCAATTCGCAGTACTTGGGCATCTGAAGATCAGTTGAGTTCTTCCACAATCAATCACAATGCTCATGACCAAAATAAAGCAAAGATCCCTTCAGATCTGATTGCCCAATGTGTAGCTACTTTACTCGTGATTCAGGTAAGTAGTTGTTTCGTGGGATACCAATTGATCTGTATCTGTAAAGAAAAAATGATGACTTTGTTGATTGCAGAAATGTACGGAACGGCAGTTTCCACCAAGTGATGTAGCCAGGGTACTAGATTCCGCTGTTACAAGTTTGAAGCCTTGTTCTTCACAAAACCTTCCAATTTATGCCGAGATACAGAAATGCATGGGAATAATCAGGAATCAGATATTAGCACTCATACCTACTTAGCTTTTTTTATTATTTTTTATCTTAAGATCCGTTCTTTTTTCTACCATTGGGAAATTAAGTGTACACTACACGCTTCATCATATAATCACAAGTGTAACTTTTCGAATACATCATAATAAATCCGTCACGTACCACTATCCTACTTAACAGGAGTCAAAATGACCTAATCGACTCCCACATCGTTAACCATAAAAAATACAGTACTCTTGGATATTCCCCCGTCACCAAATTTACAATCAAAACTTGCAACCCCATCAAACATATAGGATAAGATTACATAGGCAAAGCTTTTGTTTCTTCCGTTTCCTCCGCGTAGAAATCGCCACCTTATCTTCTTCAGAAGAGCCCTGCAGATTATGCTTATGACCAAATAGAAAGTGCTCATCGAAAGCGTATCAACGACTAAAGGTACGTTAAACCCATCCATTTTCGTTAAGGGAATCTACGTGATGAACAAACAACTCTTTCAGAATTTGAAATGTCAAAATCGGGAAAATCAGTCCCAAGTTCCACATAATGGCTTCTTATCACAGCCAGTGTAACCACCACCTTGCATCTCAAAAGCACGTCACAAAAGCATGCAAACCTAAACAATGTAGCTTATTCCCGGTATGCTGACCAACCAAATCAGTATTTTTCACTAAAATGCAAGGCATTGAGGATTTGAGGTCACTGACAAGGAAAAAGTCATGAATTTACTGTTATGCTGAGGAGTCTGTATTCGGGATATGATTCTATAGAACCAGAGGAATTTCTTTTAAGACGTCTAGAGAGATATTGAATCACATCACACAACCACCAAATTGCGGTCCATCATAGACGATGGGATGGAATTACTTTAAACGCGGTGAGATTTTAGACCATCTTGTGAAAAGACAGCGCTGCAGAACTTGCCAAAGTGCAATGCTCCAACACAAATTTAACATGTTTAGATCATAACAGGCTTGCTAAAAGAAAATGTGGATGAAATGTAAACAGGAGTTACAAAGCTATCGCATATGTTTTCTTGCATGGTTGCAATGGAGCAATCTTTATGAGAATTCCTCGAATTAAAATGTCTGACACCTGCAGCATAATGAATATTATAAACAAATTTTCAGAAACGACATGAATATGGCATAGAAGATTCAGCATGAATCGTGGAGATTGATCATTCAACCACAAATCACTTCAAATGATAGTCAAATCCTGAACAGTCCATTGACAATCCGAGTCCTATATCCTCAACCAATCAATGAAACCACTTGACCAAGCTTCCAACAATATTAAATCAAATAAATAAAAACCACATTTGAAAAACTTGAATTGATTATCGTGTTTGTCCCAGCACTCCAAATCCGAAGACTCCACATCTTTTTGCTCCTACTTGAACAAATATTCAAGACATGAATCCAACAACGAAAAGGGAAACTGGGAATTGATATCAGAAGAAGAAGAAACAGTGTCTTTAGCGCTATGGCCGGTCAATTCAAGAAGTCGGGGGTGGGGTGTGGGGGTATTCAATGCATGCCAAACCACTGGGGTCTTGAAGCTCTCTCTCAACAAGTTTGGCCAAAGCTGCTGCTTTGTTGGTCTTTAATGATCCACCAGGGTAAGCCAACCTTCACATTACATTTTACGCACTTACAATGACAAGTGGAGCGTATACAGATGAAACCCATTGATGGTGAGCCAAAGAGATACATACATACAAGAGAAAAAAAAAAGAAAAATAGAAATAAAAAGTTTATAAAACAGAGACAGAAAAAAGCTAAAACTTCGTTCTTGGGAATGTGAAGAAGAGGAAGGAGGCAGAGGAGCGAATTTACTCTCTTAAGTGCTCTTCTTTCTTCTTCGTTTAGTCCCCGTATGTTTTTCTGTCTCTCCTGTTAGATCTAGAGAGCCCATTTTTACGAGAGATCCACGTCATGGATTTAGTGATGAAATCATGAAATATATTCTTAAACTTTGACACTACACTTTAATTTAAAACCTTAAGATATTAAATATATGGGTCATTTTTATTTATATGTTCTTTATTAATTCCATCTCTTTTTAATGTGAGATTTCTACTCACACTTTACATCTCAACAATCTTCCCCTCAAATGTAAACTGTAATCTTTCTTACATGAAAACTTTATCATGTATACAATTTAAACACATAATCGCAGGATTTTATAATCTAATAAATTTTCACATACCTTAATCCATTGTATATCTGATACTTTCTGAACAGATAATCTCCAATAATTTTCAAGATATTCTTAGATTTTGTTTTCTCTCTCTTGACCTTTTTTTCCTTATTTTCCGCATATGTATGATGGAGCGATACGTGAAAAAACTTAATAGGTAGAGAGAGAAAGGCAATACTTATCCATTTGAAATTCAAACAACACCTCTTTTCATTATCCTTATTTTATTTTATTGTTTACGTTCCATCAACGTAAATACAT
>JANQAP020000549.1:5789874-5800507 GCA_026874005.2 Erythroxylum coriaceum | reverse complement strand
TTGGTTATCAATTTTCTGCACTTTATGTTTGTGGTTGAAAATAAAAGAAAAAAAAAATTTATACCGATTTCTGAGTGTTTGAGTGCTCTAGCACACCACCCTCACGGGGCACGAGCTCAGACATCACCCATCGATGTCGGGTTCGGGTCTTGCGGGAGTGGGGTGTTACAAACATATTTAACCATATGTATCAAGAAACAAATCCTTTTTTGAGCTGTGAAAAAAACTAAAAAGACTCTATGAAAGGAAGACTGCCCATAACAAGGCCTCTATGGATAAAAGACTTGTGAACTTGATGCTAAAAGCTAGGAAATCTGTGATGGAGCACCTAAGTCACTTCTAGGATATAATCAAAAAGCTTACTTTAATAAAGATCGTTCTTTATGACGAGCTTCAAGCTTTGATCCTGTTGAGCTTGCTGTTAGATAGCTGGGAAACATTAATAGTAACGATTAGCAATTTAGCTTTTGAAGATGTGATCTCTTTAGAAGTAATCAAAGAGAGTGTGTTCAATGAAGAAATCAAAAGAAAAGAGATAGGAGTTGACAACATGCAGTCTTTTGTGGTAGAAAGCAGGGAAAAGAACAAAAGCATAGATCCCAGAAGGCATGACAAGTTTAAGAACTGATCAAAGTTCAAAGATGATAAAGACGTGAAGATATGCCACTATTGCAACAAGTCATGACACATTAAGAGGTTCTCCTACAAGTGGAGCAACGATCAGAAAAAGAAAGATCATTAGAATGATTGAGATGATAAGAATACAACTGCAACAACTTCAAGGTGCTTTGGCAACATTATAGTGTTGAAGAGGGAACTTGAGAACCCAAATCGATGATGATAACTCAGTACCAGTAACTATTTAATACAGGTATGGATTTCGAGGATAAAATTTTTTTAAGGGGGAGAGAAATGTAAGGCCCCAACATATACCCTGCATGTCTAGGGTGTATTAAGAAGTGAACATAAAGAATTAAATGCATCTAAGCATAGTAAGAGACATAATAGTACTTAATGTAAAAGACATGGGTAAATTGGTAATTTGTTCATTTCGGCATGGACATACATACGTAGACATGAAATATGGATGAGAATGAAATTAATTGATGAGATTATATGCCAATGTGGGAATTAAAGGAAAAAGAAGGACCAAATGTGCAATTTTCCTAAAGTTAACGCATGAACCAATAGAATTAAAGCATGTGTGTCCAATAGGATTGAAGCATATGTATCATCAAATGGGCATAAGAGAGGAGAGACGGGTGTGTATTTAGGATTTTGAATGCCAAATTTTCCTCTTCTCATTTTCTCTCCATTTTATCTTCTTCATCACACCATTTTGTATGTAAGGAATCAAGCTAATCCTAGGTGGCAATAAAGGTAAAAGTTGTAGTTTTGGAGCAACTTGTGACGTTTGCTACATATCTCATGCTTTAGAAGTCCAAATGGTCTAATTTTTGATGATATGAAAATTAGAGACATAGGAGAACAAATGTTTGGAGATTTCCAAACCTAATTTGAACGTTTGCTATGTGGAACTTTTGGAACAATTAGAGGTATGAATTTTGGGCAGAGGACACAACGAGAAGGACATTTACATGTATATAGATGATTTATATGCATATTTATTACTTATATATGCATAGTATGATTATACAAGTGTGATTTTGATACCCTTCTAATTGTGGTAAGTTATGACTTGCATGTATGAACTCAAATACATATTTTATGATTTCAAATGAATATCATATGATTTGTCAATATATGAATTATAAAATTAGCAAATGGTTAAAAAAAAATGTTACAGTGCCTGCTTTATTATCTTGGTGGTGGATAGATAGGCATACCTATAGGTTTATAGTGTAGCTGCTACAGTTTGACACCAATGGTGTATTCATTTCAAGATCATAGTTCCTCAACATTTTGATGCCTTTAGGTACCTATAGTTCGATACTTTTGGATATCCACAATTCAATATCTTCAGATATCTACAATTCTTGTTATCCACACCCACAGGAACATGAGAACATGAATAATTGGTAAGAAATGCAACATGACAACATGAATAATCAGTATTGATGAGCATTTGTACTGATTGTATTGATAATTTATAATGAAGAGCAGTTGTATTGATAATTTGTATTAATAAGCATTGAATATCAATGTTTGGCTTATATATGTGAATTTACAATATATGAATAATACATTAAAGCATATTTGCATTATGTACCTTGCTTATTTATGCCATCGCTATTTATACATTTTGTGATATTTATGAATGTGTGTGTTTGGCGGATGACTACTATGAATGGTCATCTAAACTAAGTTTTTCACCACTAAGCTTTCAAGCTTAGCGTGGGCGTTAATCCGTACATGTCTAAGTAATGGGAGTGAGGTACAGGGATTATCTGTAAGGACCAAGGCCAACTGTTAGTAGTAAATGTACTTTTGGATTATTTCTTTCAGGTTAAAGATGATTGTATATGTAACAGCTTGTAATTAAGAATTTAAGTTATATGCTATATTTCTTTTAGATTATCATGTAAACGCAAAGATGTAATACTACTTTTAAATGATAAAAGTGATATGAAATTTTGTAATATGTGTATGTACAACATTAAATAGGCAAATGTGTGATGACAGTCCCTATAAATGAATAGAAATGTAAATGAATAGAAATGTATGTCATGATTGATACAAGAATTTAGTTGCCAAGTATATGTATGGTTGTAGGTTCAATATAGGGGTTGTTATACTTTGTGGTATCAGAGCCAGGTTTAGGTGATTCTAGCCAATAAGAGTCTAGTGATATGTGATATGGTTTGATTTTTGTGTTGGTTAAATGCAGATGTCCCTATTTTCTTATAGATAGTAAAGATAGAAGGACCTCATGAAGTTGAGGAGGAGTTAGCTAATAGTGTGGTGGGGAGAGATTAATCAAATTCGGATCCTCCTGAGCCTCCAAGTGGTGAAATATCGATATTGTCAGTACCTAGGGAGATGTTTCTAAAGCTCTCCCATGATATGATGCGATTGATGATATAATGATCGTGCCTAAAGTTGCTATAGAAGCTTTGAGAAAGCATGGGGTGGAAGAATTTGTAGGCGTGACTCTAGAAGAATATGATAAAGCAGAATATTGGTTAGAGCAGACACAGAGGTTTCAAGAGGAGATCAAGTGTCCACCCGAAGAAATGGTTATATATGCTGTCTCTCTCCTACAAGAGGCAACCTATCATTGGTGGAAACTAGTCTTATTGCTTATATGTCTAATCCTCTGACTCAGGAGTTCTTTACCCAAGAGTTCAAGAAGAAGTATGTCACAAAAGCTTATAAAGTAGCTCAGTGGAAGCAGTTTCTGAATTTGAGACAAAGAAGCCTATTTGTGGCTGAATATGAACAGGAATTCAGCCAACTCAATAGGTATGCTTTAAAACCTGTTCTAACAGAGACATCTCGACGTCAACAATTTGAGGATGGATTGAATGATTCCAACAAAGAGTACTTAGTGTAAGTAACTTCTGTACAACAGGTGAGCTACTATCAGCTGGTTGAAGCATCTATCAAAGTAGAGAAACGAGAGACAACTAAGAGAGAAAGGGCATAAAGGAGGAGTTTTCCTAAAGGTGGCTCATCTTTGGGCAAAAGGATCCGAGACTCACAGGGTGCGTCCCTAGCATAGTCAGCCTGTAGCTCGTGAAGAAAATGATGCCCCAAAAGTTATAGTTGGTGTTTTCTCTCTCTTTGATCTTGATATACATATATATCATCCCGGTTATGCTCATTCATACATTTGCACTGGGGGAGTGTGTGATAGAATGTTATCAATATATATATTAGCCTATGATGTACATATGACTAGTCCATTAGGCCATAAGATATATGTGAATAGAGGATATAGAGATTGCCCTATTATGATACATAGAAATAGTTTGTTACTGATTTGATAGAGCTACCCTTCCATGAATTTGACTTGATCTTGGGCATGTATTGGTTGTCCAAATACCAAGATATAGTTAATTGTGGGTTAAAAATAGTTGTGCTCAAAGATTCTGAGGGTTCAGAAATAGTAATGCATGGTATTCGGTCTAGCCCTTTGACTAATGTAATATCAGCCATGCAAGCAAGACAATTGTTTTGAAAAGTTTGTGAGGCATATTTGGCTTTAGTACTTGATTTTAAAAGAGAGAAGGTGAACTTACAAGACATATCGGTAGTAAATTAGTATCCTTACGTGTTTCCAGAATAGTTACCGGGTTTACCACCTGAAAGAGAGGTAGAATTGTTTACTAAAATTGTACCTGTTACTGCTCCTATTTTAAACGCACCTTATAGAATGGCTCTTATAGAGATAAAAGAGTTAAAGATTTAGTTATATGAGCTTTTGGGCAATGGTTTTATCAAGCTCAGTGTGTCATCATGGGAAGTGCTAGTCCTTTCTATCAAGAAGAAGGATGGCACCCTACGAATGTATATAGACTATAGATAGTTGAACAAGGTGACTGTAAAGAATAAGTATCCATTGCCCACAATAGAAGATTTATTTGATTAGTTGAAAGGTGTAGGAGTGTTCTCCAAGATTGATTTACAGTCAGGTTATTACCAATTTTGGGTAAAAGATGTAGATTTTCTAACGACGGCATTCAAGACCTAATATGGCCACTATGGGTTCTTGGTGATGCCTTTTGGCTAACTAATGCATCAATTTATGGGTTTGATGAATAGGTTGTTTCAACCCTACTTAGAACAATTTGTTGTGATGTTTATAAATGAGATATTGGTCTATTTGAGGAATGAAGAGGAACATGCTTAGCATTTGAGAATTGTGTTATAGACTTTGAAAGAGAAGCAGTTATTTGCCAAATTGAGCAAATGTGATTTTTGGCTAAAGGAAGTTTCTTTTCTCGGGCATATCATCTCTTCAGAAGGTATCAGGGTGGATCTCAATAAAACTGAGACGATTGTCAATTGAAAGTTGCCTCAGAATGTAACAGAAGTGAGAATTTTTCTTAACTTAGCTGGCTATTATCGATATTTTGTCAAAGGATTCTCAGTAATTACTTCTCCAATCACAAAACTACTTCAGAAAGGCACAAACTTTGAATGGAATGATAGATGCCAAGCTAGTTTTGAGCAATTAAAGAAGATGCTCATTGAAGCTCCAACTCACTAAAGCTCCAATGTTGACATAGCCAACTTCAGGCAAAGAGTATGCCATATATAGTGATAAGTCTAGGTATGGTCTGGGTTGTGTATTGATGTAAGATGGGAAAGTGGCGGCTTTTTCCTTAAGACAGTTAAAGCCACATGAACATAACTACCCTATACATGATTCAGAATTGACAGTGATGATGTTTGCCGTGAAAATTTGGTGGCACAACTTATATGGGGAAAGATGTCGGATAGACACGGACCACAAAAGTCTCAAGTACCTGCTTATACAGAAGGAACTTAATTTAAAGCAACAACATTGTTAGAATTGTTTGAAGACTATGATTACATAGTTGGCTACGATATGGGGGAGAGCTAATATGGTAGCAGATGCTTTGAGTAGGAAGTCTATTTCAACTCTATCATTACAGCATAGTAGATGGAGATTTGAACCAGAAGGAGCTTTGGTAGCCTAGTTAAAAGCGAGTCTTGACTTGAGATAGATGATAATACATGCACTAAAAGATGATGCCAAGTTGCAACAAATTGAATAAGCGATATAAGAAGGGAAACAGACTGATTTTGTATCGAAAGACGATGAAAATTTGTACTTCAAAAATAGACTATGTGTATCGGCAGTAAAAGACTTGAAGAAGAAGTTATTACGTGAAGCCCATAATACTATGTTCACCATGCATTCTGGGGACAACAAGATGTACTAAGACTTGAAACAACATTACTAGTGGCTAGGAATGAAGCATAATGTCGTGGACTATGTGTCCAACTGCTTGACTTGTCAACAGGTGAAAGTTAACATCAACTCTCGTTTGGCCTATTGAATCCCATCCAATTCCAAAGTAGAAATGGGATAATATTACCATGGAATTTTTTATAGGCCTATCTCTCACACAGTGAAAACATGATGTGGTATGGGTTATAGTGGACAGGCTCACCAAATTAGCTCACTTTATACCAGTCTGATATGATAATCCTATAGATTAGTTAGTCGAGTTATACATGAATGAGATTGTTCGGCTATATGGAGTGCCATTGTCAATTGTTTTTGATTGAGACCCATGATTGACATCAAGATTTTGAAAAAGTCTGCAAGCAACTTTGATTACTTAGTTGAGCTTCAGCATAACTTTTCACCCACAAATAGATGCACAATCTGAGAGAGTTATACATCTAGAAGACATACTTAGAGAATGTGTTATGGAATTTCCAAGCAGTTGGGATAGGTACATTTCTTTTGATGGAATTTTCCAACAACAATAGTTATCAGTCCAGTTTAGGCATAACACTATATGAAGCATTATATGGCAGAAAATGTAGAACCCGAACAAGATGATTGGGCCTGACATAGTCAAAGACACAGAAGAGAAAGTGAGG
The DNA here is from genome assembly GCA_026874005.2 of Erythroxylum coriaceum. Taxonomy (NCBI): domain Eukaryota; kingdom Viridiplantae; phylum Streptophyta; class Magnoliopsida; order Malpighiales; family Erythroxylaceae; genus Erythroxylum; species Erythroxylum coriaceum. Next base: position 5,793,964 of record JANQAP020000549.1, on the reverse strand, counting down.
GTTATTCAATAATTAAAGGTTGCAAGTGATAGACAAATATCATATACTAATTTGAAAAGGAAAGATATTGAACAGGCAGTAGGTGATAAAGTCTTCTTGAAAGTTTTGCCCTGGAGAAAAGTGTTGAGATTCAAAAAAAAAGGGAAAGATTAGTTTGAGATTTATAGGTCCGTATGAAATCCTTGAAAGGATTAGACCAGTGACATATAGGTTAGCTCTTCCTATGGAATTATCCAAATTGCAGGATGTAGTCCATGTCTCAATGCTACGGAGATACCGATCAGATGATTCACATGTCTTACGGGTGCAAGAGATTAAGGTCTAACCAGATTTATCATATGATAAAGAGTCAAAGGAAATCTTGGCTAGAGAAGTGAGACAATTAAGGAATAAGCAAATTCATTTTGTAAAGGTTCCCTGATAACATCATGGCATTGAAGAGGCAATTTAGGAATCCGAATCGATGATGAGAACTCATTACCCGTTGCTATTCAATACAGGTATAAATTTTGAGGATGAAATTCTTTTTAAGGGGAAGAAAAATGTAAGGCTCCAACATATACCCTAGAAGTATTATAGCATGTCTAAGGTGTATTAAGAAGTGAACATAAAGAATTAAGTGCATCTAAGTATAGTAAGGGACATATTGGTACTTAATCGAAAAGATATAGGTAAATTGGTAATTTGCTCATTTTGACATGGACATACATACTTAGACGTGAAATATGGATGAGCATGAAATTAATTGATGAGAATATATGCCAATGTGGGAATTAAAGGAAGAATAAGGGCTAAATGTGTAATTTTCCTAACGTCAACACATTGACCAATAGGATTAAAGCATATGTGATCAATAGAATTAAAACATGTGTGTCCAATAGGATTGAAGCATGTATGTAATGAAATGGTCATGTAAGAGAGGAGAGAGGGATGTGTATTTAGGGTTTTGAATGCTAAATTTTCCTCTTCTCATTTTCTCTTCATTTCATCTTCTTCATCACACCATTTGCTTATAAGGAATCAAGCTAATCCTAGGTGAAAATCAAGGTAAAAGTTAGTGGTTTTTCTCTTCATCTTTATGTTGTCTTGATTTTCTTATGAAGAGTTGGAATTATAAGGTTGGAATTGAGATTTAGATATGTATTTGTGGTGTTTCTAGTTGGTGAATCAAGCAAAGCTAATGGAGAAGAGAAGGAAAAGTACTAGAAGAGCTAGTTTCCTGATTTCAAGGTTTGTGACTACACTTAGTTTAATTTCTATTTGTGTATGCTTGAATAGATACAAAGATTGATTTGGACATAGAATGGTTTTTTGAAAGGTGTCTTGGTGTTATTTTTCATGGAATTAGTTGAATATGACAAGAGAGTAATGTGTAGTGGAATTTTGTTTTAGGTTTATTTGAACCAATCCTATTGTTTTAGTCATAACTCAACCTACAATCCTCTAAATTAGATGATTTTAATTGGATATGAAACTTAAGACATAACACTAAAAATCTCTAGAAGATACCCTGACCTAATTATGGCTGAATGACATTATAATTTAAGATTGGAAATGGTGACTTGATGTTGCCCTTGTTTTGGAGCATCTTGTGATGTTTGTGGCATATCTCATGTTTTAGAAGTCCAAATGGCCTAATTTTTAACGCTATGAAAACTAGAGACATAAAGGAACAAATGCCTTCTCCAAACCTAAGTTGAACGTTTGCTATGTGAAACTTTCGGAACAATTGGAGGTATAAATTCTGGGCAGGAACATGACAGGAAGGAAATTTATATGCATATAGATGATTTATATGTATATTTATTACTTGTATGTGTATAGTATGATTATACTAGTGTTATTTTGATACCCTTCTAATGGTGGTAAGTTATGACTTACAAGTATGAACTCAATTACCAATTTTATAATTTCAAATGAATATCATATGATTTGTGAATATATGAATTATGAAATTAGCAAATGGTTAAAGGAAAATGTTACAGTGCCTGCTTTATTGTCTTGGTGGTGGATCAATAGGCATGCCTATAGGATTACAGTCCATTACTATAGTTTGACACCAAAGGTGTCTTCATTTCGGGACTATAATGTCTCTACAGTTTGATGCACTCAGGTATCTATAATTTGATACTTTTGGGTATCTATAGTTCGATATCTTCGGATATCTACATTTTCCATTATCCACACTAACGGAAATGTACAAGCCTAATATAAAAAGTAAATTAAACAATTATAAATAAGAAATAAAACATGACAACATGAATACTTGGTATTGATGAGCATTTATACTGATGGTATTGTTGAATTATAATGATGAGTAGTTGTGTTGTTAATTTATATTAGTGAGCGTTGAATATCAATGTTTGCTTATATGTGTGAATTTAAGGTATATGAATAATACATTGAAGCATATTTGTATCATGTACCTTGCTTATTTATGTCATCACGATTTATACATGTTGTGATATTTATGAATGTGTGTGCTTGGAAAATAACTGTTGTGAGTGGTCATCCAAACTAAGTATTTCCCCACTGAGCTTTTAAGCTTAGCACGGGTGTTAATCCGTGTAGGTCCAAATAATATGAGTGAGGTACAAGGATCATCTTCAAGGACTAAGACCAACCGTTAGTAGTAAATGTACTTTTGGATTGTATCTTTTGGGCTAAAGATGATTCTAATTATAACAGTTTGTAATTAAGAATTTAAGTTATATGCAATATTTCTTTTAGATTATCATGTAAATGACAAGATGTAATATTACTCTTGGATGATAAAGTGATATGAAATTTTGTAATATGTATATGTACAATATTGAATATGCAAATGTGTGATCACAGTTCCTATAAATGAATAGAAATGTATGCCATGACTGCTTGTACAAGAATTTGGTTGCCATGTATGTGAGTGGTTGTAGGTTCTGTATAGGAGGTTTCACAAATTCACTAGGAGGTAACAAATATTTTGTTACATTTATTGATGATGCTTCGAGGAAGACTTGGATGTACATGTTGAACTCAAAGAGTTAAATATTTGAAACTTTCTAAAAGTTTAATGTCATAGTAGAAAGGGAAGCTAAGAGGAAGTTGAAGTGCCTATGAACAAATAATGGAGGTGAGTATACTTCCAAGGTGTTTGAAGATTACTGTACATCACATAATATAAGAAATGAAAAGATAGAACCAGGGACTCTACAACATAATGATGTTATTGGGAGGATGAACTGAACAACTATGAAGTGTTAAGTCAAGAGGACTTCACGATTATTAATTTTGGTGACAATCAAATAATAATAATATTATAAATAAATGAACTATTTTGATAAGTGTGTTAAGTGTGCAGAAAAACAAAGAAGAACTGGAAAACACAGAAGAAGCGAAAAACACAGAAGAAGTGAAAACACAGAAGAAGTGGAAAACACAGAAGAAGTGAAAACACAGAAGAAGTGGAAAATACAGAAGAAGTGAAAATGCAGAAGAAGTGGAAAACACAGAAGAAGCGAAAAACACAGAAGAAATGAAAAACCCAAAAGAAGTGGAAAACACAGACGTTACAAAGATGAAGATACACTAGTACGTCGGACAGTTAGTTAGTTTGACTTAGTTACAGAACTCAACTAAATAATGGGTTCTATAAGAATCAAGAAGCAGTTATCAAGAATCAAGAAGTAGTTATCAAGAATCAAGAAGCAGTTGCAGACTTAGGCTATATATACTAGTCGTAGTCGAAGATTGAACAATATGTTTTAGCTTTCAAGTGTTTTATTATCAAAGAAAAATTCTATATTCAAAAGTACGATACTAGAGAGCAAACTCTACTTTAACAAAAAAAGCTCACAATATCTTTCTAGTGATAGAAAGGAAAGGCTAAGAGCCTAGAGAGGCTAAGATAGCAGAAAGAATACTTTGTGTAAGAGACCTGAAGAGGCTCCGGAAGGGAAGAAAGAATACATGTAAAATTGTCGAAGTATAGTGAAATCTCAGACGAACTCTGAGGACTGGATGTAGCCCATAGATTGGGGTGAACCAGTATAAAAATCACAGCGTCTATCTTCTAACCTTTCACTTTATTCTATTTTATTTTTAGACAAGT
>JANQAP020000549.1:5641184-5661355 GCA_026874005.2 Erythroxylum coriaceum | reverse complement strand
AAATAAATAACACAACTAAGTAAAAAACTATTAAAAAAGGGGTGCAAATAGAGGTAGGAGGGTGGGAGGGAGATTTAAAAAATTTTGAAATTTTTGCAAAAAAGTCCCCCAATTTTTTAAAATTTTTGGTACCGGCCGATATTTGACCGGTATTTTGAATACTGGTAGTACCGACCGGTATTTACATCCGGTACTATAATTTATATATCGGTACCAATTTTAGTCTGGTACGATATATACTGGCCTGTACCGATATTCATAACAAGGCTACTGATACGAGTTACAGTAAAAGTAGACATGAAAATGCAACCAAAAGAAAATGGAATTGAAAATGAGAAAAGACAAGGAACAAACAGCCTTGGTGGTATGCACTTAGTCTAAAGTGAGTAGCAACTCAATCAACAGCTTCAACATAAGGACACTTGTCACTGAGGGGGAGCCATTGGACCACCCTCCTTTGCTTAAACTCACTAACCTAGAGTCAATCCCTCAATGCTAGTTGTTTTCTACTTTAATATAAGTCTCAATTAATCCACCTGTCTGCCTTGCTTTACTTGTTCCAGTAACGTGAGAGATATGTAAGAGCAACTTTAAAAAGTTGTATCCTTCCTTGCCATATACGCTACTCTAACATTTTGACTAAATAGCAATGCCACAATGTTTTGTGGAAAGGGTACCCCCAATGTATGTTTGTAGATGTATTTCAATTCTTTATTCATGAAATTTCCATTTTTGATTTCAAAAAAAAACTCTAAAAAGTTGTATGTTTTCATTGGTTCCCCTGAAACCCAGTTCTCACATCAGAAGGTCGCATGACGTGACATTGGGTTTGGGTCCTTTGGGAAGGATTTTGAGCATCTCCACTGAGGTAAGGTCAGGGCTTTGAGATAAGAGTTTCAATCTTTTGAAAAATGCCAACTTTTCTTTGAATACTTGAATATGCCCACTTACATCACTCGAATATCGGTCTGCACTTATTTTCTGCAATAGAGATTGTTGATTTATGCAAGTTTCTTAGGTTCATTCCTTCCTTATTATTATTTTAAGGCAAGAAAAAGAAAGACAATGTTTCTCTCAAATCTTTGTTGAGGAGTGTCAGCTTTAACAATTAGATACTTGAGTGATGAAAAAGAAGATAAATAAGAAAAACTGGTAATAAAAGTTGAAAAAGAAACAGGACCATACATTTTCATCTCAGAGGAATTTTGCAGTTTTATCTGCACTTCTAGCAGACTGTCCGTATGGTGATGGACCTACAATTTCAAGTTTTTTGGCATCATTTCTCTGGGAGGACAAAGAACATTCGTACCTCACCAACTCAACCCTGTGGCATACAGGGTAAAGTAGTTTGTATATTGAGCTGTTGTGTATCAATTAAGTGTCTCTCTGCCAATTCTTTCAGGCAAGTTATCCAAGTTGGCCAAAATAAGCTTATAACTATGTCCTGTAAATTGAAGGTAATGTGGGCTTAAGTTTTTCTGAATCTGATTGGAATGAAATGGTGCTAACAACAATAGTTTTCAGGACTGACAAGGCACAAAAACCTTATCTTTCAAGTTAGCTCTAAGTCAGATTCTTGTATTACTGGCTGCCTGAATAGTAAGGCTCACTTATAATGTCTGCAGAGCTCTATCAGGTGTAAAAAGGACCCCTTTTTCTTTTTTTTCTGGGAAGGACCAGCTAGAGAGATAGAGGACAAGTGAATGCTGACAACATGGTCTGCAGAATAGAGGACGAGTTAAACTAGTACAATGAGCTGCAATGGCCCCTACTGGTGCTACTACAACAACACCATTCACACACCATAGTTATTAACAGTGTCTCATGAAAACTCCATGCCAATATGATAGTTAAACAGAAGTTGTGCAATGATGTTCGTTTCCCTCGCTGAAGAAAGAAAGCAGAAGTTACATTTTATATGTCCCACCAAGCACGATCTTCGATATATAAAACAAAACAATGTTGGAGTAAATAAATGCGTGTCTTTGTGCTTAATTGCTTATCTATATTCAACGCATGTGGTGGCAATTAAGAAGAGTATCTCCTGAAGTGAAGAACAATAAAATTAATATACAAATGGTATGCTATCCAGTACATAGTTTTTAAGAATTTTATTAACAGGAGAAAAATATCTATTTCAACAGTAATAGTAGTGTGCCTGTTTAAGTTTATGTGGTGTTATTACTGTTTCATGGTCTTAGTAATTTACTGGACTTCTTTTACTGCAGAATATGCTAATTGCCCAATTATTTCTGCTGAAATCTGAACAGTGGAGCTTACTTGTATGGGTTAATTGTTTATTATAAAGTGCATGATAAGGGCCCCTACTCATTACACATTATACACCACAAACTATTAATAAAGTGTATTTTTCGTCAATAAATACAGAGTTGTTTGAGCTAGAAACTAAACGCACCACTTTGGTTTTTTCTTTTAACTTTTTCAGAAATTCTGTTTTCATGGCTCCAGTACCTGTTTCTGCAATCAAAGTTGGTCATATCGATGATGTTCAGGAACTGAGGAAGGCGAAGCCAACGATAATTCCTCACAGATTTGTTAGAGACGTGAGTGAAAGGCCAACAACGGACATGATTCTATCTTTTTCCTTAGTCAGTAGTATTCCCATCATTGATTTCTCAAGGCTTGTTGGAAGCAACAAAGGTGCATGTAAGAATGAAATGTTGCAGCAGCTTGCAAGGGCATGCGAAGAGTGGGGTTTTTTTCAGGTAAAAGTTGATAAAATAAGTGCCACATAAAAGAATATATTAATGGAAGCTGACTTTGAAGGAATTTAATCAGGTAATTAACCATGGGATTGATTTGAATGTGCTTGAAAGCATAGAGAAGGTGGCAAAGGAGTTTTTCATGCTACCTCTAGAGAAGAAGCAGAGGTATCCCATGGTGCAAGGGACTGTTCAAGGATATGGACAGGCCTTCGTGTTCTCTGAGGATCAAAAGCTAGATTGGTGCAATATGTTTGCTCTTGGGATTACTCCCCACTACATTAGGAACCCAAAACTGTGGCCTAAGGAACCACTTGAGTTCAGGTAATAATAACTAGTTTAAAGAATTTTAAGGCTGTAAATTTCTTAAAAAGTTACACATGGTTGTTTCCAGTGAAACTGTAGAGATATACTCAAGATCAGTGAGGAAATTGTGTGAGAATCTACTGAAGTATATAGCCATGACCCTGGACTTGAAATCAACTACCTTCGAGGAGATGTTTGGGGAGGCCGTGCAAGCAATAAGGATGAATTACTATCCACCATGTTCAAGACCTGATCTTGTTCTAGGTCTGAGCCCACATTCTGACGGAAGTGCCCTCACAGTTCTGCAGCAAGGAAAGGGTAGTTCTGTAGGACTCCAAATCCTTAAAGACAATAAGTGGGTGCGTGTTCAACCTGTTCCAAATGCACTGGTGATCAACATTGGTGACACCTTAGAAGTAAGAATTTCTGCAAACATTGGTTTTACGGCCCTCCCAATATATTATTATTATTTGACATCATTTGAATCTTCAGGTTCTAACAAATGGGAAGTACAAGAGTGTGGAGCACAGAGCTGTGACTCATGAAGAACTAGATCGACTCTCTATTGTCACATTTTATGCTCCTAGCTACGAAATAGAGCTTGGACCATTGGCAATACTGGTGGATGAGAACAACCCTTGCAAGTATAGGAGGTATAATCATGGAGAGTACAATAAACACTATGTGACTAACAAGTTGCAAGGCAAGAAGACCCTGGAATTTGCCAAGATTTTATAGGAGATCAAATCCACTAAAAATTTTGGCAACTGGTTCTCCAATATCATATGCTTGGGGAATAAGACTGAGTCATCAGGTGCTTGTTAGATGTTTAAGTTAATGAACATGGAGTGATTTAGTGTGCATTATCTCTCCAACTCATTTGTGAATAGTAACGAAGAAGATAAATTGTATAACTTTTGCGGTTACCAGAAAGAATCTGAACGTGAGGGGGCAAAATCACATACAGTATTCATTTTTTCATAGTGGTAAAACTTGGTCCATAGTCTTCTTAGTTGTTACTATTATAACCGAACAACTCGGTGGATTCTGTGATTTGAGCTTAAGATGTGATGTTTATAAATGAAATCAACAGGCAAAAGCCACAATATTTCATCCTTTTCAGCATGTTAATGAACCGAATGATGATGGAATCAGAAGAAACGAAATCATTAAGCAGTGATTTATAATTAAAAAAAAAGTGACAAGTTGGACATGATGTAGGACCCCAAAGGGAACACAAGGAAAGTACGACAATCAACAGGCTAAAACAACACGTTTGAGAAGACCATCGACTAATCAAAGTCAGAAAGTAGGCTACTGAGATGTCTAGTAGACTATTGTGGATCAACACGGGAATTTTGTGACTATCAGTAAGCTCCACGTATGATAGACGAGATAACAAAGCCCTTTCTCCATGGGCACACAACTCTTAAGTCTTTCCTCTTAGGAACCTTACACTCTTCACAACTCTCTTTGCCCTTTTGAAATAATAGTCGCAACAGTACCTACACTCTTTCCCTGTTAAACTCTAATCTCACAATGGAATTGTTTTAAACACGGTCATGGACTGTCTTAGACTTTCTAATAAACAAGATCCTCAGAAGAGGTGAGTGTAGAGCTTACTTGTCTCTGTACTAAGACAGATGGTAACATACACTCAAGACTTACGCTATTAGGAGAGGGAGAACTTAGAGAGAAACACTCAAACTAATATTCATTGAACTTCAATCTAATTCAAAGCGTAAATTCTACCTGTTTACAACGAAGGAGAAACCTTGCTTTTATAGGCGAAGCAAGGGACATAAACGTAAAACTCTCAAGAAACGCACTCATTACAACTTTAAAAAAGAAAAGTACAATCATCACACATTTAACAAAACTACTTTAAAAAAGTAAACAACTTTTCTAAAAGCAAACAATATGATGATAAGAAGAAATCTTGTATAGTGGGTTATAGGCCATAAAGATTCTCTTTTATCAAAAGACTTAAAAGTAAAAACAAACTCCTAAAAAGACGAGTCTCACTTTAAAGTGATAAAGTGAGGCCATGATCATCATCTGTCAAGGCCATATCATTGTCAATATGTTCAAGGATGTGGTCGATATCAACTACAGTCTATGTGGAAAGTCCTGGGCTAGAAACAACAATGGGCTCTGGAATTGGATTAGATAGTCTACTTGAAAATGTAGAGTGACGATATATAAGACAAGGAACTTCACTAGCTCGAATGTTGATAATATTATAGGGATCCAAAGATGTCCAATGGTCAACTGATGGAAGAATGATTGGTGCAAGAAGAGCAGTTTCTCCAAAATACGAACTAAGAGATGTACAAATATTCGAAGAATATGAGCTCGAGAATTGGTTGAGTTAGTTTAAGAAAGAATGTAAACTTCCATTAGCTGTGTACATTCTGTAGACTAATCAAGGGTGGTTTGCCAATGTTGAAGGTGATTCAGTGTGCACAGATGTCCAGAAGTACTCATACAGTAGGGACGATGTATGATGTAGATAGCATAAACTTTGCGATCAGTTAATGCAGTATCCCAAAAACGATGATGAGTCAATATTTGAGACATGTCTATACGCCATTTAGAAAGGGGTTGAAACCATTCTAAGAAAGTCCAAAAAAAAAAGAATTGGCATTGGTAGGATCAGAGAGGTGACGATGGACATGAAGAGGTGATAACAAAATAGAACAAGCATATAGGGCAGACAAAGACTAGAGATGCCACAAGGTAGTATTATAGAGAGTATCATAGATATGATACATTAATTTGTAAAGAATAAAAAACATTTTAGCAGTGGGTAAAATATCAAACTAGAGAAGGACAAGATGAAGGTAGTAAAAAAAACTCTGATGAAGAAAAGGGAAAAGGTATGTAACACTAGTTAAAGCAGTAGTGATCAGAGGAGGAAAATCCTTTTTATATTTTGCAAACTTAGGAAACTCCATTAGCAAAGAAAGAGGAATAAAATGATGCAGAGAGTTTGAAAGAAACAAGATAGGTGTAGGAGAAAGTGTATTGTGGTGACCTTGAATGGAGAATTTATAGTGAGAAAAAGCATTTGGAGGCCATACTGGATCCAGTCGTACAATCATAAAGCCCAACATATTATCCTTTAAGTTATGGACTTCACATGATGAATACTTTACAGCTGCAGGTGGTAATTCATTCAAGATCGGGCTTATTACAAAGAGAAAAATCGGAATCCAATTCTTTCCACAGTGTACAGTTTGGATTAAAGTACTTGGAAGCACTCTACCTAGCCCAGATATTCTCATTAGTATGGATGTATATAGTAAACCCTCACCTTTACAGATCCTACCCACAGGCCTCAGGTATCGATCATTTTTCAGTCCATACATTGACATCAAGAAGTGTGCTATACTTCTAAAGCAAAGATTAATTGAGCCCACAAAGTCAGATAGGGCTTGCCAGGCCTTTGATGCTCATAAATGTCTCAGTGAGCCCCCAAAAGGCCTTGTGAAGGGTTAGCATATGAAACATCTTATACAACCACCACACTACACTTGCGCAACTCTGACGCAATGGCACTATGGCTCCATTCCCACATTATTTTTCTAGGATTCAAATTCACGATGTGGGGTGAGGTCGAAACCTAGTTGGCTCTGAATCTAAAACCCACGAAACCACTAGATTTCTGAATCTTTACATTAGTCCCTCCATTATTCACAAACTCAGCAAGGGATTCTGTTGTACGTGATCCTTCGTACTTTTTAGGTTCTAAAGATCCCTTAAGAAACCATTAGATTGTTGGGTAACCAGAATTGGCTCTTTGACCTTCTCAACAGCCAAACGTGCCTTTTTTCTTGAAGATGGCTTCAGGTTCACCGTGAAGCTTAGAAAGATCAAGCTTGAGGGACTGAAGGGGAAGTGAGTGGCCCAAGATAACATGGATTTTTTTTCAAGTTTCTTACTATTTCCAGTAACGAAGGTCATCAACCATAAACGCAGCACTTTGGCTAACGATGCCATCTACTTTTTGGTATTTCTGGTCGTACCTCTAAAGAGTTTTAACGTTTTGGTCCAATAATGATGAATTGAGACATGTTTCCTTTTTAATTCCCAAAACTCACCAAAGAAATTATGATAATTGGTAAATTCATATGAAAACCTTGCTTAGATCGCAAGATGTATGGGATTTTGTTGGGAAAGGACTTGAACAACTTGAAAATGAAGATTTGATGCAAGTATAGAGGGATGCTTTATATAAAGCTTGGAAGAAAGACCAATAAGCTTTGACTCTCATTCATATGTGTTTGGATGAAAGCATCTTTGAAAAAGTTTCTAGTACTTCAATTGCCAAAGAAGCATAGGAAATTCTGCATAATTCTTTCAAAGGCAGTGATATGTGCTTAAAGTATGTCATCAAACCTCAAGAGCTAAGTTTGAGTCTCTCAAGATGAAAAGCTCATAATCAATTTCTTCATATTTTTCTAGAGTTCTGTCAGTTGTTAACTAGCACAGAAGATATGGAAAAACTCTATAAGATTCTCGTGTTGTTGAAAAGTTTTGCAATTTTTGGATCCAAAATTTGAATATGTTGTTGTGGCAGTTGAAGAATCAAAGGATTTAGATTTAATATTTATTGATGAGATGATGGGCTCATTACAAGTTCGTGAAGAACGAATGATAGAGAAGGAACCTCAATCTGATCAAGTTTTTCTTTCAAAATTGTCTTTAAAAGACAAAGATGAAAATAAGGATTTTACTCAAAGAGGAAGACGAAGAGGCAAATTTTATGGTCATGGACGTAGAAATTATCTAGGTAGAGGAAGAGGAAAATTTAATAGAAACTCCAGTAACTTTTAAGATTCAAATCAGAGACAGTCAGTAAGAGGACGTGGCAGAGGAACTCGGCATAAAAGAGATGGTAAAAGAGCCGATGTACAGTATTATAATTGTGAAAATTGTGGTCATTATGTCTCTGAATGTAGAAATGGATTAGAAAAGGAAGACAAAGCTTATTGCATAAAACCAGAAAATGAAGAAGAATCAGTCTTCTTGTTAACGTATATTGAAGAAAATGATCAAGAAGCATGGTTTTTGGATAACGGTGCAAGCAACCACATGACAGGTAAGAAAAACTTATTTGTTCTTTGAATGAATCTTTCAAAAGAACTATTTCTTTTGGAGACGACAAAAATGTGAATGTTGAAGGGATAGGTAATATTCTGATTTTGGCTAAAAATGGATCTCATTAATTTATTTCCTTATGTGCCTTCGCTCAAAACAAACATTTTGAGTTTAGGTTAACTTTTGGAGAAAGTTTATGATATTCGAGTAAAGGATGGTGGATTAATGATTAGAAATTGTGAAGATAAGTTGATTACTAATGTTAAAATGTCAAAGAATAGAATGTTTTCTCATAAAATTCAAACTAATAATGCGAAGTGTTTGAAAGTTTATCTAACCAATTCTTTTGGCTTTGGCATCAACAAATGGGACATTTGAATTTTAATAGTTTGAAGCAATTGGTGAAAGAAAAAGATGGTGCATGGCTTACCTCTTATTGATCATCCAAATCAGATTTGTGAAGATTGTATTTATGGGAAACATTTTAGAAATAGCTTTCAAAAGGAGTCATTTTCAAGATCATCAAAGCCACTCTAACTTGTACATTCTGATATATGTGGCCCAATTAATCCTCTCTCTTGGTAAGAACAATTATTTCCTATTGTTTATCCATGATTTTAGTCGAAAAACTTGGGTTTATTTTTTAAAGGAGAAATATAAAGATTTTGAAACCTTCCAAAAATTCAAAATGCTAGTGAAAAATGAAAGAGGCTATTTGATTAAAGCCTTAAGAACAGATAGAGGTGGTGAGTTCACTTCCAAACAATTTGATGATTTTAAGAATCTCATGGAATTAGAAGATTCTTGACAATCCTAAGGTCACCACAGCAAAATGGCATTGTAGAGAGGAAGAACAAAACCATTATGGACATGACTAGAAGCATATTAAAGAGCAAACACATGCCTAAAGAATTCTAGGCAAAAGCTGTATTTTCAATTGTATATTTGAGCAACAAAAGTTCTACAAAAAGCTTACAGAAAATTAGTCCTCAAAAGGCATGGAGCGGCAAAAAACCTACTCCTTCTCATTTAAGATTTTTTGGTTGTGCTACGTATGCTCATGTTACTAATGAAACAAAAGTAAAATTAGATGATAAAAGTAAGAAGCTTGTGTTTATTGGCTATGATGCAAAGTCTAAGGGTTATAGACTTTATAATCCTAGAAGCAAAAAGATTGTCGTTAGCCGAGACATCAAGTTTGATGAAGATGATTGCTGGAACTAGGAAAATCAAAAGGAAGACTATAACTTTCTTATAATTTTTTATGTTAATTTTATTCAAAATGAAAATGAACAGCCTATGTCTCCTAGAGTGTCTTCTCCAACAACAACTCATGCTGATTTGAGTCCTTTAAGCTCCTTCGAAAGGCCTAAAAAAAAGAGAAGTCTTCGAGACATTTATTCAGACATTAATGAAATCAACAATTATGTTTTCTTTTGTTTATTTTGCAGGTGCAGAATCATTAAACTTTGAAGATGCGGTAGACGATCAAAAATGGAGAAAGGCAATGGATGAAGAAATAAATTCCATTCACAAGAATGATGTGTGGAGATTGGAATTCTTCTAAAAGACAAGGATATTGTTGATGTCAAATGGATTTACAAAATCAAGAAAAATTAAAGAGGAGAAGTGCAATGCTAGATTGGTTGCTAAGGGTTATAGCCAACAACGACGCATTGATTATGATGAAGTCTTTGCTTCAATTGTTTGTTTGGAAACAATCAGATTAATCATGACATTGGTTGCTCAAAGCACATGGAGAATTTATCAAATGGATGTCAAATTTATATTCTTGAATGGACACTTGAAGGAGGATGTTTATATTTAACAACCTCTTAGATATGTAGTCAAATGTCATGAAGATAAAGTGTTGAAGTTGAAAAAGGCCTTATATGAAAGGACTCATTCTGGAGTTTCCCTTTCAAAACCTAAGTGGAGCCTTCCCGGTGACCCACGATGGCCCTTCAATCGATATCTAACTCAACAGAAGGGTTCTTAGAAAGCCAACTTGTTCAACTGTTAAAACCCTTTTATTTATTAAAAGTTAAAAGCGTGGAAAATAGTGGAAATTTTTTCAAAGTGTTTTATTAAAAATTTCGGCAGCATAACTATTGCATTTTGACATTCCCAAAATTTTCAAAAGTCCTATAAATTTCAAAACACTTCTATATTCACACCAATTTCTCAACTACGAATTTTGGACTTCAAATCCACTCACAAGCAACCCCAAACAAATAATTATCAACAATCACTACAATAAACTTTAAAAAGCTAAAACATATTCTTGCATTTCATTTAAAAGCCTTTATAAACATTCATTCTTTACACAAATGTACATATCAAAATGACATAAGCATAACAACACTCGATGATACAACTAATCCTGTGGCGGAGTCCCAATTACTGCAGCATCTATACGCATACCTGAGGTGGTTTGTTTAAAAACATAAAAATAAGGGTGACCTAAACGAGCTCAGTGAATATAATCAGTTTACAAGAAAATTGAACTTTTTATAACAATATAACTGTTATTCCATACAATCATAAAGCTCATGGTAAAACATTTTCCATAACATTTTATTCATGCATCATCAAATCTGGTAATAATATAACATTTCGTAAAACACAATTTCAATTTTCTGAAATACTATTTTGAAACGCTTTTCGAAATTAAACTTATAATATAAAAGTTTCCATTTTCCATTTTCCTTAATCAATAAAGAGTGTTGGCAATAAGTTTTTTGAAAACTTTAATACTGAAAAAATAAGTCAACCACTATAATTGGTACCATATGATACCTCTCAAATCACTTTTAAAATACATAGTGGCTGCATTATTATTGTCATGAATTTTCTTACTCAATATAGCCTACCACTAGTTTCTTTACCATATGGTACACTAGGCCTAAAGTCACAAAGTTGATTCTGCATTGTTTACTCGTAATAGGTTAACAGCTATAAATTGGTAGTTACAGAGTTGGTTCTGCATCGCTTACCCATAATAAGTCACAAAGTATATAGCTTACCCATGGTTGGTTAACCATTGTTCACAGAGCTAGCTGATTCTACATCGCTTACCCGTAATAGGTTAACCACTATAAACCAATATAATAATATGTAAAATGCCTAACGGTGTACCATAGGCAAAAGCAACTCATACTTTTTCAAATCAGCTTATTTTCGAAATCAATTATGGGAAGATTCATAATCATTCAATTTAATGCATAATTTCAATGTAACATCCAATCATACAAATTTTAATTTTCAAGTTAAAACTCATATGTTGCTTAAGCAAAATCTTATGCTAGCAATATTCACTTCTAAAATATCATTCGCATAAAACTCAACATAAATATTCATCAAATGAAAATCATTGGCGCAAAATCAATTTAAAGAACACTCACATGTCATCAATTCTTTTGTAAATAATTTAATCATATAAAATAATTAAAATACACTCACAACTTCGCAAACTTATCACCAAGCATACTCACGCATTCGGTGCCTCTCCTTTACTGCTTTTTCCTCCAATCTTTTGGGTATTTGATGAATACTTCAAGATCCCTTCAAATCACCATCAACTTCCATAAAAATGACTACACTCTTCTTCCTCTCTCCTTGGCTAATGTTCGCCCTTGACTTCTCTTCTTTTCCCTTTCTTTTTGGTCTCACGGTTACTCTCTTATCACTCTCACGTTTTTGTTAAAAGAATGAAGCAAAATATCTTAATTTTTGCATTTTATACACATTTAATGGATAACATATGTCACCTTTTTATTTGTCATCACTAATGACTCATCACACACATGTCACTCTCTCATTGGTCATCTCTAATGACTCATCACACACATGTCACTTTCTCATTAGTCATCTCTAATGACTCATCAATCCATGATAGGTGTGATTTGCATCATGTTTTAGAATTTAATTTATTATGTATTAAGTGTTAATTTGAGTGTTTAGTATGTATTTAGTTTAGAATTGTGTTAGTTTATGTGTTTAAGTGTTTTGATCGGTTAGTATAAGTCATTGAGCTTAAATATTATGTTTTTGAGGTACCTTGATGTGTTTGTTAGTATTTCAGGGCCAACATCGAAGAGCGGAGGAGTTCAGAGACTTTTGGGCTGAAACCACAGCCTACAACTATGCCACGATCATGACAGAAACATGTGAGCCACTATGCCCCAGGCCATGATCATAGCACTTGGGCCATAATCGTGACAGAGAGGTCTGATCCTGGCCACAATCATGGCACTTGGGCCATGCTCGTGATAGGGTGGACGTTGGCCACGATCGTGGTAGGTAAGACCATGATCATGGCCTGCGTCGAGCAGACACGAAAACAGGTGAAAACGTCAAGTTTCAAGGAACTTTTTAGACTGTTTCGACCCCGCAAAAACCCTAGGGCAGCCAAGGTATTTAAAGAACATGAAGAATGAGAGGAAGAGAGCTTTGCATCAACCACATCCCGAAAACCCTAGAGAGCTTTATAGAGAGATTGAGGAAGGAAACGAAGGAAGAGAGACATGGAGAAGAAGTCTATGTGAAGTACTTCCCAGAACAGGAGGTTTCTCGTTGTTGTTGCCTCCATCAATCCGTTCCACTCGTATCTTTTGATTTATTTTAATTTTATTGATGTATATAATTGGGATAGTCGTTGAGAATAGGATTTGTCGAATGTTGATATTTGTCTAAACTCACCTTCGGGAATTTTATCTTAATATTAATGAAATTTAATTTATTGCATTTTTATTGAATTATTTGTAATTCAGTTTTTACACTTAATAATTCGGTAATAAACTGAGAGGGTGAATTAAGTGAAAATCATTAAATTGGGCTAACAAGAGTTAGGTAGTTTAATAGATTAAGAATTGAATCAAACCGGTGAAATTGTGTAACGAGAGATCATGTATACGTTTTCGGTAGGTTATTGGACAAATTCAGATATAATTTAGGTTTTAGGGAAATTGTGAATCGAGAGGTTGCAATTCTATGATCTAATTAGGGTTTATAAATTAGGGTTAAAGATTATAACTCGAGAGAGAGTAATCTACCCTAGGACCGTCTAGACCCGGTAATTCATTAATTTCATAATCAATTATGTTTTCATTAAGGTCGGATTAAAATCCCCTTTCTCTCAATTGGTAGTTCCTAGGTTGATTCTTGATTTGGTTGTGCAATTGCTATCTTGTTTATAATTTCGAATTTAATTCTTAAAATTGATTGCTTAATTGAATAATTTCTGCCCTAGTTGTTTATTTGAATTATTGCGAATTTGAGTTAAGACTTAAATTTTAGGATTAGATTATTCCTCCTCGTGAGATCGACACCTTAGATACTACATGAATGACCCATGCGCTTGTAGAAATATCGAGGTTTAAAAATATTAAAACTTATCATATAGGAACCTGTGATCAAGTTTTTGACGCCGTTGTCGGGGAGACGATAGTTTAGTTATATAGTTTAAGGCGTTAGTTTAGTTTTTAATATTTTTGTTTTCGTTCTTTCATTTTATTTCAGAAATCGTGCTCTTATATAAAAACAAGAGTCACGAGAGGTTCGAGTCATGCAGTGAAAATGTTAGACTTAGATATCGATCGACTAGAATGAACCTTTAGAAAAGCTCAGTGAGAAGAAGAAGAAGAGATCGAGAAATCAACAAAGATCGAGGAGTTTCAACATAATATGGACCATGGAGCGAACCAACAACAGAGGACCCTTATGGAATTTTTTAGGCCAGGCTTTAATGCGGTGAGCCAAGGAGTAGTTAGGTCGCCTATTCAAGCAACCTCGTTCGAGATTAAACCAGCATCTCTCAATATGCTTCAGCAGAATGTGCAATTTTATGGATTAGCGAACGAGGACCCCAATGCACATATAGTGAATTTCTTCGAAATCTGTGATACTTTTCGATATCATCAGATGTCGAAAGATGCAGTCTGAATCAGACTATTTCCCTTTACCCTTAGAGACAGAGCAAAGGTGTGGTATCACTCTTTGAACCCAGTCAATGTTATCAAATGGGATCAGCTGGTTCGTGCCTTCCTAGATAAATATTTCCCTTTGACCAAGACCACGAAGATTATTAAGGAAATTACTAATTTCTAATAAAGTGACAGGAAATCAATCTACGAAGCATGGGAGAAATACAAGGATTTGCAAAGGAAGTGCCTACATCACAATCTACCCAAGGAATTCATGTTGCAAACTTTTTACAATGGAGTCAACCCATCAACAAGAAGCACGATCGATGCAGCTTCAGGAGGATCATTAATGCGAAAGACAGTTAATGAAGCAGAGGAGTTGATAGAGGAGATGGCGAGCAATAGCTATTTGTGGACAAACAAGCGGGGTAGGTAACCGATAACCTTTAGAGAGCAAAAAGGAATCATCGCCATAGATCAGATGACAGAGATGCAAGCGAAGATCGACAATTTGACGTGACAGCTCAATAGCATGAAGGTGTTGTCCTCAGCTTCGCTGAAGGCCGTATAACTTAAGTGTGAGCTCTGTGGACAAGTAAATTATATAAAGGAAGGAGATTCGGAGCAAGTAAATTATATGGGAGCACAATACAGATGAGGAGGGGGCAATAATCCCTACTCCAACACCTATAACCCTAAGTGGAAGAATCACCCTAACTTCTTCTGGTCGAACAATGATAGAGGACAGTTTAGGCCTCAAGGACAATCGGGCTTCTAACAAGATAAAGCAAGCTCGATGGAATCAAAGTTGGATACGATTTTGGATAAGATTGGAGGCATGGAGGATGTACATAGGAGGCTCGAAAGCAAATTTAAGTAAGTAACGAAGAACCATGCCTCGTCCATACATAATCTGGAAGTTCAAGTAGGCCAACTAACAGAGGCAATGTCTTCTCGAAATGTAAGAACCCTTCCTAGCAATACCGAATCTAATATGAAAGAATGGATCATAGCTATCAGTCAAACCCAGGATAAGGAACCTGAGCAGGTGAAGGAAGAAGGGGATAAAGGAGAAGGTCAAGTAGTTAAAGAATTCCTTCCAAGTGAGCCCGTAATTGAGCTAATTAAAGCAACTCGACATGTACTTCCATTCCTTATTTCTGCTCAGTGGGAGTTATTTGCAAAGACAAACAAGGTCAAGGAAGTCACGAAACAACTACAGACGACGCTCGCATTAAAGGAATCCATCAAGAAGAAGGTTAAGGAGTAAATATCGAAAGAGAACTCCAACATAACACAGAAGAAGGAGGACCCAGGGGACTTTTTCATCCCTTGTAGTATCAATAGAGTTATCATAGACAGGGCGTTCGCGGACTTGGGAGTAAGTATAAGCATGATGCCCTACACCTTTAGTCAGAAGTTGGGGTTAAGAGAGTTAGTACCCACCAAGATGCTGGTAAAGACAACCAACAAAAGAGTAAATGAACCGAAGGGGATTATAAAGGATATGCAAGTAAAAGTTGATAAATATACCTTTCCCATAGACTTCTATATATTGGACATTGGAGAAGATGTGGAAACCTCGATAGTTCTTGGATGACTATTCTTAACCACTGCTCGTTCAATCATTAACGTTGATGGGGGCGAATTAACTCTGCGAATAGGAAAGGCGCAATTAACCTTCAAGGTGTCAAAGAAACACTATGAATCTCCTTTATCGCTAACAGATATCAAGGAACCTGGTCCTCGAGGAGAACGGGAGGATATTGAGGATCCTGGGAATGCATTCAGGAAAAAGCTAAGGCGAGAAAAGGAGAATTGTAATGAAGGTAGAACTCGTAGTATGGTAGCCCAGGTACAAATTGTGAGATTAGTCACTACATTACCATTGCAACCTTCATTCGAACCACCGTGAGCTTAAAAGAACATCGAGCTACCGACGTTAAAAGAAGCACTACATGGGAGGCAACCTATGAAAAATTATTACCTTTAATTGTTTTTGTTAGAACGTTTGAATTCTGTAGTTAGGATTATTTTTGTTTTCGAATAAAATCAATAAGGAATAGGATTTTAGAATAAAGTGGATGATTTATCAAGCAAGTAAAAGAGAGGTAAAAAAGGTCATAAAGAATTAAGAAGTGAATTCGAAAAGAATGTGAAAAGAGTAAAAGAAGGAAAATAAAGAAGTGGTGGAAAACCGCAAGCCACGGCAGGACAAGGGAGGACGCATTTTTAAAGGAAAAATTTTACCATTTTGCCCTCCAACCACCTTTATATTCATTTCTAACTTCACTTTTTCATTCACTTTCATTTTCACTTTATCTCTCTAGACTTCAAGCCTACAAACGCTCTCACATCTCTCTAAAAATTTCAAACTTCCAAAATTCTTCCGAATTCTACCTAATTCCAATAATTATGATGCGTATTAAACAATTAGCTAGATGAGAGTAATCAGGACAAAATCAAGTTACGGGATGTGGGAGAAGAAATAGAGCAGCAAACTTCGAAGGGCCCTTTCCGATCTACATAGAGGAGGAAGGTATTTGTTTCTAGTTTTTAAATGGTAGACAAATAGTAGTTCTCAAATATTTTGATTTTGAAACACTCGATAGGCTAGAATTATGTGAGAGGGTAGAAAATTTAGCTGACAGAATCCAATAGGCCCAATTTATACGTTTCCAATTTTGTCTATCAGGAGCTCACTTTAGAATTTTTCACTTCACTGACTTATGACCTTAGGAACCCTAAGGAATTGTAGTTTAGGTTAAGAGGAAGAGTTTATGAATTGAACGTAGAAATCATGTGCGATATGCATGGATTCCCTGAATCCTCCATCATCGATCAACATGATGATTTTTCTCCTTCTCAATATTGGAATGAACTCACTATAATAGAGCAATTTCATGCCAAGAATGCTCACAACAACATAATAAGGTCCCATGAACAGTTTTTGCTACACAAATTCATGTGTCAGCTAGTTTTTGATAAATCAGAAACCAACAAGTGTTCCACACTATTTATGTTGTGGTGCATGGACCATAGCATTCCAGTGTGCACATCTACACATGTGCTAAATGCTATTGTCGAGACTCCGTGCAAGAAAAGCAACAATTTAGGAATAAGGTACATAATGTTCGTCATTGTTGATATTATGGTGTGGACTGGAGTGGGTTAACTGTTCACCTCTCTGACTTCCTAAACTATCACTATTTATGGCAGGCTGAAATCGTCAAGTCCCATAACATGAAACTTAGGATTATCAGCCAGAAGACACATGTGAAGATTAGGACCAGTCAAGTGATCTCAAGCTCAGCGCCGTCTTAGTAAGCTGATGAGGACTCCACCAGTGAAGAGTCTAAGGAAGAGGAAGAGGAAGCGGAAGAATAAGGCTGGAAGGAAGTTCTGGATGCAATCTCCGAAACCAACAAGACACTTGCAGAGAACACCAAAATGATAAAGGATATGGCCTGGACACAACGACTCCAGAGCCGGAATATCTGTCGGATCCATCAGTATTTCGAGGCTTAGGACGTTCAATTGCTGCCTCCAACACTATCACCACCTCCATCTCCATGAGATTTTTTGTCTAACCCAATTTTCTTATCCAAATTAGTCTTCATTTGTATTTTTATTTTTATTTTTTTACATTAATTTATGTTCTTTCTTTTCATTTATATGCTTGTTTGTTCCCTTCTCACATTGAGGACAATGTGTTCTTCAAGTGTGGGGAGTGTTATGTGTTTTACTTCGTTTGTGATTTACATATGGTATGATAGTGTAGGTTGCATTTTGTGAATTGTTTGAATATGTTAATGGCTTAGATGGATTGAAATCTGATTTAATTTTGAACATAGTCTATTAGGTTGTGAATAATCATTAGCTCGTGAAATTAGTGAATTGGGGTCTTTGGATAAATATACAACTTAATTAGGATTTAATGTAAGTTTAGCACCTTATAGATTGTCACATTCATTCATAATTTGAGGCCTTTCAACTTAAGTAGCTTTACTAGTATTTTTCATGAAAACGAGTAGCTAAAATAACAAGGTAGGCAATAAAAATTTAAAAAAAGTTAAATAAATCACTATTCTGCCAACCTTTAGGTTATGAATAAAGCTAGTAGTCAGTTGAAAACGTAATATAGCTGAGTAACCGGATTGACACGCATCACAAATATGTGCCTTCGCATCAAAAAGTTATATTGACATTTCAACCAAGATGTTTAATAAAAATGACTTAGTCAAGTAACCAAATCGACATTCATCACCAATGCTTGCCTCCGAGTAAAAGACTAAGTCCAGTAATAAAAACTTACTGGACTTGTAATAAGCTTGACTTTTCATGAAAATATACTTAGGAACAGTTACAGAGTCTGAATGACGAAAGAATTATTAATGTGCTTGTGCAATTGAAAAGGGTAAATAAATTAACACTTGGATCTCGATTAATTTGTATATTTAGTTCAAAGCCCTTAGATATAGGTTTTACATGTTAATGATTTGATATAACTTGTATAGTTGTGTTTAAGATTAAATTTATTTCATGAAGTTGAGGTCATTGTCTCATTACTGCATTGTGTGTTGTGTGTTTGCTGTTTTGTTTGCTTGAGGACAAGCAAACGTTTAAGTGTGGGGATGTTGATAGGTGTGATTTGCATCATGTTTTAAGATTTAATTTATTGTGTATTAAGTGTTAATTTAAGTGTTTAGTATGTATTTAGGTTAGAATTATGCTAGTTTGATGAGTTTAAGTGCTTTTATGGGTTAATATAAGTCTTTGACCTTAAATGTTATGTTTTTTAGGTACCTTGATGTGTTTGTTAGTGTTTCAGGGCCAACATCGAAGAATGGAAGAGTTTCGGAGACTTTTGGGCTGAAACCACGGCCCACAATCGTGGCATAATAGGTCACAATCGTGACAGAAATATGTGAGCCACTATGCCCCAGGCCACGATCGTGATAGAGAGGTCTAATCCTGGCCACGATCATGGCACTTATGTCACGCTTGTGACAGAAAGGGGTAGATGTTAGCCACCATCGTGGCTTGCATCGGGCAGACGTGAAAACAAGTGAAAATGTCAAGTTTCGAGAAACTTTTCAGACCATTTCGACCTCAAAAAATCCTAGGGCTATCAAGGTATTTAAAGAACATAAAGAATGAGAGGAAGGGAGCTTTGGCATCGGCCACATCCCGAAAACCCTAGAGAGCTTTATAGAGAGATTGAGGAAGGAAACGAAGGAAGAGAGACACTGAGAAGAAGCCTACGTGAAGTATTTCTCAGAACATAAGGTTTCCCACTGTTGCTACCTCCATCGATCCATTCCACTCGTATTTTTCGATTTATTTCAATTTTATTGATGTATAGAATTGGGATAGTCATTGAGAATAAGATTTGTCGAATGTTGATATTTGTCTAAAATCACCTTCGGGAATTTTGTCTTGGTATTAATGAAGGTTGATTTATTGTGTTTTTATTGAACTATTTGTGATTCAATTTTTTCACTTAATAATTCGGTAATAAACTGAAAGGGTGAACTAAGTGAAAATCATTAAATTGGGCTAACGAGAGTTAGGTAGTTTAATGGATTAAGAATTGAATCAAATCGGTGAAATTGTGTAACGAGAGATCGTGCATAGGTTTTCGGTAGGTTATCGGACAAATTCAGATCTAATTTAGGTTTTGGGGAAATTGTGAATCAAGAGGTTGCAATTCCATAATCTAATCAAGGTTAAAGATTATAACTCAAGAGAGAGTAATCCATCCTAGGACCGTCTGGACCCGGTAATTCAATAATTTCATAATCAATTAGGTTTTCATTAATGTCGGATTAAAATCTCCTTTCTCTTAATTGGTAGTTCCTATGTTGATTCTTGATTAGTTGTGCAATTGCTATCTTGTTTATAATTTCGAATTTAATTCTTGAAATTGATTGCTTGATTGAATAATTTTTTGCCTTAGTTGTTTATTTGAATTATTGCAAATTTAAGTTAAGCCTTAGATTTTAGGGTTACATTATTCCTCCTCGTGGGATTGACACAAACTTATCATATAGGAACCTATGATCAATTCACTAATATCATATAAAAAGATCAAATTGTTCTTTAATGTATTTAA
>JANQAP020000549.1:5562283-5577977 GCA_026874005.2 Erythroxylum coriaceum | reverse complement strand
GACTTTTGTTTAGTGAAGTGATGTGACACGCCACCTCGCGGGGCACGGATTCGGATATCACTGTCGATATCGGGTTCAGGTCTGGTGGGAGTGGGGTGTTACAATTAAGATATTAATTATTATTATATTATGCTAATTCATATTAATCAATTTAACATTCCATATTAATTTTCAAGGAAATCAAAAAACCCCTAAACTACCCACTTCAAATAAAACACTAGTTCAAGTAAACCATAAGCAGAAACATCTGATTTCAACTAATTTAGGTTTTTTTATCTTGGAACTCTTTACTACATTAATCGAAATTCAAAATTCCTATTTTGAATAAAGTATTCTTCTAAAAAAAGACCTAATCTTAACCCATAGCATCCAAATCCACATCTTTTAAATGCTAAAAATCTTTCATTAAAGTAAAAACTAGTAAACGCTAACTAGAATTTAGATTCACCTACTTCTCATTTTATAATGTGGTCTTCTTCATAACCTTAACCTTAACCAAGGGGACTATTGTAGGCCTCCTTTCAACTACATCCATTTTTTTTAAAGGAAGAAATAAATAATGTATTAATATAAATAGGCAATTATTTACATTGTTATAACAAAGTTATACTATAAAAAGCTAAGCTGCCTCAATAACATTAAAACTTAGAAAATAAAAATGGTTACATTTTAATAAATTTAGTTGATTTTCTAAGTAGATGAGCATTGGAAGCTGAAGCAATGATGATCTTTATAAACAAAAACATGTTGTCTGATTTCGAACCACATGATCTGTAGGAGAGTTTCCTTTTTATTGTGTGAATCACAGAAGATTCTACTATTTCTTTCTTCCCATATACCATCAACTAATTCAGTAAAGGCAACTATGAACAACCGAAGATCCCCTTCAATAATTTTTGACCGAGTTGTAAAAGGATTGACTAGATGGCATAGCTGAGTAATTGCCTTCCAAAGGTGGTGACTATATTAGCATTAGAAGAAGATATGTTTAATGCTTTCAAAGCCTGATTTATATATAATGCACTAGTTTGGCATAGCTAAGTAAGGTGAAATGTTTTCAACTATGGGAAGGTCATTTCTAATAGCTAACCGTAAAGTGAATGAGGTATCAGGAGAGTTATTCTTATACCATGTGAGTTTATACCAGGGAACAACATGATTAGTATTTTGAATATGGACCAGTAAGATGCATTAATGAAATTGTCAAAATTAATGTGTAGCCATTGGATGGTATCTATTTTAGAACTATCAAAGATAACATTTGAAAGGAAACAACATAGTGCAGATGATGGAGGCAAGACTAAAAAGTGTATAATGGAGATAACTTTAGCAACTGATATATTGGAAGAAAAGGTATTATATAAGGTAGCAACATACGTGAATTCATCTAGGAGACCAAAAGAGGTCCAATTATCATGCCAGAAAGATGTGGTTTTACCATCATTTACTGAATACTTAGAAGCATCTCTAATATTCACTCTTAATTTAAGCTAGGATTTTATAAGTGTTGAGGCATTAGCTGGAATTTTGATTTTTCATAGATTCTAATTCTTTATAAAATATGAGTGTATCCATCTAGCTTATAAGGATTATCTACCTATAAATAATCTCCATTGCAATAAGATATAGTGGGAAACTTAATAGGAAATATACCTAATCCACCAACTTTCTTTAGTGTGTAATTCTTAAACCAACTAACTTTATAGTTAGCTTTCTCAATATCTTTAGACACTGATTTAGGAAAAACAGTGTGTGATGCCCAATAGTTATTTACTGAGGATAACACTGAGTTTATCAATTGGCATCTACCTACTGTGGAAAGGGCTTTAAAGCTCTAACTTTCAATTTTGCTCTTAATTTTCTCAATAGGAGGCTTAAAATTAGAAAATACAAGTTTGATTGAAGAAATCGGAACTCCAAGATATTTGACTAAAAGGTGAGATTCCTTAAAACCAATGTAAATTGATATCTTTGTAGATAAATGTAAAGTAGAAACATAGATGAAAAAGTTAGACTATAATTATTGATTAATAATTACAAGATCTAACATCCTTTTAAACATTATACATGCTTTTGAAATAACTGAAATAAAATTGATATATGATTTTGAGAATATAAAAAACATCATCAACAAAATTGAGACTTACAATGTTGAGCTTCTTACATTTTTAATGAAACTTGAACTTTTAATTTTTAATGCTGACTTTCTTCAGAATTTTGGTGAGCACTTTAGAAATTAATAGCACTTTAGATATTAATAGGAATAAGTAAGCGGAAATGGGATCCTCTTGCCTGATACCTCTAGCTATATAAATTCTCTTGGTGGTTTTCCCATTAGCAAGAATTTTTTAGGACATTGTAGTGATGCATTATGATATCCATTCAATAAAGATTTCAGGGAAGTCAAAAGCCTTTAATGTGCTCAGTATGCAGCTCTAATCAACAGTGTCATATGTTTTTCGAAAGTCAATTTTGAAAGCATAGTTCTTACTACTGCTTTTCGTGTTGTAATGCTTGAACAATTCTTAAGCCAAAGCTATGTTATCACCAATATGTTAACTACATTCATTAGAGAAGGACATATGTTTTGAAATTAGCCAGATACTTGACAAAATTTATGAACATATCATCGTGTTTACTTTACAAATATTATTAAAATTAAGATTGTTTATTAGTGTCTCTTAACTTCATCTAAGTATTATTGTTAGTGTGTGCATTGGTGACAATGAGTAACTAAAAAGGTTAAAAAGAAGAGAATAAAAGTACTAGATTATGTAATACTTATGAAGTGAAGACAAGTGCAACAATTTTTGGGAAAAGGATGTCTATACATATAGATGGCTTCTCGATAACCCATGTATTTTTTTTCACAAAATGCTATTATTATTAAATTAAACTATAAAAAATTTATTACAAGTTAAGCTTTAGGTTTTAATTAAATGTTTTATGGAAAAAGTTATCTAGCCATCATTTTGGTAGCATGAAGATATAGGTTAATGTTACTTAAATTACTTATATATACTTTAAGGAAAATGTAATGTAGTCACCCTTTGGTGGTCTTCATAGCCATCAAAGTTAATATTACCTAAATTACCTCTACAAAGCTTGAACTATTTGTTGATGTATAAGAGTATTTTAAACAATATTAGCCTTAATGGTCATAAAAGGCCATGAAAATGATGGTCATAAAAAAGAATCTATATCTTAAACTATTTATTAATATAAAAGAATATTTTTCATAATATTAGTCTTGATAACTAAGAAAGTCATCAAAATGATGGCTATATAATTGGGTCTACGTTTTATTAGGTGTTTACCAAGTTCCTATCACTTATAACTCAAAATTTAACTAAATGTCTTTATTTTTGTAAAGATTAAACGTATGGATCTATTTTTATTTTTTAAAAAATCTAAATAAGTTTATAGTATTTTAAAATTTATAAATTATTTCTTAATACTAATATATACTAACAAAATAATTGACACTTAAATCAAATTTAATAATAACATTAAAATTGATGATATTAAAAGAATTTATTTATACGATAAGAAAAATATTAAGATGTCTATTAATAACTTATATTTAAATAAGTATTATTTTATAAATAAATGTTAACATTAAAGATTAAAAAATACCTTAAATTTCCATCAAAACTTTAAGAATATAATCATAGTGTCTATGGTACAAGTATTTAGTTCTAAACTATATTTAAAGAAGTTTAACTAGTAACCAATAATTAAATCAAATAATTATAGAAATTGAAAATAACCCTAAGTAATATTAAATTACATGTGTTGGTAAAAAATAAATCAGATATAAATGAGTGATGTATATTGACTTCTTAGTAGGCTTGTTGAGTTGATCTCAACTTAGCTAACTTGTAAAAATAACTACTAATAGGCCAGGGGTGTTCCTAATAGAGACACTTTGATGCTCAGGTCAATAAAGTTAGGAGATCATTAATTTTGATTAACAATCGAGGCTATGAGATGTTTCTTTTTTTATAGGCAATCCTTATTTGACATATAGTTAGACTCTTAACTATCCTTAGTAGAGTATAATCTAATCTTTACTAAGTAACTTATTTGGTTTTTAATTGGAACTTTACTTTCTTATATAAATTAATCCTACTCCGATTGGAATTAACTTTTTCAGATAATAAGAGCTCTTATGTAGGTCTAAACATATAGGACTAAAAAAATATTAGTGGACTATGTTGAATCAATTTAGGCTTAATTCTTACACTCATATCCAGGTGTATCAATTTTCTCCATTTCTTATCAAAACTTAGATTCTTGATAATGAAACTTTTCGTAATCAGGCTTGCAAGAATGGTGGCTTAATTAAATGGCCTTTGAAATCATTCCAAAATTACCCATTAATCATTTAACAATACACATTATAGGTCTTAAAATGATAGGCCAATCATAATCTAAGAATGCTTCTTATTATGGATTTGTTAGGGATACAAACAAAGGTAAGATATACCAAATAACCAAGATCAAGTCATCCCAAGTATGTCTGCTTTTGACAAATTGAGAACTATATTTGACAATAATACTTTTCATTATGTAGACCTACATGAGGTAGGTTGATGATTTGATAGATTGACAATCATCTTTGTTAGTTCATCTCTAACTTTCTTTTGAAAGGCCTACTTATGATAAAGTGACAACCATATTTGATAACTCACCTTTGGCCCCTATTGATAAGCCTATATAAGGCAAGTTGACAATTTAAGAATAATTATATCTTAGAAACCTTATTAGGAATATTATTCTATATGGAATATAATTTTCATAAAGACATTCCCACTGCCCATAAGGAAGCCAAGCATCATTTAATCTCAACCATCATCCTAGACTAATTTTGAACGTGTATCCCTGTATATAAGAAACAAAACATGCAAGATGATTCATGTTTTCTATCTTTAAAGAGTTTTCTAAGAGAGAAAATACTTATATCTATGACTGTTTACTTATCTTTTTGAGAGGATTTCATTATTAAGGTTATCCACATACTTATCTTTTTTCATCATATAAATATACATATTTTATTTTCTAAGTTATGAAGAGTAGAAGGTATGATAAAAGTAGTTCAAGGAGTGAAACTAGTATCTCTAGTTATTTTATCTTAAGTAGGTATATCGATTTTGGATCAATAATCTCAAATTGTAAAATCTACAACTTTGTACCTATTAGATCTATAGAAATCGTCCTTGTGTCATCTATAACGACTACTCCTTTCATAATGTTCTATGAGTCTAGCTTAGTTAGGTTTGGCAAGAGACTCTATATACTAAATTTGTTATAGAACTCTATGATTAGGGACTTTGATAAAAGTTTTTAAAGCATGCTATTCACTAATAAGTTACTTATGGCTAGATTTAAGAAAATGAGGGACAAGATCAACATGTTTAAGGATATCTCACTCAATTTCCTTGATGATTCTTATGTCATTTTGAAAGGAAATTATGTGCAAATAGAGTACAATTGATTCAAGGTATCTTGTAAAGAATAGCATCCCTATATGTATCTTTTCTTTATTTTTTGTCATTTAATGCTTAGATATCTTAGTATCATCTACATTATATTTATGGTAACCATAAACTTAAAAAAAAACTATTAATAAGGGCTAAGGTAGTGAAAGAGAGATGTTTATCAATATCATCTTCTAGGAATAGCAACAAGAAAAGGTGACATAAATAAGGTCACTACCATTGAATTGATTAAACTTATTGTATCCATCTGTCTCCATGCCTTCTCTCCTTTTACCTCCTCACTCTTCTCATCAATCGGAGAATGTGGTCTCCCTCCATATTACAAGTAGGTATGTATAAGAATAAAATATTTCTTCCTTAACTTAAAGAATACTGATACCATATTTGGTAATGTTGGAAGCAAGTATGAGTTAGTTTGAGGGATGGTCCTTTTTAGGGATAGAAAAAGTATAGAGAACATACAAGTTGACCATGTATGCATGTTCTCTAAAAGGTATCTCATCAAGGTAATTTTACTAACTATTTGATGTTTTACACCTTTTTTGTCAAGCCTAACTTCTCTCTTGTTATTTCCAAGCTATCACCTTTATGATCATAAGTTACAAAAGAGTATATAAGGAATTTGACAAATATGTCAAGGAGAAGTAGGAGTTTAAGAATGTAGCCATGAATACCTATTACGACCTTGAATCGCTAAAAAAAGGAGGTTATCAAGGAATAATTGTTTATATGTTTCATAAAGCTTAAGAGGGAGGTTACAACACTGAAAAGTAAAGCCATGAATATGACGGGTGAAAGGGCTAAGCTTTAAGCA
Organism: Erythroxylum coriaceum; assembly: GCA_026874005.2. Lineage (NCBI taxonomy): Eukaryota > Viridiplantae > Streptophyta > Magnoliopsida > Malpighiales > Erythroxylaceae > Erythroxylum > Erythroxylum coriaceum. The sequence continues at coordinate 5,571,662 of JANQAP020000549.1, read as the reverse complement.
CAAATTAAGGGTCTTTTTAATAACAAATTCAAGTTCAACTCATTTTCCATTATCATAGTTTTAATTCTCTTGAAGAATTGGACTGTTATGATCTCATAAATGGAAAATTAATAGGATTTAAGGTATGTAGAAATATTATATAAAAGAATTTTCCAGATTTGTCTTTTGTAGACATGGATATTACTGATGTTTCAAGCAAGCTCACTCAAATTGAGGATCTTGATGAGTTTTATAGTTTTAATAGGAAGTTAAGATCACTGGCCCATCTAGTGGAGAATCATACAACCTTTATAGCATCAACCCCACTTTTTACAATAGCACACCTCATTCCATCTAAGCAATTAATTTTTTTATTTTTTATTTTTTCCCCTTATAGGTATGGATGTTTAGCTTATTTATTTTTATGAAAATATTTTATTTAATGTTTTTTAGACTTATATTTTATATAATTGGAAAATTCTCATTATGATATTTGAACAACATTGTGCTCCTTTGGAGTTATTCAATAATACCTTAGTCAAAATTTGAAAGATAAATGAATAGGTAGGCATGTGGAGTTCACCTCTGATGAACTAACCAAAAGATGAAGTATAAATGAACATGATAGTCGTGTGTAGTACATCTCTTATGCATTATTCAAATTTTAAAAACAAGAATTGAACATTGTAGGCTTGTAGAGTACATCTCCAATGTTAATCAAATTCCAAAATGTAAATAAATATGAAAAACATGTGAAGTATATCTTTACTACCTTAACCAAATTTTAATAATGAAAAATGAACATATAGGACTTACGGAGTCTATCTCCTATTACTTGACAAAATTTGAGAATTTAAACCTAATGATCATAGGATGAGGAGTTTGGCTCATATTCTTTAATAAAATTTTAAGAATTTACACTTGAAAATCACAGGGTTAAGGCATACATCTTATATGTCTTAACATAATTATAATAATTTCAACATGATGATCACAATGCTAAAGAGTCTAACTCCTATGCCTTAATGAAAATTTAAGATTTTAACCAAACTCGTAGGGCTGAGGAGTCTAGATCCTATACCTTGATAAAAATATGAGAATTTAATATAATGATCACAAGACTGAGGAACCCAAATCTTATGCATCAAAAAAACTTTTAAAAATTTGAACTTGACAATTATAAGGTTAAGGAGAGTAGCTCCTATGACTTTAATAAAATATTAAGAATTTAAACTTGATGATCATAGTGTTGAGGAGTCTAGCTCCTATATTTTAGTAAAATTATGAGAATTTGGATATTATGATTATAGGGCTGAGTAGTGTAACTCCTTAAAAAATTCATATTAACTTTTCATTCTTTTTTTGTTTATAGTTTCTAATATATTGGAGGGTTTAAAGTATCTAGTTTTTTCTTCTTAAGATAAAACGCTGAAATAAGTTCTCCTAAACTTGAGGTTTTAAGGCATGTAGGTTCTTTCTTTTAAGCTATGAAGATAAAATGACTTTTCTTAGACCTATGTCTTTAAGGTTTATAACTTTTTCTTTCTATTTAGGGAGCTAAAATGACTTCTTTTAGATTTGAAAGGTTTTTCTTTTAAATTAATATATTTTAGTTGATGAAAAACAAAAGAAATTTTATTGATGGTTATGTGTTTATATATATGAGTTCTTTTGGAGCTTATTATAATGGTAATACTTTCTTGTATGAGTTTTCTTCTAGATATGAGGCACCTTTAATCCATCAAACCTTTCAATATGGCGATTGATAGCTGTGATTTCCATTATGTTTTAGGGTTTGATTTGTTAAGTATTTAGTGTTATTTTGAGTGTTTAGTGTGTATTTAGGTTTCAATTGTGTTAGTTTATGTGTTTAATTGTTTTTATGGGTTAGTATGAGTCTTTGAGCTTAAATGTTATATTTTTGAGGTACCTTGATGGGTTTGTTAGTGTTTCAGGGTAAACGGCAAAGAACGGAGAAGTTTTAGAGAGTTTCGGGCTAAAAACACAACCCATGATTGTGGTAACCATGATCATGATAGAAAGAGGCAAGCTGAAAGGACCCTGGCTACGATCATGCACTTTGGGCCACGATCGTGATAGAGAGCTACGTGCAAGACCACGATCGTGCACTTTAGGCCATAATCGTGACAGAAAGGTTTAGGCATTGGCCACGATCGTGGCCTACGTCGAGCTGATAAAGAAACTCAAGTTTTGCCTGATTTTTTAGACCGTTTCAACCCCGAATTAAACCTAAGGCTTCCAAGATATAAAAAGAACATTACAAGATAGAAAAAGCAACCTTGGATAGAGTTTTTCAGATCAAAAAATTTAGAACCCTAAAGAGCTATTGAGAGATTCGAGGAAGGAGATGAAGGAAGAGAGACACAGAGATGAAACTTGACGCGAAGTACTTCCTGCAACTGGTGGTTTCCCACCGTCGCTGCCTCCACAAGTTCGTTCCGAGCATATTTTTCAATTTATTTCAGTTTTGTTGATGTATGAAATTGAGATAATTGTCAAGAATATGTTATGTCGAATGTCCATTTTTGTCTAAACTTACCTTCGAGATTTGATTTTTAAGATTTATGAAAATTGATTCATTGTGTTTTATTTGAGTTATTTTGTGATTCAATATCTATTCTTCATAATTCGGCAATAAACTGAGAGGGTGAGTTGAGCGAATATCATCAATTTAGGTTAACGAGAGTTAGGTAAATTGATAGATAAGAATTGAATCAAACCAGTAAAATTGTGTAACGAGAGATCAAGCATAGGTTCCTGGTAGGTTAATAAACAATTTTAGAACTAATTTAAGTTTTAGGTCAATTGTGAATCTAGAGATCACAATTCCATAATTTAAATTAGGGATTATTAATTAGGGTTTAAAGATTATAACTCGAAAGAAAGTAATCCCTACGACCATCTAGACCCGGTAACTCGATAATTGCATAATTGATTAGATTTTCAGTAATTTCAGATTAAAACCCCCTTTCTCTCAATTGATAGTTCCTAGGTTGATTTTAGATTAGGCTGTGTGATTTGCTATTTGTTTATTATTTTCGACATTTAATTCTCATAACTGATTGTTTGATTGATTAATTTTCTGCATTGATTGTTTATTTTATGTTGCATTTTAGTTCCACCTTACATTTTAGGATTATATTACCCCTCTTTGTGAGATCGATACCTTAGGTACTATACGAATGACTTGTGTGCTTACGGTATTATCAAGGTTAAAATTGTATAACTTAGCATACATAAACCTGCGATCAAGTTTTTGGCGTCGTTATCGGGGAGGCGATAGTTTAGTTCTATAGTTTAAGGCGTTATATTAGTTTGAATTTTTTGTTTTCATTTTTTTCTCGTTCATTTCGAAATTTGTGCTCTTGCATGAACACAAGAGTCACAAGAGGTTCGAGTCGTGTAGTTGAAAATGTAGACTTAGATATTACACGTTTAAAATGAACCCTTAGGAAAGCTCGGCAAGAAGAAGAAGAGGAGATCGAAAAATCAACGGAACATGGATCAAAAGACCAACCAAGGACTACAACGGAGGACCCTGATAGACTTTATAAGGCTAGGGTTCAACCCGTCAAACCAAGGAGTGGCTAGACCGCTGGTTCAAGTGGCCCCATTCGAGATTAAGTCAGCCCTCCTCAATATGCTTCAACAGAACATGCAACTCTATAGATTAGCGAATGAGGATCCCAACGCGCATATAGTGAATTTCCTCGAGATCTATGATACCTTTCGATATCATCAGATGTCGGAGGATGTGGTTATAATCAGGCTGTTTCCCTTTACACTTAGAGATAGAGCGAAGGCGTGGTATCATTCACTGAGTCCAACTAACATCACAACATAGGATCAGCTTGTGCGGGCTTTCTTAGAAAAATACTTCCCATTAACGAAGACAATGAAGATTATAAAGGAAATCACCAATTTCCAACAAGGTGATGGGGAATCAATTTATGAAGCGTGGGAAAGATACAAGGATCTGCAAAGGAAGTGCCCACACTATAACCTACCCAAGGAATTCCTCTTGCAGACCTTCTACAATGGAGTGAACCTATAGCGAAAAAACCAACTTTCTTACGATTACGAGGTTCATTTGAATATGAAATTCAATCCTGGAAATACAGTATTCCACTTTTTTTTACTACCCAAGGCTTCGATACATTTCGAAATCGAGAAATTTCTACTAGAGCCGGTGCTATCCGAGAACAATTAGCCGATCTGGATTTGCAATAAGAGGCACAATCGATGCAGGGTCAGGAGGATCCTTGATGTGAAAGACTGTTGATGAAGCAAAGGAGTTGATTGAGGAGATGGAAAGCAACAGTTGCTTATGGAAAAATGAGCGAGGAAGGCAACCTGTTTCTTTCAGAGAGTAAAAAGGAATTGTCGCGATTGATAAGATGACAAAGATGCAAGCAAAGATCGACAATTTGACGTGACAACTAAATAGCATGAAGGCATCATTCTCAGCTCAGGTGAAGGCAGTATATTTAAAGTGTAAGCTTTGTGGATAGTTAGACCATAACACCGTGGACTGCTACCTAATAAAGGAAGAGAGCCAGGAGCAAGTGAACTACATGGGGGTACAATATGGCGGAGGAGGGGGTAATAATCCCTACTCCAACACTTACAACCCCGGGTGGAAGAATCACTCAAACTTCTCCTAGTCGAACAACACTAGTGGACAGTTCAGGCCTTAGGGACAATCGGGCTTCCAGCAAGATAAAGCAAGCTCGATGGAATCAAAATTGGACAGGATTTTGGATAAGATTGGAGGCATAGAGGAAGCACATAAAAGTCTCGATGGCAAATTTGAGCAAGTTACGAAGAAACATTCCTCGTCCATACATAAACTAGAAGTCCATATGGGGCAATTAGCGGAGACAATATCTACTCGGAATGCTGAAACTTTTCCAAGCAACACCAAGTCCAATCCGAAGGAACGTATCATGGTCATCAGTCAGACCCAAGATGAGGAGCCTGAGAAGGTAAAGGGAGGAGAACATGAAGGAGAAAGTCAAGCAAATAAAGAAAACTTTCCTAGTGAGCCCGTGATCGAGTCACTTAAGGCAACTCGACGTGTATTTCCATTCCCTATTGTGCAACAGCAGGAGTTATATGCAAAGAGAGAAGCAGAAAAATTACAAGAGATTGAGCAAAACAAGATTGAGGAAGTGACGAAACAAGTACAGACGAAGCTCAAATTACAAGAATCCATCAAGAAGAAGGTCAAAGAGCGATAATTGGAAGACGACCCTAATATTGCAAAAAAAAAGGAAAACCCAGGGGACTTTTTCTTCCCCTGTAGCATCAATAGAATCATCATAGATAAGGCATTCGCAGATTTGGGCATGGGTATAAACATGATGCCCCACACCTTCAGTTTGAAATTGGGGGTAAGAGAGTTAGTGCCCACCAAATTTCTGGTAAAGACGGCTGATAAGACAATGCATAAGCACTTGGCAATTCTAAAGGATGTGCCAGTAAAGGTTGATAAATATATCTTGCCCAAAGACTTCTACATACTAGACATTAGTGAAGATATGGATACCCCGATAGTTCTTGGTAGATCATTCTTTGCCAATACGGGTTCAATCCTTGATATGGATGGGGGCGAATTAACTCTGAGGATAGGAAGGGTGAAATTGTCCTTCAAGGTGACTACAAGAGAGTACAGATCTCCTTCACCTCTAGTGGATATCAAGGAACCTAAACCTCGAGGAAAATGGGAGGATATAGAGGATCCTGGGAATGTTTTCAGGAAGAAGCGCTCGTGAAGGAGAAGGTGAGGAAAAGAGAATTACAAGGAAGGTGGGGACCATAGCATGGTAGCCAAAGTTCAAACTTTAAGATTAATGACGACGCTACCATCGAACCATTCGTTCTGACCACCATGAGCGTAAAGGAGCGTTGAGCTACTGACGTTAAAAGAAGTGATGCATGGGAGGCAACCCATGGAAAAAAATATTAGTTTTATTGTTTAATTTTGCTAGAATGTTTGAAATTCTGTAGTTAGGATTAGTTTTGTTTTTGAATAAGATCGAGAAAGGAATCGAATTTTGAAATTATGCGGTTGATGTTCATACATGAAAAGAGAGGCAAAAAAATAGGGCCACGAAGGATTAGGAAGTGAAATTGAAACAAAATAGTGAAAAGAACGAAGAAGGAAATTGGTGTTAGTGGACAGTCCCTAGCCACGATCGTGGCATACGATTCGACATCCCATTGGTGGAAAGCCTCTGGCCACAATCGTGGCCTGCGACTATGTAGAAAGGGGGAGGACCCATTTCTTAAAAAAAACTATTACCATTTTACTCTTTTTACCACCTATATATTCAGTTCTAACTTCACTTTTACTTTCACTTTCATTTTCATTTTCTCTCTAGAATTTAGGCATCCATACATTCTTACATCTCTCTAGAATTTATCAACGTCCAATTTCTTCCAAATTTCTACCTAATTATGCCACGCATCAAATAATCAGCCCGACGGGAACCATACGTACTATAGCAAGTTGCGGGACGTGGGAGACAGAATTGAGCAGCAGACTATGACGCAACCTTCTCGATCTATATAGAAGAGGAAGGTACTTGCTTTCGATCCCTTCATGCTACACAAATTGTAGTTCCTAGGTACTTTGATTTTGACATCCTTGATAGGCTAGAATTGCGTGAACGAGTAGAAAACCTGGCTGAGAGGATCTAGTGGGCTCAGTTTATACAATTTCAGTTTCCTGTTGATGAGGAGCTTACACTGGAATTTTTTACTTCCCTGACCTACAACCCTAAGAATCTAAAAAAATTGTGGTTTAGATTGGGAGGACGAGCATATGAATTAAATGTCAAGATTATTTGCAAGATGTGCGAATTCCCCGAATCCTTCATCATCGACCATTATAAAGACTTTCGTCCTTCCCAATACTAGAATGAGCTTACTAGAATTGAGCAATTTCATGCAAAGAATGGTCACAACAACATTATATGGTCCCATGAATACTTGTTGCTTCACAAATTTATGTGTCAGCTGGTTTTCGATAAAACCGAAACCAATAAGTGTTCCAGTAAGGAACTTTTTATGTTGTGGTGCATGGACCATAGTATTCCAGTCTGCACATCCACACATTTGCTTAATGCCATTGTTGTGACTTCGCACAAGAGGAGCAACAATCTAGGAATGGGGTATATAATGTCAGCCATTGCAGAACATTTTGGTGTGGAACGAAGGAGGTTAACTGTTAACCTCCCGAAATTCTTGAACCATCATCACTTATGGCGGGCTGAAATCCTTAAGTCCCATAATATGGATCTTAGGGATATTAGCCAAAAGATATGTCTGAATCAGGGCAATTTAGGTAAGTTCAAGCTCAGTGTCACCTCGGTTAGAAGAAGAGTTCAGCGAAGAATCTGAGGAAGAGGAAGAAGAACAAGGTTGGAAGGAAGTTCTGGATACGGTCTCCACCACCAACAGGACATTTGCAGAGATGGTCCAGAAACAAAGACATCAAAGCTGGGATATTCGTCGGATCCACAGATATTTCAAGGCTTAGGGCATTCAATTGCCACCTCCGACACCATCACCACATCCATCTCCATAGGATTTATATTTAACCCATTTTTTTCTTTTTCAAATTAGCCTCCAGTTTTAATTTTTATGTTATTTTTTTTGTTTACTTTAAATTATGTTTTTCTTATCTTTTATGTGTTTGTGAGCTCTCTTCTCACATTGAGGACAATGTGTTGTTCAAATGTGGGGAGGGATTATAGGTCTTTTCTTTTGAATGTGATTTTTGCATGTCGTATGATAGTTATTAAGTTGCGTCTTGTGAATTGTTTGAATGTGTTAATGGCTTAGATGGAATGAAATTTATTTAATTTTGAACATAGTCTAGTAAGTTGTAAATAATCATTAGCTCGCAAAATTAGTAAAGTAGGAGACTTTGAATAAATATACAGCTTAATTAGGATTTAGTGTAAATTTAGCACCCTATAGGTTGTCACATTCATTTATAATTTGAGGCCTTTCGTAAGTAGCTTAACTAGTATTTTTCATAGAGACAAGTAGCTTAAACAATAAGGTAGGCAATAAATAAATTATTAAAAAAATTTTGTTAAATAAATCATTATTCTGTTGGCCTTCGGGTTATGAATAAAGCTAGTAACTAATTGAAAACATGATATAGCTGAGTAACTGGATCAACACGCATCACAAAATGTGTGCCTTCGCGTTAAAAGGCTATAATGACGTTTCAACCAAGCTGTTTAATTAAAACATGACTTAGTTGAGTAACCGAATCTACATTGATTACCAATGTTTGCCTCCACGTAAAAAGACTAAGTCTATGTTCATTAAAAAAATGTGCTTAATAAAAACCTATCAAACTTATAATAAGCTCGACTTTTCATGAAATATACTTAGGAACAGTTACATAGTCGAAAAGACTAAAGAATTATTAATGTTTGTATACAACTAGAAAGGGTAAACAAATTAACACTTAGATCTCAATTAAATTGTATATTTAGTTCAAAGCCCCCAGACATTGATTTTGTTTGTTAATGATTGATATAACTTGTTGGATTGTGTTTAAGATTAAATTTATATCATGAAGTCAAAGTCATTGCCTCATTATTCCATTGTGTGTTGTGTGTTTGTTGTTTTGTTTACTTGAGGACAAGCAAACGTTTAAGTGTGTGGATGATGATAGTTGTGATTTGCATTGTGTTTTAGGGTTTGATTTGTTAAGTATTTAGTGTTATTTTGAGTGTTTAGTGTGTATTTAGGTTTCCATTGTGTTAGTTTATGTGTTTAATGTTTTTTATAGGTTAGTATGAGTCTTTTAGTTTAAATGTCATATTTTTGAGGTACCTTGATGGGTTTGTTAGTGTTTCAAGGTAAACGATGAAAAACAGAGAAGTTTCAGAGAATTTTGAGCTAAAAACACAACCCACGATCGTGACAGAAAGAGGAAAGATGAAAGGACCCTGGCCATGATCGTGCACTTTGGGCCATGATCATGACATAGAGCTACGTGCTAGACCACAATCGTGTACTTTAGGCCATGATCATGACAAAAAGGTTTAGGCACTGGCTGAAATAAATCACTTGTTATTAGAGAAATCATGTAATATGTAAGAATACACAAGAAGGGGGGTTGAATAGTGATAAATCGTCTAATATTGAAATCTTTAAAAACTTCTTGATTTCCTTGAAAAATTCAGACAATTTACAAAACAACGCACTTAATTCGTTTGAGTAATGCAACAACGAAAATAGTATCTATTCTTCTAACAACGTGAAATTAAAGAGAAAAGGGTTAGAGAATATGACACCGCGATTTATACTGGTTCACCCTTAACCTTAGGGTTACGTCCAGTCCTCAGAGTAT
>JANQAP020000549.1:5533005-5562183 GCA_026874005.2 Erythroxylum coriaceum | reverse complement strand
GAGGAATCTTTATTTCCTTTAGTTTTATTTTTCCACATCCTTCTAATCTTTCTTGAAATGAAAGATAGTTCGTCTTCTTCTTCATTTGAATCTTGATCAGATTCACTAGCATCGTCATTCTTGATTTCTTCAATCTTTAATGTTTTTAAAGATGAACTTAGATTTTTCTGTATTTTCTGATTCTTCTGACCAACCTTCAATGCAATAGATTTGTCCCTTCTGGGTTTATCTTCCACATTAAGCTCTACTTCATGGATTTTCAGTGAACCAAGTAATTCATCTAACTTAAGCTTGCTTAAATCATTGGCCTCTTGTATTACTGTTACTTTAGGTCTCCATCTTTTTGGAAGACTTCTGAGGATCTTTCTGACATGATCTTGACTATCGTAGATTCTCCCCAGAGCTTTAAGTCCATTAATGATTGTTTGAAATCGTCCAAATATTTTATCAATAGACTCATCATCTTTCATCTTGAACAGCTCATACTGATGAACAAAAATACCAATCTTGGATTCTTTCACCTGGTTTGTGCCTTCATATGCAATGGTTAATGTGTCCCACATTTCCTTTGTAGATTCACATCTATGAACCTTATCATATTCACTTATGCTTAACGCATAACTTAAAAAGAACTTGTCTTTTGAATTTAGTTGAACACGAGCTTTCTAATCAACTGACCATTCATCACGAGAAATGCTTTTCCCTTCGTAGTATGTTGGAATATATAGACCACTTTCAATGTTATCCCAAAGATCAATGTGTGTGGATTCTATGAAGAGCTGCATTCTGTCTTTCCAATAATGATAATCTTCACCATTGAATGCAGGAGGTCATGTGACTGAGGCACTTTCAGCTATAAAAACATGTGATTTAGCCATGAATCTTTGTCCCCACTTTGTAACAGTGTTTCTTAGAAACTTAACTTTGATACCAACTGAATTAAATCACTTGTTATTATAGAAATCATGTAATATGTAACAATACATAAGAAGGGGGTTAAATTGTGATAAATCGTCTAAGATTGAAATCTTTAAAAACTTCTTGATTTTCTTGAAAGATTCAGACAATTTACAAAACAACACATTTAATTCATTTGAGTAATGCAATAGCGGAAATAATATCTATTCTTCTAACAACATGAAATTAAAGAGATAAGGGTTAGAGAATATGATACCGCGATTTATACTAGTTCACCCTTAACCTTAGGATTACGTCCAGTCCTCAGAGTATATCTAAGATTTTACTATCTCTTTTAACTTTTACAAGGATTATTTCACACTTCCAAAGCCTCTTCAGGTCTCTTTCACAAAGTATTCTTTATCTGATATCTTAGCCTCTTCAGGCCGTAGCCTTCCCTTTCACTGAAAGATTTTGAATTTTCTAAATTCACATTATAGGTCGACTTGATCTCTCTTCTTTTTTCTTTTCACTAAAGCTATTTTTTACAGTATCGTAAGTAAAGAATTGAGAGTTGAAGGTTCAGAGTTGTAAGGTTGTGTCTTGTGTATATTGTATTTTTTTTTTGTTTATGACTATAAGTGATATTTATAGTCTAAATCTCCAATGGTCTTCTTGAAAACTACTTGTAGAATCTTCAGACATCAGTTGTTAGTTGAGTCCTATAACCAACTCCAACTAACTAACTAACTGACATTGTAAGTTGTTCTTCAATTATAACATCTTGATTTGTTTTGTATAATTCATCTTATGTCTTTGCTTCGTCTGATGACTTCGCTTCGTCTAATGACTTCGCTTGAATATTATCTTAACTTGATGATTTGTGCCCCTTACATTTATCTGCACACTTAACAAACTCATCAAAACAGTTCACACACTCTCCTATTGTTATTATTATTTGACTTTCATCTAAATCAATAGAAAGAGTGAAGTCTCCTTGACTTAACACTGGCCACGATTGCAGTCTGTGTCGAGCTGATATGGAAACTCGAGTTTCGCATGATTTTTAGACCATTTTGACCCCAGATTAAACCTAGGGCTTCCAAGATATAAAAAGAACATTATAAGACAGAAAGAGTAGCCTTGGATAGATTTTTTCACATCAGCAAATTCAGAACCCTAGAGAGTTATTGAGAGATTCGAGGAAGGAGACGAAGGAAGAGAGACATGGAGATGAAGCTTGATGTGAAGGACTTCCCAGAACAGGTAGTTTCCCACAGTCACTGCCTCCACGAGTCCATTCCAAGCATATTTTTCAATTTATTTAAGCTTTTTTTATGGATGAAATTGAGATAATTGTCGAGAATATGTTATGTCGAATGTTAATTTTTATCTAAACTCACCTTAAGGATTTGATTCTTGGGATTTATGAAAATTGATTCGTTGTATTTTATTTGAGTTATTTTGTGATTTAATATTTGTTCTTAATAATTCGACAACAAACAGAGAGGGTGAGCTAAGCGAATATCATCAATTTGGGCTAACGAGAGTTAGGTAAATTGATAGATAAGAATTAAATCAAACCGATGAAATCATGTAACGAGAGATCGAGCATAGGTTCCCTATAGGTTAATAGACAATTTTAGAACTAATTTAGGTTTTGGGTCAATTGTGAATCAAGATATCACAATTCCATAATTTAAATTAGGGATTATTAATTAGGGTTTAAAGATTATAACTCCAAAAAGAGTACACCCTAGGACTGTCTAGACCCAGTAACTCGATAATTGCATAATTGATCAGATTTTCAGTAATTTCGGGTTTAAACCCCCTTTCTCTCAATTGGTAGTTCCTAGGTTGATTTTGGATTGGGTTGTGTGATTCATTACTTTTTTATTATTTCTGACATTTAATTCTTGTAATTGATTGTTTGATTGATTAATTTTCTACATTGTTTGTTTATTTTAGATTGTTGCATTTTAATTCTGCCTTACATTTTAGGATTATATTACCCCTCCTCGTGAGATTGATACCTTAGGTACTACGCGAATGACCCGTGAGCTTGCAGTATTATTGAGGTTAAAATAGTAAAACTTAGCATACGTAAACCTGCGATCAGTGATAACTTCCCTTAAGAATTTTTTTCTCTTCAAAAATTATGATTTTCCCTGGGCTTATCCCCGTTTTAGAGATTTTTAGATTTCATCTTATAAGAATTTAACAACCTAACCTTTTATCGGTATGTTTCTTTTTTTATCCTCGTGACATCCATGCAATCTTTAACTAGATCAATTTCAAATGAAGTTGGTCATCATTAACTTCACTGTTATATGCATATACGCTTAGACTTAGTAATTTTAGCTATATAGGAATCAAAAATTCAACTCCAAACACAAGATTCAATGGATTTTCTTTAATAGAAATTCTTATTATTGTTTGATATGCCTATAGTATATTATAGATCCCTTTACTGTAAGGTCCATTAACATCCTTGACTTTTAATTTAAAGCTTTACATTATTATTATATTTATGACATTACCGAGCCTATTAGCCTATAGCTATACAACTGATGTGAAGTAATGCTTAATTTTTAATTCTTCACAAAAATTTCTTGAAGGCCTTGCTATAAAATTGGGATTTATTGTTTATTATTATAACTAGTAGGTCTCTACACTTGTTTACAATATTTTTCCTTAGAAAAACTTTAACTACCTTCTCTATCATAATGGCTAAAGATTATAACCCGAACCATCTCATGAGTTAATAAACTGTAATGAGAAAGAAATTAAGTTGCCTTATTATGGGGAAAAATGGTATGGGGTTGTCCATTCCCTATTGGGAAAAAGGGATGCTATTTGATACTAATATGTAGTTGAATACATTTGAATGATGTAGGTTTTAATATCTGTCATTTCTTATATTTTCTCACAAATTCTTAGGCAACCCTATGAAAAATAAACCAAAAATTATACTTAGCTTAAGATTCTATGGATTAAGGATTATCCTCCCTGATAAGCTCCATATGCCTTTTCATGAATCTCTATGATGATATAGTATATCTGAGCTTTGGGAAGGCATCTTAGAAACATTAAGGTGAATGGCCGTCAATAAAGTTGGCCATATATAATCGAATACCTTGAAAGCATTAGCTATGAGCCTTTTTTATCATTTATATTATTTAGTAGTTTTTTCTCATGTAAATATTTATACATTAGATATATCCAATCAGTCTCATCTTGACCTTCAATAAAGTTAGCCATATATAATCGAATACCTTGAAACTTTGGCTATGATCCTTTTTTATCATTTATATCTTTTAATACTTTTTTCTTATGTAAATATTTATACATTAGATATATCCAATTAGTCTCATCTTCTTATGTAGTAAATTCTTGGTTGAGCTATGTAATTATTGACTTTGCATACTCATTCATAAAATATTTCTCATGGGACAACACTATAGTTGACCTATTTTTAATTGATGACCAACTTTATAGTTCTACCACTTAGGTATTGAATCGATGTTTATCTATATCTTCTCCTACATCTATTTGAACTATTCCTTATACATTATCAAGTTATCTTATATTACCTCTTAGGTGTCATTACATTGGTTGACCACAATTTAGGATAATGTTAAGTCAATTCCAACCCAATTCACACATTCATTTAGGGGTGTATCAATTAAAAATCATATTAGAGCTAGTTTTAGTTGATGAAACTAATGGAAAGTAATGACGAAAAATAGTGTTTAGAGATGAGTATTTTTCTTTTCTTTTTCTTCTTTTATTAAATAAAAAAGTTTATAAATTTTATAAAATAAAATTCACATATTAGTCATTCACAAAGAAAGGTCATAAAAATGAAATGATCTTATAAATAATTAAATCTGTCATTTTAATTTAATTGTAACAAAATTTAAAATAATATAAGAGAAGTTTGATTATTGTTTTTGATATCATTAAATGAAATAGTTGTACTATTTAAATTCAAAAACCTTATTGAATTTATCTCCCAATATAGGAAAATTGGTGCAATTTTATTATTACTTTTAAAAAGATAATCTCTACCCTATTTGATATTTTTTTAAAAGATCAACTATTTGATATTAAATTTTTTTCTTTTTTTAAATAAATTTTGTTACAAGCCATTTACTGGCCAATATGATAGAAAATCTATATTGTAGAGAGCACCAAATATAAATTTATTAATGGCCAGTGTAATTCTAATAACGACTATGTTAAAGATATAATATTAACTGATATGTTAATAATTTGAATGGATTGTCATCGTGATAAAACTTTTACAAAGAAACTCTTCCTTTCTCTTCTCGAGTGCATGGCTTGCATGCTCTCTTTATGTTTTCCATTTACCATTTGTGATTTGATGCTTTTTAGCTTCTTAGTGTTCTCTTCTGTGTTTGTTAAGAGCTTTATGTTCTTCCTTTATCAGTTGCTTTAGTTATTTATTACTTTTCTTCTTCTCCTCTTTTTTACTTTCCTAATTAGGATCCTTTTCTTATATATCACTTCTCTTTTTTAATACTTGTTGCTTCCACCATTTCCTCTTGATTGTTTCTAATGTCATCTTACTTTTAGTTTATTTTCCTACCTATTTCCTCATCACTCTTCTCTCTTTTTCTTTTTATAAAGTCTGATCTTCATGATTTTGCTAGTTCCTACTTTTTGACAATTATATCAAGCCTTGTGCCTTTTTCTTTACAGGTTTTTCCACTTTTAGTTCCTACCCCCTTTATGCAAACCTCACACATGACCACCCTCTCTCTCTCTCCTTATTCTTCTTCCCCACTACCTTTACTCACTTAAACGTCCAAACCCTCCTACAAGACTAGATTCTAACAAGAGAACCTAGCTATAAGCTGTAGGGAACTCTTCTCCATATGAAAGAAGGAGTGTCCAAATGGGATGCTACATTGATTGGTTTTTTCCTAAACAAGGGACCTCCATTCCTTATTATGAAAATTTGGGCCCAGAAGCATTGGGAGCAATATAGTTTAAAGGAATTTCGAGTTAATGAGGATGACTTGTTCCTTTTCAAGTTTAACTCACCATCTCAAGCCTAAAGAATCATAAAAGCATGACCATGGAATTTTAATAATAAACTATTAAAAAATGGAAACTAGTAGTTCAATTGCAGAACCTTAAGCAAAGGTAACTCGTATATAGATAAATATCATAACATTCTCTTAAAATATTGGACTACTAAAGGGTTTAATAACCTAGCTAGCTATATTAGAAAACCATTGTATTTTCATCAGGGTATAACTAGTATGAAAAGAAAATGTTATGTAAGGATTTGTGCTTTAATTGATAACCAAAAGAGCCTCCCTGAAATAATTTTGCTAATAAGAAAAGATGAGGATGAAATTTTTGTTGAAGATGAAGTCTTTATTACTTACTCCTAGAGACATGATACTACATAACATACCCTACTGGAAGGAAATTCATGAAATGTTATAAATAACAATTGATACGTGATATTTGTTATAGGATAGTCTAAGTCAATTTATGTGATAATGTGTATGTTTAGTATACATACAAGGACGTTTATCCTATGTTTTGTCATATTTTCATATAAATTGCATGTGTATGTGATTGTATATGATAAATTGCATGTTAGGTTATAAATGAAGGTTTTTAAGTTTAGGTTTTGCACACTTTTCATATGTTTTGATGTACATACATTTTACGTAGTTGTATCTCAATTTTTGGGTACGATTTGGATCTTATTTATGTTGATTATCAACTTACTTACGTGTGGACTTGTTGTAGGTATCAAAAGGGAAACAAAAGAAGAAAATAAGGCTAGAAAATAATAGGTCACGATCGTGACTAGAAGCTAGAATTTTCCAACTTTCCAGCTTGCTCCCCTTACATCCTAAGTCAATTTAAGCACCCAAGGGGGTATAAAAATCCCATTTTAAACCCTAGAAAATATAATAGGTAGTGCATCACAACAAAATGAGGAAGATAAACACATGTTTTGGTAGATTATCAAGGAGAATCAAGCAATTTCAAGAGATCTCAAAGTTGCCACACCAAGTTCTAACTTTTTGCTTCAACTGATAAACCTTTTATTCTCTATTTTCTCATTTGTTTTTGTTTGGTTATTATATGGAGAAGATGTATGGACTTGTTTTAAGGATGTTTTTGATGATTGTGATGGATTTATAAGTAGATTATAGGGTTGTTCTTACCATAACTATGTAAGAACTCACTTTGGTTTAATGTATAGTTTGCTTTAATGCTTATGATATGTGGACTTTATATGTGTTGCTTACATTGAGATATGAAGTTAGGAAATCAATTTGGATGTACCATAAGAGTGGGTAGCCTTGATAAAACTTCGTACATCAAGCTAACATGACATTTAGAGAGAGATCTTGGATGTTTTGATGGATGTCCAATAGGTTACTTTATATCCACTTAACGGTTAAGTAAAGTGTGTAGGTTGAGAGATCACATACCAAACTTTAATCACTATTTAGGGCTTAATTGGTTTGATTATTGAGAAAGAAAGGGACAATACTTTAGAATGCCTAGGAATAAGCATGATTACATTACCAAAGTAAGGGATTACATGGTATGGAGAGAATGACCCTAACCTTTATAGTTTTATTCTCTAAACCAAAATTGTGTTCCTATTTTTATGACATTTTAAAGTGTATTTACAAGCCTTTAAATTGTGAATTTTTGCAATTTCAATCTCTTATTATTTGTTTTACTTAAACAAAAATCAATTTGAATTATAAGGTGACTAACAAATCCTCAAGGGAGCGATACCTTGCTATACTATTTTATACAAGTCGTATACTTGTAGTATAACAACTTCAATTAATTTTAAAACTTTGAGTTAAACATAAAGGAGCTATCAAGTTTTTGACACTGTTTCCAGGGATTGCACCCACCATCATGTGTGATTTGAATTGTTTTTATTTAAGATTTCTTTTTATTTTTATTTGGACCTCTTTTCTTATGTGTAACAGGTACATGGACACGAGAAGTTCTAAAAGTACGAGCAGATTAAACAAACTTGACATCACCAAACTTGAAAGGGAATTGAGAAATCAAGGCATCAAGATGAAATCAAAAAGATAATGGCAGATCAAAGAGATCAAGGTAGTGACTAAAGAACATTATTGGATTTTATACGGCTCGAGTTCAATCTAAACCAACAGGGGATCGCCAAACTGCCTGTTAATGCGAACAAATTTGAAATCAAGCATGCTTTATTAAATATTTTGCAAACTAGTGTTCAATTTTATGGTTTACCACATGAGGATCCAAATGTTCACCTTGCTAATTTTTTGGAAATTTGGAAGACATTTAGGTGAAATGGATTATCAAAGGACGTAGCAAGGATGAGGCTCTTTCCTTTCACACTGAAAGATCAGACAAAGACATGGCTAAATTCTCCTAATCTGGGGGGCACGTAACTACATGGGACCATTTAGTGCAAGCTTTCCTAGCTAAATATTTTCCATAAAAGATGACCCAAATTTTCAAGCAGCTCACAACCTTTCAGCAGTATGATAAAGAATCCCTCTACGAGGTATGGGAGAGATTCAAAGAGCTAAAGAGAAGTTATCCTCATCATAACTGGCCAAGAGAGCTATTATTACATACATTTTATAATGGAGTTAATGCAGTAACTAGCATTATAATTGATGTAGCATCCGGAGGTTCATTGATGAGAAAAACCATCGATTTTGCATACAATCTGATTAAGGATATGGCCACTAACAACCGTCTGTGGTCATTTAAAAGAAGTAGATTGTACAATATAAAGGAAAAAAAGGGAATAATAGCAACAGAGTCAACTTTAGTCATACAGGCGTAGATAGTGACATTAATTAGAAAGCTGAACAACATCAATGCCTCATCCAATTTGGTAAACGCAATGCAACAGGTTTATGAAATATGTGAACAGTATGACCATATATCAATAGAATGTTATTTAAAGAACAATGATGGAACGAAATAAGTAAATTATTTAGGTGTGCCACAACAATTAGTTAACAATCCTTTCTTGAACACTTATAACTTTGGATGGAAAAACCTCCCAAAATTTTCCTGGACTAACAATGCAGGTACAAATTTAAGACCATAAAGACCATTAAGAATTGAAAACATGTCAAGAAATTTAGAGTCAAAGTACGAAAGCCTCGAGTCAAAGATGGAATCCTAGTTTGTCAAAATAATGGATGTGATAGGCTCTATAAGCTCCAAGGTTAACAGTATAGATGAAGAATAAAAGAAGACACATGCAAGGACTAAGTTGATGCTCAAGAATCATGCATCTTCCATTCACAACCTAGAGGTATAGGTGGGTCAGCTTATAACAGCATTGACAGTCAAAAATTTAGGTAACCTTCCTAGTACTACTAAATCTAACCTAAAGAAGTAAGTTAAAGCAATGCATTTGAGATGTGAGAAGGAGTTAGCAGAACCAATTCAGAAGGAAGCCAAAGATCAGGTTGCAATAAGTCAAGAGAAAGGCAAGCATAAGGTAATAGAAGAGGAGGAACCCTCTATATTCCACCTCTACTATACATACCTAAGTTACCATTTCTATAGAGATTAAGGTAGAAACATGCAAAGACCCTATTTACATTTTTTTTCGAAAAGTTTAAGAAGCTGTATTTGAGTTTTTCACTTCTAGAAGTGCTTGAACATATGCCCACGTATGTAAAATTCTTAAAAGAGCTACTTTCTTGCAAGCGGACTTGGGATTCAAAGCAGACAGTAGCCTCGACAACCAATTATAGTTTGATGATCACCAACAACTTGCCATCAAAATTAAAAGATTAAGGGAGTTTCACTATTCTTTGCATTGTTAATGTTGTGGAATTTTCTAAATGTTTGTATGATCTTAGTGCAAGTATTAATCTTATGCCATTGTCTATTTTTAAGAAATTGAAGCTGAATGATATAAAGCCAACCTTAATGATAATTCAATTAGTAGATCAGTCGATAAAGAAATCATTTGGGGTTATGGAAGATGTTCTAGTAAAGGTTCACAAATTTGTTAATCATATTGACTTTGTAATTCTTAATATCAGTGTCCACTAATTCTGAGACATCCATTCATGAACACTGGGTAGGCAGTCATTGATATTAATGATAGGATTTTAATTCTATATATTGGTGATGAAAAGGTCAAATTCAACATGAATAGGACATTGAAAGGCAAGGCTGAGCGAAACATTTATATGAAAGTTGATGTGGTGGATGATTGTACGGAGGAACAACAAAGAGCAATGATTGAACAGAAAATTGAAGTAGATGAAAATAAGATAAGTATAGAAGAAGTGGAGTTAGATAAAAATCAAAAGCAGGGAACTGTAGATAAAATAGAGTCACCAACCCCACCATTTTGTAAGAAACCACCAACCATTAAGCTTAAATGACTACCAATGCATTTAAGGTATACATTTCTAGGTAAAGATCAAACACTACTAATAATTATTTCAAATTAGTTGGATGAGGGATAAGAAAAGAAAGTGGTTGAGATTATAAAGAGAAGAATAAGAGTTATGGAGTGGCAAATATTAGGCATCCTAGGGATAAGTCCCAACATTGTTATGTACAAAATGAATCTTAATGATAGATGTAAGATAGTAAGGTATAAGCAGTGACAATTAAATCCGAACATTCAGGTAAAGGAGATTATCAAGGTTCTGGATGCAGGAATTATATACCCCACATCAGACAGAGTGTGAGTGAGTCTAGTATAGTACATACCTGATAGTTGTGATTTGCATCATATTTTAGGGTTTAATTTATTACGTATTTAGTGTCAATTTGGGTGTTTAGTGTGTATTTAGGTTTTAATTGTGTTAGTTTATGTATTTAAGTATTTATAGGTTAGTATGAGTATTTAAGCTTAAATGTTATGTTTTTAAGGTACCTTGATGTGTTTGTTAGTGTTTCAGGGTCAAAGGTGAAGAACGAAGAAGTTTTGGAGACTTTTGGGCTGAAACCACGACCTACGATCGTGACACAATAGGCCACAATCGTGACAAAGACATATGAGCCACCATGCCCTAGGCCACGATTGTGAGACTTTGACCACGATCATGACAGAGAGATCTGAACCAGGCCATCATCATGGCACTCAGGCCACGCTCGTGACAGAAAGGAATAGATGCTAGCCATGATCATGGAAGGCAGGGCCATGATCGTGGCCTGCATCAGGTAGACATGAAAACAGGTGAAAACGTCAAGTTTTAAGGAACTTTTCAACCGTGTCGACCCCGAATGAACCCTAGGGCTACCAAGGTATTTAAGGAACATAAAGAACAGAAGAGGGGAGCTTTTGATCATCCACCAAGATGAAACCCTAAAAAAGAGAACTTTGAGAGATTAAAAGAGAGACAAAAGAAGAGAGAAGAGGAAGACGACGCAGACTCGATGTGCTTCCTGAAATAAGAACCTTTCCGAAGTCGCGGCCTCCCATTATCCATTCGAGTTCTATTCCTATGTATTTCAGTTTTATTTTATCATAGAATTAGGATATATAGTTTGATGATAGAATTAAATTGTGATTGATGTTCTATACTCACCTTTGGAATATTATTTTTGACTTAATGAAATCTAATTTTTATGTGTTTATTGAATTAATTGTGGTTTAATTCTGCACTTCATATCTTAATAATAAACTGAGAGGGTGAATTGAGAAAAAATGATTAAATTAGGTTAACAAGAGTTAGGTAATTTAATAGATTCAGAATCAAATTAAGTTAGTAAATCTTGTGTAGAGAGATCATATATAGGTTTCCAATTATTTATTAAAAAACTTAAGAACTGATTAAGTTTTGATTTGGTTGTTAATTGAGAGATTACGACTTCCTATAATCTGATTAGGGTTTATGCTTTAGGGTTCAATTATAACTTGAGAGAGAGTATTTGACCCTAGGATCATCTAAAACCATTAATTTGATAAACCGTAATCGGTTAGGTTGGCATTAAAGATAGATAATTTTCCCTTTCTCTCTTTCGGTTAACTCACTTGGTTGAATTATAGGGTGTGCTATCATTGTTTAACAAATCAATCAATTTCCATTAATTGTTATTCATTTTTAAGTTGGAATTGTTAATCTTTATTCGTGATTGTTTTCGTTAAGTGTTAGTTGACAATTATTGTTTGTTATTTGATTTGGTTTATTTGATTTATTTAGTTCTCGTGTTTAATTTCATTGTCTGTTAAAGATCTGTTTAATATTTTCTAACCTTAGATTCTAGTATTATATTAACCCTCCTCATGGGATCGATATCTTAGGTACTACGCGAACGACCCGTGCGCTTGCAATATTATCGAGGTTAAAAATAGTAAAATTTATCATATAGAAACTACAATCAATACCCAAGAAAGGTGGGACAACAGTGGTGGAAAATAAAAACAATGAGCAATATTAACTCGAATAATTATCAGGTGGTGGGTCTATATAAATTACAGGAAGCTCAACTCGACAACAAAGAAAGACCATTTTCCACTACCTTTTGTTGATCAGATGATAGAGCGAGTTGCTAGACATGCATTTTATTTCTTTTTGGATGGGTATTCTTGTTATAATCAGGTATTTATATATCTAGACTATGATGAAAAGATAACTTTTGCATGCTCATATGGTACTTTTGCATACCAAAGGATGCCATTTGGGTAATGCACCAGTTACATTTTAGCAATGTATTATGACAATTTTTGCAGACATGATTTATGATTTTTTGGAAGTATTTATGGATGATTTTTCAATATTTGGAGATTCTTTCAATCAGTGTTTAACAAATTTAGTTTCTCCAACAGTGTGAAGAGTCACATTTAGTCTTAAACTGAGAGAAATGCCTCTTAATGGTTTAAGAAGGAGTTGTGTTGGACATAAGATATCCTGTAATGGTATTGAAGTGGATAAAATGAAGACTGAAGTCATCAATAAGCTTCCACTACTAAGCAATGTCGTAGGGGTCAGAACATTTTTTGGGCATGCCAGATTCTACCGACAATTTATAAAGGATTTCTCATGAATATCTAAACCCTTTATTTATTTATTTATTAGTAAAAGATGTACCTTTTGTTTTTTATAATGATTATTTACTTGCTTTTGACAGGTTAAAGGGTGCATTGACATCAACACCTATTTTATAGCTACCAAATTGGATTTTATCATTTGAAATGATGTCTGACGCTAGTGACTACACAATTGGATGTGTATTAGGGCAGTGTAAGGATAAAAAGTTACATTCCATCTACAACGTCATTAGGACTTTAATATTGCCTAGGAGTTTAACATGACCTCAACTTAACTATACAACCATATAAAAAAGAACTATTAGTTGTAGTTTTTACATATGAAAAGTTCCGTTCTTACTTACTGGGTTCAAAGGTTGTTGTATTTGTAGATCACATAAAACTAAGGCATCTTTACATCAAGAAGGATTTGAAGCCCCGATTGATCTGGTGGATCCTACTCCTACAAGAATTTGATATTAAGATTAAGGATAAAAAAGGAGCAAAAAATATAGTTGTTGATCACCAGTCAAGGTTAGAAGGAAAGGAGTTATATCCACAAATTGAAATCAATGAACAAGCCCCTAATGAGATGTTATTCTTGGTAAATGAATCAAGTATTACATAGTTTGCAAACATCACGAACTACATCATAGGTGGTATCCTTCTACGTCATTTTTCTTACCAACAGAGAAAGAGATTTTTATATAATTGTGCATAATATACATGGAAGAAACCAATTTTCTACAAAAATTATGTTGATGGATTAATTAAGCAATGTGTTCTAGATAATGAATTTTGTACTGTTTTAATTCACTATTATAGTTCTTTGTATGTAGGACATTACAAGGCCAACAAGGTAGTCACAAGAGTGTCTGAATGCAGATTCTTTTAACCAACATTGCTCAAGGATGCACAGGACTTTGTGAAAAGTTGTGATAGATGCTAGAGGCTCGAGAACATTTCAAAAAGACATGAGATGCCACTTTTGACAATCCTGGAAGTTGAAATATTTGATGTTTGGGCATATACTTTATGGGTCTATTTTCATCCTCGTTTGGAAATACTTATATCCTGGTGGGTATTGACTAAGTATCATAATGGGTCAAGGTTATGGTAACTCCAACAAATGATGGCCGACTAGTTTAAAGATTTATTAAGAGAATATTTAATAAGTTTAAAGTGCCAAGGGTCATAATCAGTGACAAAGGTATAAATTTCTGTAACAAACCATTTGAGGCTCTATTGAAAAGATATAGAATGCAAAACTAAATCATAACACCTTACCAGCCCCAGACAAGTGGGTAAGTAGAAGTGGTGAGTAGAGAGCTGAAAAAGATCTTGGAGAAGACTATCAATAGTTCTAGAAAAGATTGGGAAACCAAAATAGATGATGTAGTTTAGGCCTACTAGATAGCCTTCAAGACAATCATTGGCACCACACCCTACCAATTAGTTTATGGCAAGGCCTGTCATTTACTAGTGGAGTTAGAGCACAAGGTATATTGGGAAATCAAAGGGATGAACTTTGACTTAAAAGCAGTCAATAAGAGAAGATTGTTGTAGTTAAATGGAATGGAGGAGCTAAGATTGCATACTTATGAGAATGTATAAGGAATGAACTAAGAAATGGTATAATGCTTATCTACAAAAGAAGGAGTTCGAGGTTGGAGATATGGTTTTATTATTTAACTCTCACTTGCTATTATTTCTTAGTAAACTAAAATCAAGATGGAGTGGCCTGTTTCAAGCCATTAAAGTTTTCTCACATGGTGTATCGAAGTTGACCAATGATAAAGGTGAGATATTCAATATCAATAGCCACTGGTGTAAGCCTTATTTTGCAGGACATTTGCCTTAGGATCAGGAAGTGCTTTCCTTTCCCCCCCTTAAGTACTCTGAGCATGATGAAGAAGTCCCATTAGTGACTTTAAAATAAGCACTAGTTTATATATACATTTATTCTCTTTATGTTTTTGTGTTTTGCTTAATTAAAATTTCTGATTTTTTCTTTGCTTCTTGTAGAAAAGAGAGATTAATCCACGGTTGGAAAAGATGGAGTGCCAACAACATTATTAGACTAAACTCCTCAAATTTTTTTAACTTTAAGGAGTACATATGTCGTCACCGAGACCTTTATCGCCACAATCTCCATAAGCATTCTCTTGCCTTTACCTTTTATTTATTTTTTTGTGTTTGTTATTTGTGTTATGCATTTAGTTGTCCCATTGCATATCACTTTCACATACTAAGGACAATGTGTCATTCACGTATGGGGTAATGGTATACAATTGCATTTGCATTTGCATTATATGTTGCTTCTACATATGACTTATTGTATGTTGCTTGTATATATGACTTCCCATGTTTGTGTAATGTGCACTTTTTTGCATGATTTTTCTAAATTTTTTCTTTTTCTAGTTTGGTTTGCATATGCTTAACTGTGTGAATAGCTAATGACTAAAATTTTAATAAGAATTAGCTTATTTTTGAACAAAATTGTTTAATTTGTGAAAATATATTAACTTAGGAAGTTATATGTTAAATGTATTTGATATAAACATGTATGTTAACTAGGATATGGCACTTAGTTTTACATTTTATGTCACTCACTTTCATGTGTTTATCATTATAAGTCCTTTAAATTGGTAAATAATCCTAGTTACCTTTCAAGTAAATAATTGTTTATAAAGAAATGAAGTAGGTTAAAAATGTGAAAAATTAATTATAAATGCGTTTTTTTAATCAATAACTATTTTGCTGACCTGTAAGGTTAAGAATAAAGCTAGTAGCTAGTTGTGAGTAGTGAAATGCATGATCAGATAAAGGAGTTGTGACCAGAGTGACCAATGTGAGAAAAGAGTTTTGAGCTTAGGATTATGAAAAAAAGCCTCATGCTTAGATAACATAGACTCGGTATCCACAACAGATATGGGTCATAAATGAGCCCGGTATCCACAATGGATACAGGACAGTAAATTGGGTTGATAGGCACTTGGTCACATCAAAACAAAAATGAAAATGGAAACACATGTGCATTTGCATATACATCACTACATGTATCATATGATTGAATTAAAATGAATTATTGAATTGTTTTAAAATAGTGAAATATAGTTGAAGTAAATAAGGATGTGTTGAGATATGCAATGCTAGCTTATATGACATACCTGTTGAAGTATGATGAAATGTGATGTGGAATTCAATACTAGATGTTATGATATACTTGTTTTTGTGATCTAACTTGAGTGAATACATCAAAGATGGTTCACTCACTGAGTTCACAAACTCATCAAAATTGCAACGTTGATTTTCAGGTCCAAGAGAGATCTAGCTAACCTAGTTAAAGTATAACCTCTGCATTTGGACATGAGTTAGTGGTCAGGATTAGTTGTACCAGCAGATGTCTCTAGTTATTTTGCATTACGAATAACATTGTCACATTAACCTTTTGATATCACATTTTCTTTATGTCTTTTGAATATTCTGCAAATTGTAATAATATGAAAGGTATTTTTGAAAGTAAGGTTGAACTTTGGCAATTTGTTGAATAAAAAACCTCCATGCTATATGATTTTATGTGTAAAGTGGAAATATCTTTTGAATTGTTTTCTTACATATCATTTCAGTAGAGTATAGCCCTAAATATCCTCTGATATGCTCGGGAATATGCTCTATTGGAGTAGTCTATTACAAACTAGGTCCTTTATTAGTAGTCTCTTTCTTCTTTTCATCCTATACTTTCAAAAGTTTACTTACTGCTCTTTATTTAAAGAAACACAGTCTACTAATATGTCCATATTTGGATATTAAAGGTGTTGAATGTTTTCCTGGGTAGTGAAATATCCTACTATGACTATATGTATGATACCTACTATGAATGAAGGCATGGTGTGTTAAGTGGATTTGTATGTTATCATAGAAGTTATGCCTATTCTTCATTTGACAACATTAAACTTTATGCTTAGATTGTAAGCCATATACAAAAGCATGATGTTTGCTCTTAGAATGAGTCATAGTAGATGTGGCATTTTCATGCATATGATTATATATGGATGCTCTATACTCATTTGTCACGTTAAGCAATGGTTCTTCACTTACAAATGCTTTCTTTTGACAAATGTAGTCTTGGTGTCGGATGCACTCCCATAAGTATACTCAACCTCTTTCCTATTTTTGAAATTCTTTTGAGTCTATAGCATGTCTTCTAATTTTTCACTTCCTTTTGTGAATTTTAATCATTAATTATTGAGAACATTGATCTCACTTTTAGTATCTCATTTTCATATTTTAATGCGTCTACTGTATGATTATCATTAATGATCACTTTTTTAGATTCTTCAATGCTATGAAATTCACTTTTCATATTTTCATTGTCATTCATATATGCATCAAACTATTTTTGAACTTCTATGAGTTTGTAAGATAATTTCTTCCTTTTATTACTTATGATTTCTAAACTTTTGATTAGTTTATCATATCAAATCACTATCACTATCATATGAATTACAGTTTTATGTTTCTTATCATCTTCTTTAGCCTTAAAGCATTTAAAACTATCTCTTATTCATAGAGATTATTTTCAAATTTACTTGTTTCATCTTGAGTTGAGGTTTTAAGTGTTTTTTTCTTGTTTTTACTCTTCTTCTCCTTTTTACTATTATTTTTTTCATACTTGTCATCATCTTTTACTGGAGGACATTATAACTTCATGGGACCAAGTTTTATACATTTAAAAAAAATGTTAGAGGATTTATATTTTGAATCAACTTTACCTTCCTTAACGTTCTTTAGTTTAGAGAAATTTGTTCTCTTCAAAAATTTCTTAAATTTCCTAGTATTAAAGGTAAGATATTCATCATCACTTCTACTTGTACATGTCTCTTCTTTACTTGATTCCTCCCTTATGAGCTTGAATGCTAATTCCTTTTTCTTTAAAATTGTTATTTCTTTTTGTTTCTCTTGAAATCTTATATCATAAGTGAGAAGAGATCCGATGAGCTCCTCCAATGGTAGTGTTCTTAGAACTTTAGCTTCTTTTATAGTCGTTACTTTAGCTTCCCACATTGTAAGTGAACTGAGCAACTTTCTTACCATTTAATATTGGTATAATAATTTATGAGACTCTTGAGAGCATAAATAATATCAATAAATCGCGTATAAATTCTTTAGACACTTTTGTTATGCTTCATTTAAAACAATTCATATTGGTAGGTTAAGAAGCTCCCTTTCCTCTTCTTAACTTGATTTGTGCCCTCATATTTAATTTCTAATGAATGTCAAATTTTAGAAGAAATTTCACATAAAGAGAATCTGTTGAATTCATTTCTTTCTAATACATAAAATAAGATATGTATGGCCTAACTATTCAAGGAAATTAATCTTTTATCTTGATGTTCCCATTTTTCTTTTATTTTGGAGACTTTTTTATTATTTATGATTTTCATAAGTATGAAGGAGCCATTTGAAACTATTTCTCATTAGTCTACACTTTTAATCATTAAAAAAAATCCATCCTTGTGTTTAATAAAGAAAATTATTTCCATCAAATCAGGGGGCTTTAATAATGTTTTGCGTCTTTTGGTTGAATGATGATAATGATGATCATAAATATGCTATTAAAATCTTTGCTATAGGATTTTATTTGAAGTTCTAACCTAATAGATCCACTCTTATACCACTTTTAGTCCCTAATGGCACCTAAGAAGGGGGGAATTGGGTGTTCATAAATTTTATTTAAAATGTTACTAACTTAGTTTGTTAATGAACACAATTTATACAATATAAAATTTTGAAATAAAATAACAAATTTTAATAGCAAGCATAAGCAATAATGTAAAAAGAGTAAGAGAGGAGAATTGCAAACTATTTATAGTGGTTTTGCCAACAACTCTTACATACGTTTACTACCAAGACTCTTTTTAAAATTTCACTATAACTTACCTTTATACCATCCTGTCTTAACAAAGAAGAACCTGTTTACAATATTCCCCTAAGATAAAGATGAACTTCAATGTATTTTTGGTTATTCTCAAATATAACAAGTAAGAACCCTAATAGAAGCTTACAACTCAAAATAACTCACTTTATCACTTTGATAAGATCAAAAGGTTCACCCATACAAATATGAGATAAAAATGCTCAAATACTTGATAAACTCTTAGAAATGTGTGTAAAATACACCTAAATACTTTTTAATAAAATAACCAATTAGAAAACTTATACTTACATTGTTTTCAGACTCCTACTAAGTTTTAGAAAAAAAATAGTTGTTACAGTGGCTATTTGCAAAGAAATGGTCCACTAGTATAGCATATCAATTAGACTAGTGTGCATCAAATATACAAAACCACTAGTCATTGAGACATTGGTTAACCGCTAGGACATATTGGTCAACTAATGTTCCCTGTAGAGGGATATTAATCAACCATAAACCTACATTAGTAAACTAATATATCAAGAAAAAAACATATACAAGTTTAACCTGTATTGGTCGATCATCATGTTATATTAGTCAACCTATATGCATTTAATGTACAAAATTTGCTAGCTATTGTACATTGGTTGATCACTCAATCATATTTATTGACCAATGTGTTAACAAACTCACCTATTACATATTTAACTTATGTTGGTTGAGATTAACCTATATTGGTTAGTCAATCCCTCATAAAACATGATTTTAACAACTCCAAGTGTTCAAACTTGATTTGTTTCTTAAATTGTAACTAAAACAACTTCTAAAATATGCCCTAAAGAGTGATTGAATGATCAAGAACCTTTTCTTTTACAATTAAATGATTCAGTACCTCTTGATGAATGAAAAGACTCATGTAATAAAGTGATATAAAATATTTATGCATGGTGAGGCTCTAAGATCATCAAAGTGACTAAATAAGATTATAATTAGTGTTTCAAAAAATATAATGACCTTGATATGCCTTGATCTTCTTTTGCTCTTGACTTATATTCTCTTTGAAGGTTGCAAACTTCAACTTCTCTTTATCAATTTCATAAATTATCTTTTTGATTTTATAAATATATTTTATTCTTCTATTCCTTCTTATCAAATTAGTCAACTCATTAGTAGTAATTATATTTTGTTATCATTAAAATATCAATTAAAACCTTTCTTGGATCAATATTTTAGATAATGAAGAGCCCAAAAAATATCAATTAAAACATTATGAAGACTATTGAGAAGTTTATAAGAATATTTCTCTGGCTAAGTGACTCAACTAGAATTGCTTTATTTGAAGTAAAGTTGAGAGAGTTGTGACAATGCGTGTCGAGTGCACTGGAAAATTTACCTAACTTTGCACACTAAAAACTTGTAGAAATGATGAGTCAGGATCTTATCCATAGGGAATGTTCGATTAATTCTCGTAACGAAAATAATTGATGCAAAGGAAATAAAAAGGGGCTTTTGGGTTTTTATGTAATTGAGAAAATAAAGTAAAATTAAATTAGTGAAAATAAATTATAGAAAAACAATCAAAAATGATAAAAGTGTCGAATGTGTGCAAAGTCCAGTTTTAGGATCAATCTTGGCCTAGACGCAATTAAACATATCCCATTATTCTAATGTTTTCACACCTCTCGTCGAATTATTGATCGTGGACTAACAATACACTCTGCTAATCCCAATTTTCCCTTAGGATGTCTTTAATTAAGAGATGCTGGTTAACTAAAGCTAGCCATCAAATAACCTAGGATATGATCTCTAGATTTAATTTGATACTCACATTATAAAGTGGAAAAAGGATCAATATAGGCAGTAACCTCACACGTTCGGGATTTCTAACCTAAGTTACGTTGTTTCTAACGATTCAAGATTATTAGTGGCTACTAACAAATATCAAATATAACAATTACGTATTATATTCAACATTCTGCCAATAGGTTTGTAATAGAATAATCCAAATAACATATAAAGATTGTCTTTACAAAACCCGATTCAATCAACACAACACATCAATAACAATCTGAAAAGAGATTCAACATTAACAAGATGAGATAAGCTTAACCGTGACTCAGACATCGATTTCACCTTCGAACTGGTGTCAAGATGTTAACCTTCCATCTTTTCCATTAATCTCTAAAAAGAATGACTATTTTTGCCTCTTTCCATCTTAAAAACTGAAGAGAAAATGATGAAGAGTAATTGTTGTCCATTGCTGTCTTTATTGTTCATGTTATTTCTCCTTGAAAAGTAAAGAGAAAATGATGATGAATGACGTCTCCACAGCTGTCTCCTCATTCCATCTTTAAAACCCCAGAAAAATTGATGATGAATGGCATCTTGGAGGTCTCTCCACTACTATTTTCACTGCTATTTCGTTATTCACCCCACCCCACTTTGCTGTCACACACCTTTCTTTTCTATCTTTCAAAAACTAGGTTACAGTAGACAACTAGGTTAAAAGGACAGCTCGCATAAAATGGGACAACTGGATTAAAAAGGTAGCATAAGGTGTCCCTTGGTAGGTTAAAATAAGGTTTGTAATTCATGTTACAGCCTTGGTCTCATAGTTGTAACATTTTAATTGTTACAGCCTTGGTCTCATGGTTGTAACATTTTAATTGTTACAGCTATGGTCTCCATTTTTATGCTCTATTTTGTCTTTTCTTCTTTTAATCTTTTTCTTCTTCTCTCTCCATGAAGACAATAGAGTATGAACATTGATAAGATGGCTCAATAAGTATGCTTTTAGCTCCTTCACTTAAAAATTGTTAGCTAAAGTAAGTATCCTAAGCATTTTAAGGCATTAATCACTAAGTGTAATGGATTAAATGTATCAACAATTAATCACATATCAAGTTCCCCCACACTTAGCTTGTCAAGATCTTATCCACAGGGAATATTCGGTTAATTCTCGTAACGAAAATAATTGATGCAAAGGAAATAAAAAAGGGCTTTTGGGTTTTTATGTAATTGAGAAAATAAAGTAAAATTAAATTAGTGAAAATAAATTATAAAAAACAATCGAAAATAATAAAAGTGTTGAATGTGTGCAAAGTCCAGTTTTAGGATCAATCTTGGCCTAGACGCAATTAAACATATCCTATTATTCTAATGTTTTCACACCTCTCCTCGAATTATTAATCGTGGACTAATAATACACTCTGCTAATCCCAATTTTCCCTTAGGATGTCTTTAATTAAGAGATGCTCGTTAACTAAAGCTAGCCATCAAATAACCTAGGATATGATCTCTAGATTCAATTTGATACTCACATTATAAAATGGAAAAAGGAGCAATATAGGCAGTAACCTCACACGTTCGGGATTTCTAACCTAAGGTACGTTGTTTCTAACGATTCAAGATTATTAGTGGCTACTAACAAATATCAAATATAACAATTACGTATTATATTCAACATTATACCAGTAGGTTCGTAATAGAATAATCCAAATAACATATCAAGATTATCTTTACAAAACCCTATTCAATCAACACAACACATCAATAACAATCTGAAAAGAGATTCAACATTAACAAGATGAGATAAGCTTAACTGTGACTCGGACATCAATTTCACCTTCAAACTAGTGTCAGGATGTTAGCCTTCCATCTTTTCCATTAATCTCTAAGAAGAACGACTATTTTTGCCTCTTTCCATCTTAAAAACTGAAGAGAAAATGATGAAGAGTAACTGTTGTCCATTGCTGTCATTATTGTTCATGTTATTTCTCCTTGAAAAGTAAAGAGAAAATGATGATGAATGACGTCTTCACAGTTGTCTCCTCATTCCATCTTTAAAACCCCAAAAAAATTGATGATGAATGGCATCTTGGAGGTCTCTCCCCTACTATTTTCACTGCTATTTCATTATTCACCCCACCCCACTTTGTTGTCACACACCTTTCTTTTCTATCTTCCAAAAACTAGGTTACAGTAGACAACTAGGTTAAAAGGATAGCTGGCATGAAATGGGACAGCTGGATTGAAAAGGTAGCATGAGGTGTCCCTCGGTAGGTTAAAATAAGGTTTGTAATTCATGTTACAGCCTTGGTCTTATGGTTGTAACATTTTAATTGTTACAACTATGGTCTCCATTTTTATGCTCTATTTTGTCTTTTCTACTTTTAATCTGTTTCTTCTTCTCTCTCCATGAAGACAATAAAGTATGAACATTGATAAGATGGCTCAATAAGTATACTTTTGGGTCACTTTAGCTCCTTCACTTCAAAAATGTACCTAAAATCAAATATGAGCTAAAGTAAGTATCCTAAGCATTTTAAAGCATTAATCACTAAGTGTAATGGATTAAATGTATCAACAATTAATCACATATTAAGTTCCCCTACACTTAGCTTTTGACTATCCTTAGGCAAATCATCAAAATCAAAGTCACAAACTAAAACACTAATTCATTTTCCATATTTCTTAAGAATAGATAATCATGAGTAAAGATGAATGACTTTAAAAAAGCATAGCAATAATGCAACATTCAAAGCTTCTACTCATGATTAATCAACATTCATTACCTTTAGAAACTGAACAATCTAGAGGTAGAATTAGAAAATGTGTTATTAAGATAGATATATGTGTTCACTCAAATACCATTCACATTCATGACATTCCACAACTTTGCAAATCGTTTCATTTCTACATCGCTAAAGGTCACATGCAAAATCTTGAATCAAAGGACTTTTTAGGTTGTAATGTGGGCAAGGGTAAGGAGAGATGTATTTGGATAATGTAGTGTAAAATTCATCAAAGCTAGTGAAACATGAAAAAAAACTTAATATAACATCAAACGCAAAAACCAACATTCACTCATTCTTGTGTACATTAACTATGATGATTGCAAAAACTATGTTTCCTAGCTTAAATTCAAGCTCTCACGCTATAAACCACATCAAGCTTATATCACTCACAAAAGTTGATGATAAACAAGACTTTGTAACTATAGGGAATGATCCTTAAGAACTATATCTCCCTCATTCATATTATACTTAAGTAACCCTTTCATTACAGCTTGAAGAGGAAAAACTAATAATGAGTAACTTTATGAAACATATGCATCTCCTCCTTGATACTTTATTTAAACATTTTTTCTTTTCTTTTTTCTTTGCCTCTTCTCTTTTTTATATAAAAATTAAAATAAGCTACACCAATAATGGAATTCATAATATGACATACTAACAGCTATAACCAACCCACATATATACACACCCCTATACTTAGACTTTTGTACATCCACGATCATCAACAATTAATAAATGCTCCACTAGCATTATGGCTTGGGTAGGAAATTTGGTTACGTTTAATAGCATGTAATGTGGTTAATACAAAAAAAGGCTAATAAAGCTCAAAGGAGCTTAATAAAGGAAAATTCACATTAATGGGTAGGCTATTTGGCTAATGTAGCTTGTAAAAACAAAGGATGCCTAATTATTTTCATATTAATGCATGTGATAAAAATGTGGTCTTAAATAGAAAATCAAAGAAAAATCAAGATGTACATGTTGTGAAGGTCACACACATAAACAAAAGACAATGAGACTAATATAGATATGTCAATCTAATAAGGCTCAAAATCTTATTAGCTTTTGTCTACCATTAGTTACTACTCTTCTAAAGATAATGTACTTTGACCAATCACAAGAGCAAAAATACATGATAAAGTTGTCATATATTTTTCTAGTCAATTCACACTCTAATTATGACTATATAGTCTTAAAAGCAATAGAAAACGAGAAAATTTTTTATTTTGTTTGTTTGATTTTGAAAACCGCCTAAGAAGCCACATAAGCAACAATTAAGCTCAAAAACATGTATAAAAACCAATATCCCCACCCCTACACTTAAAACTTACATTGTCCCCAATGTAACAACAAATGCAAGAAATGGAGCATTTAACGAAAAATAGCAAATGCGAAGATGTAAATAAATAGAAATTAACTTCCTTTAGGTTGCCTCCCAGGTAGCACCTTTGTTTATTGTCATTAGCTTGACTCCATGTTGCTCGTATCAAGTGATGCCAATCACATCTTCTAGCATCAACTCTTCCAAATCCTCCATTTAGAAGCCTTCATAATACTACTTCAAGTGATGACCATTCACTCTGAATGTCTTGTTTGTCTTTAGACTCCATATCTCTACTGAACCAAAAAGAAAGACATGAATAACAAAAAACAAACCAACCCAACAGGAATGCAACTTACCTGGGGATAATTTGAGGTTGGAGTGATATAGAAACACTTTATAGCCACCGAAAAGCTTTTCCTTGAAATCATTGATCATGAAAAGCTTTCATCTTCTCCTTATATATCATTGCATTCTGATAGGAGTCATTCCTCCAACTCTTGCAACTACAATTTCCTATACACACCCGCATCATCCAAATTTACGTTATATCTTTTTATAGCCCAATATGCCTTGTGTTGCAATTCCATCAGAATGTGACACGACTTCCCGAACACCAATCTATACAGAGACATCCCATTTGTTATTTTGTAGGTCCTCCTGTAAGCCCATAGTGTATCGTCTAGTCTTACTCTCCAATCCTTTCTATTGGGATACACTATTTTCTTCAGAATTGCCTTAATTTCCTGGTTTGACACTTCAGCTTGTCCATTTGTTTGGGGATGGTAAGAGGTGTAAACCTTGTGCGTGATGTGATATTTTTTGAACATTATTTCTATCACCCTGTTGCAAAAATAGGTTCCTCTGTCACTAATGACTACTTTTGGTATCCCGAACCTAGAAAGAATATTAGCTTTAACAAAATCTGCAACAACTTTGACATTATTAGTTTTGGTGACTTTGGCTTCCACCTATTTAGAAACATAATCAACTGCAAGCAATATATAATTAAAGCCAAAATACAGAGGGAAAGGTCCCATAAAGTCAATACCCCAAACATCAAAAATTTCACAGATGAGCATAGGAGTTAGCAGTAATTGATCCTTACAGGACAGATTATTTGACTGTTGGCATCTGTCACATGATTTGCAAAAGATGTATGCACCTTTGAATAATAAGGGCCAGTAGAAACTACTCTTAAAAACTTTATGAATCATCCTCTTTACTCCAAAATTTCCTCCACATGCATAAGAATGGCAAAAGGCTAAGATCGAGGGTGTTCCACTTTCAGGTACACACCTCCTGATGACTTGATCTACACAATGGCTCCAAAGATATGGTTCGTCCCAAACATAGTACTTTGCTTCATTCTGCAATTTGTCCCTTTGAGTCGTTCACAATCCAACAGGTAATTTGTTAGAAACTAAGAAATTCACAATGTCTACATATCATAGTGGTGTCACATCAGCAAAAAATAATTGTTCATCTCGAAATGTCTCTCTCAAAGGGATGTCATCTTTTTCCTTAATCAAACTACTAAGGTGGTTGGTCACCACATCTTTTGCCCCCATTTTATCTCGTATCTCTAAGTCAAATTCTTGAAGGAGGAGAATTCATCTGATCAACCTCGGTTTTGCTTCTTTCTTCATGAGTAGGTATCTTAAAGCTGCATAGTCAGAATAAACAATTACTTTAGCACCAAGTAAATACAACCGAAATTTTTCTAAAGCAAAAACCACAGCTAAAATTTCTTTTTCAGTTGTCAAATAATTTAATTGAGTTAGATTGAGGGTCTTTGAAGTATAATAGATGGCATGCAAAGCCTTTCCCACTCTTTGTCTTAGAACTGCCCCCGCTGTATAGTCACTTGAATCACACATGCTCTCGAAGGGAGGCTCTAATCTAACGGTTGAATCATCGGTGGGGATCTCAAAAGCTCCTTAATTTTGTTAAATGCTTCCTTTCACTTATCATTAAACTCAAATGAGACATCTTATTGTAAGAACATACATAATGGTGTAGCTATCTTTGAAATTTTCTTAATGAATCTTCGATAAAAACCTACATACCTAAGAAAAGAACGCATTTCCCGCATAGTTGAGGGATAAGGTAAAGAAAAAATCAGAACAACCTTAGATTTAACTACCTCAATATCCCTAGCAGATATATCATACCCTAAAATTATACCTTGACCCACCATAAAATGACAATTTTCCTAATATAGCACAAGGTTAGTTTCAAAGTTTCGTTCCAAGATAATAGCAAGATTCTCAAGGCATTCATTAAAAAAAAGAACCATAAACACTAAAATCATCCATGAATACCTCTATGATCTTCTTAACATACTCGGAAAACATTCTCACTATACATCTCTGGAATATGGCGGGTGAGTTGCATAATCAGAATGGCATCCTTTGGTAATTTGTTAGTAACTAAGAAATTGACAATGTCTGCATACCATGGTGGTTTCACATCGACAGAAAATAATTGTTCATCCTGAAATGTCTCTCTCAAAGGGATGTCATCTTTTTCCTTAATCAAACTATTGAGGTGGTCAGTTATCACATTTTTTACCCCCTTTTTATCTCGAATCTCTAAGTCAAATTCCTGAAGGAGGAGAATTCTTCTGATCAGCCTCAGTTTTGCTTATTTCTTTATGAGTAGGTATCGTAAAGCTACATAGTCAGAATAAACAATTACTTTAGCACCAAGCAAATACAACCAAAATTTTTCTAAAGGAAATACCACAACTAAAATTTCTTTTTCAGTTGTCAAATAATTTAATTGAGTTGGATTAAGGGTCTTTGAAGTATAATAGATGGCATGAAAATCCTTTCCCACTCTTTGTCTTAGAACTGCCCCCACTGTATAGTCACTTGAATCACACATGCTCTCGAAGGGAGGCTCTAATCTAGCAGTTGAATCACTGGTGGGGATCTCAAAAGCTCCTTAATTTTGTTGACTACTTCTTTTCACTTATCATTAAACTCAAAATAGACATCTTATTGTAAGAACTTGCATAATGGTGTATGGTATTGCTATCACCTGCAACCAAATTAAAAAGAAACCAATTTACATTAATACAAAATAATGTAGTAGTGGAAAGTGGGTATCGTTCCCACGAGGAATTTTAACGGTAAAGATGTCTACGAGTTCGAAATTAAAATAACAAAAATTGGAAATTGACAAAAGTAATTGGATCTGAAAATTTAATAGACAAACCTTAGATTTGGGTCACCGATGTTATCATGCTAATATGGATCTTTGATATAAAATTCAATTCATTAATAAACATTCATTGAGGGTGTTTTCTCTTAAGTCTAAATGATTAGAAACATGTATCCTAAGCATTTTTATTAATCAACAGCCCAGATACGATCGTAGGTTCAATTGAATAATAGCTTTAAGAACCAAGAAACCAATGAACAAGATAATACATGTACAACATGCAATTAATCAAGATGAATATCTTCTTAGAATTTCCGACTCTAACGTAAAAAAGGTAATCCTAATTACTACTTGTGATAACGAAACTGAACGTCACATTTCATTAATCTAGCTATTAAACAAATCAATCCCTAGTTGTGCACTTAGAAATTAATCAATTCAATTAGAAAAAGTAATTCAGAAGATACTCAATGTTCATCAACGAAATAAACTTTATTGAAATATCTCACACATAATAGATGATAACATGGCTTCCCTAAACCAAGAAAAGAAGTTTAGCTACTCATAATGGAATTGAAAATAAAAGAAATAACAAAGCATATAGTCTCCATCCATAGTCCTTTCCTAAAGAATACGAAAAATACTTAGAAAAACTGCAGAAAATCAAAGCCTAACTATGGCTGTCGAAAACAAGAAGAAAAGTGCAGAAAATGTCAAAAACTACTCCTTTTGTGGCTGGGTGAACAGTATCCGTGAATACTGTCGTGAACAATAACGCAAATCCCTCTTTTTAATGCTTCCCGATCCCTTCCTTTTCCATCCTCTCTTGCAGATCATCTCTTCCACATGTTCAGATTGTGATTCTTTATCAATCTGATCTTAAAAGATCATGAGAATCTAAAAAAATCAGATTTAAATTTGAAACCAGATCTGCAGATTTTTCCTTTTATCCTTGCACGTGGCCACATCTAGTCATGAATTTGCTGCCAACTTGGAATTTCAGATTTCTTTGTTTCTTTTTCATCTTTTTGATTCAATTTCATCTCTAAGGTGTTGAAAATCATCTACAAATAATTATAAAATTCCATTAATTTTGAACAATAATTTCAACACATTAGAGAGAATTAAATACAAAATAAGCACAAATTGACAACTTAACAAATTGCCCCACACCAAACCTTTGCTTGCCTTAAAGCAAACATGCCAAACCACTACACTTTATCAATTCATCCTTTAGAAGATTAAATACACACAATCCATTAACTTGGGC
>JANQAP020000549.1:5511628-5532905 GCA_026874005.2 Erythroxylum coriaceum | reverse complement strand
ACGCCACCCTCGAGGGGCACGGATTCGGATATCACCATCGGTATCGGGTTCGGGTCCAGCGGGAATGGGGTGTTACAGAAATGGTCTTTATGAGTCGCTAAATTCAATTTCCTATAATCAATACAAACTTGCCACCTGGTTTGCACTCGGGTGGGAACCAACTCACCTTCCTGCTTGGTCACAACTATGATTCCAAACTTCTTGGGAACCACTTGAATAGGACTTAACCACTTACTTTCGAAGATCAGGTAAATAACCCCAACATTGAGAAGCTTCATCACTTCCTTCTTCACCACGTCCATCATTGGAGGATTCAGCCTACACTAAGATTGCCTTGTGGACTTTGCATCCTCCTCAAAAAAAATGCAATGCATGTATATAGACGAGTTTATTCCTTGGATATCTGCGATCATCCACTCGATGGGCTTTTTATGCTCTCTCAACGTTAGAACTAGCCTGTCTTCTTTATCTGAAATCAACTCTATCAAAATGACAATTGGGAGAGTCTGCTTATCTCCCAAATAGGCATACTTGAAGAGTGTAGGGAGTGACTTCAGTTTTACTTCAAGTGCCCGCACATCAGAAGGTAATAACTTCTAGTCAGATTCGGATAATTGCATAGAAGCCAAATCATACCTCTTTGGAGAGTTCCCCAATGATTCCAATGCAGTTGCCATTTTAACCAACTCCTCTCTTACTTCAACATCATTGTTGCCTCCTACTTCCATACACTCAGTCAAGACTATTTCTAAATGATCCTTGGAACTCAATTTAAACGTTTCCTACACCAAAGGATCAATAACATCAACAGAGAAAACATAGTGATCATCATAAGAATGTTTCATTTAATCAAAAATATTAAAATGAATCACTTTCCCATCAAATTCCATCGTGAGAGTGCCCTCCACATCTATCTTAGTCTGAGTCGTATTAAGAAACGGTCTCCCTAACAAGATAAGTATTGGATTATATAAAGTGTCATCATTCATATTAACAACAACAAAAATCTGCAGGAAACACTAACTTATTCACCTACACCAAAACATCCTCAACTACATCATTAGGGTAAGCCTTAGTGTAGTCAGCTAATTATATGATAACACTTGTTTCTTTCAAAGGACCCAATTTTAAGGAAGTATAAATTGAACGAGGTATAACATTAATTGAAGCTCCCAAATCCAGTATAGCTCTATTAATTACAGTGTTACCAAATTTGCAAGGAATGGTGAACATACCTGGATCTCGACATTTTGGAGGTATCTTCTCCTTAAAAACCTCCAACACATTCTCACCCATCATCACCTTTTCATCACCTCTCAACTTTCTTTTGTGTGTACATAGTTCTTTGAGGAATTTGGCATACCTAGGTACTTGCTTAATTGCATCAAGCAAGGGTATGTTTACTTCCACTTTCTGGAAAGTCTCCAATATCTCCTTATCTTTCTCCTCCTTGTTCGGTCTTGTCAATCTGCTAGGAAAAGGTGGAGGATTAGTCTTAATGATAATTAGGCTTTCAAAGTTTACCTTTGTACTCAATGAAGTGTTTTCTTCCTTTCCCAACTCCTTCTCGATTTCTTCCTCATTAGCAATCCTTAGTGGAGTTCTCTTAGGACCCTTAATCTTCTTTCCGCTCCTCAGGGTGATAACATTTACGTTCTTCAGGTTCACCTTGGGTTGAGATGGCAGCTTTCGTTCGCTTTGTGATTCCAGACGATTGAGCCTCACTGCCACCCGACCCTATTGGTTTTCCACATTTTGTATGCTTGCTTTTATCTCTTACTAAATCTATTGTATGCCCTATTGAATCTGCTCTTGCATACTTTATTGAAATTGCTACATACTCTGTTGAAATTACAAATTCTTAGCAGTTAAATTTTTGACAAGTTTGTCTAGAGATGTACTTGAATTAGAAGAAGAGGCCCCTTGAGCTCTTTATGATCAATTATGGAAGTAATTATGTTATTTGCTCCCTCCATAACTCAAGTTAGGATGATCCCTCTAACTTAGGTTGTACGTCTGCGAGTACGGGTTATATTGATTTGGAAAGCTCCCTCCTACAGCATTCACATACTCTATATTTCTCTCTTGTACTGTCAAACACTTATCAATCAGATGGATCGTGTTTGAATATATTTCATATGCTTTTACTTGTTCCTATCCAACTGTAATTTATCTAATAAAAGATATTAGTTCATCTAAATGATGTTCGATATATGAGTACTTACCTCTTTTACACATCGAGTATTGTTGCGAGTGCCGAATTGTTGAGTGTTAGTGGCCATCCACTCGAGTAGATTCTTAGCTTCGATAGGGGTCTTCTCACATAGTGCCCTATCACTCGTCGCATCAACCAAACTCCTCCTCATTGGTAGTAATCCTTCTTAGAAATACTGGATGAGAAGTTGCTCTGGAATGTTGTGGTGAGGGCAGTTGGCACACAGCTTCTTAAAATGCTCCTAGTACTCGTAAAGAGACTCTCCATTATGTTGCTTGATACCACATATTTCCTTTTGAATACTCGTCATCTTTGAT
This sequence comes from Erythroxylum coriaceum, assembly GCA_026874005.2. Lineage (NCBI taxonomy): Eukaryota > Viridiplantae > Streptophyta > Magnoliopsida > Malpighiales > Erythroxylaceae > Erythroxylum > Erythroxylum coriaceum. Next base: position 5,530,373 of record JANQAP020000549.1, on the reverse strand, counting down.
GCTGGAAAATATTTTTCTAGAAACAATCTCTTCATCTCTAGACAAGTATTCACACGCCCAGCAGGTAAATCAAACAACCGATTCTTCGTTGCATCTCTTGGTGAGAACGGGAAAGCCCTCAACAAAATTTGCTGGTCTGTCACTCCTGGAGGTTTCATGCTCATAGAAACCACATCGAGCTCCTTGAGATGTTTATGTGCATCCTCACCTACAAGACCATGAAAATTGGGCAATAAATGTATTAACCCAGATTTTGGCTCAAAAGTAACATGTTCAGCAAAATTTGAAAATGTAATGTATAAGGGTCTTTAGGTTAGGTCTAGTGCAACCAACTCCCTTAGCATTCTCGAATTTTCCATCGTCTTTTTGGATTTCGGTTCTCGTTCTATTTTTGAAGTTGTTCTTACTTCTCTTCGTAATCTTCGCAGTGTCCTCTCGATCTCTAGATCATGTTGCTTAAGTTCTCTACGAGGAGATCTAGTAACTACCATATACCAACACTAACAAAAGTTTAAAAATAAAAAAAATAAAAAAGAAATGATTATAAACAAATATATATACGAAACACCAACTAAATAAAAAACGAAAAATAAATCATAACATTCCCCAAAATTTGACAGCGCTTGTCGAGTGCACTGCCAAATTTACCTAACTCTGCATACTTAAAACTTGTAGAAGTGATGAGTCGAGATCATATCCACAAAGAATGTTTGACTAATTCTTGTAACAAAAATAATTGATGCAAAGGAAATAAAAAGGGGTTTTGGGTTTTTATGTAATTGAGAAAATAAAGTAAAATTAAACTAGCGAAAACAAATTATAGAAAAACAATCGAAAATGATAAAAGTGTCGAATGTGTGTAAAGTCCAGTTCTAGGATCAATCTTGCCTAGACATTGATAAATATATCCCATCATTCTAATGTTTTCACGCCTCTCCTCAAATTATTGATCGTGGACTAACAATACGCTCTGTTAATCCCAATTTTCCCTTAGTTGTGTTTAATTAAAAGATGGTCATTAATTTAAGCTAGCCACCGAATAACCTAGGGTACGATCTCTAGATTCAATTTGGCAACTACATTACAAAATGAAAAATGGATCAATATAGGCAGTAACCTCACACGTTCGGGTTATCTAATCTAAGTTACGTCGTTCCTAATGATTCAAAATCATTAGTGGCCACTAACGAACATTAAATATAACAATTACAAACTATATTCAAAATTCTAGCAGTAGGTTCGTAATAGAATAATCCAAACAATGTATCAAGATTATCTTTATAAAACCCGATTGAATCAACACAAACAATAATAACAGTCCGAAAAGAGATTCAACATTAACAAGATGAGATAAGCTTAACCATGACTCAGGCGTCGATTTCACCTTTGAACCAATATTAGCCTTCCATGCTTTCCATTAATCTCTAAGAAGAATAGTTGTTGTTACCTCTTTCCATCTTGAAAACCGAAGAGAAAATGATGAAGAGTAGTTATTATCCACCGTTGTCTTTATTGTTCATGTTATTCCTCCTTGAAAACCAAAGAGAAAATGATGATGAATGACGTCTCCACAGCTGTCTCCTTATTCCATCTTGAAAACCCTAGAAAAATTGATGATGAATGATGTCTTGGAGGTCTCTCCACTGCTGTTTCGTTATTCACCCCCCACCCCCCTCACTTTGCCATCACACACCTTTCTTTTCTATCTCTTAAAACTAGGTTACAATAGACAACTAGGTTAAATGGACAGCTGGCATAAAATGGGACAACTGAGTTAAAATGGTAACATGAGGTGTCTCTTGGTAGGTTAAAAGAAGGCATGTAATTCGTGTTATAGCCTTGGTCTCATGGCTGTAACATTTTAATTGTTACAGTCAGGGTCTCCATTTGTATTCTCTATTTTGTCTTTTTTTCTTTTAATCTTTTTCTTCTTCTTGCTTCATGAAGACAATAGAGTATGAACATTGAGAAGATAACTCAATAAGTAAGTTTTCGAGTCACTTTAGCTCATTTACTTCTAAATTGTACCTAAAATCAAATATGAGCTAAAGTGAGTATCCTAAGCATTTTAAGGTATTAATCACTAAGTGTAATGGATTAAATGTATCAACAATTATGCACATATCAAATTGTGCTTACCAAAGGAGGAGGGAGGCCTTGGAATTTTGCTTATTAAAGTTACAAACAATATGCTTGTGATCAAAAGGATATGGAGGATACTTACAAACAAGCAAGCCCTTTTGGTTAGGTGGATCCATACACAATACCTAAGGACAACGAACTTCTGATGCATTAAGCATAACAGACAATTTTGCTTAGACTATGTTTTGTATTCTTAAACTTAAAGATGTAGTTAGGATGGATTCCAATATAAAATTAGGAATAGGGCTTCCACATTGTTCTGGAATAACAACTAGACTTGTTTTGGTCCTGTAAGTAGGATAGCTAAACTATTCTCCCTAACAAGGGACATTCTAGACCTGGTATCAATTAATGAAGCCCTCAAAAATGCATCAAAAATTGTAGAGGTCATGCCTAAATCACCTATAGTCAATCATATCTTAATTCTCACTTCAAATTAGGCACTCATTAGGTAACTTCTCAAATGCCTCCTATAGAATGCTTTCAGGGGATCATGTTCCAAATGTTGAAGAGCATAAACTAGTGCGGTTTAAATAAGCTTGACCAAGAGCTTCCTTTATCTTTTGGCTAACATTTAAAGAAAAACTAAGTATCTTAAATATATTGAAGAGCTTCCTGAACATACCAAACGTTTGTGTTTTTGCAATAAAGAATAGGAATCAGTGGAGCATCTCTTCTTTAAATACAATCTACTTCGATTATCTGGGATAAAATTGAATCTTTATATAATATTATTTCTCCAACGTCAAGCTGGAAAGAATTGATAAACTGGTTATGCTTTATGCAGAGTATTAATAAGGGAGATTTAAGTTCTATTGATAAAATTGATCAAATCTATAAAAAAAGTAACTGATTATTCTTCAAAAACTCAACTCAGGTCTAAACAATCTACTGCCCTAAACTAGTGCTTACCTACTATAGATTAATATTCTAAAATGGTCCTTATGTACTACATCATTGCTCTAGTAATTTCACGTTTTCCTTGGTATGTATGTTTACAAAATAAATTCAAGTTAGGGTGAAGCTTCCATGGGTTACACCAAATTGCATCCCAAATCGATGACACCAACTTAAGCTACCTTGGATTCTCCTATCCAGAAGCAAATACTAAGAATGGAATCTTATTTGTTTTGGTTTCACGAACCTAATTTATAGCCTCAAATAGAAGTTCTCTCTTCTGCATACCAAATTAGCAATTAAATTATAGCTCTTGACGTTTAGCTTGCTTGGTTTTGGCTTTAAAAATGTTAATTATAGCTCTTGACGTTTAGCTTTTCCTTGGTTTTGGCTTTAAAAATGTTTTCTTATTAAGAGATAAGCGTAGTTTTAAGTGCTTTATAGTTAAATATGTACTTCATATACTTCTTCAATGCAGTTCTTTTAATGCTTTAGTAAAAATGTTATATATAAAATTTTCATTTAGTGATACAAATGTCATGTAACATCCTCCCAGTTCTATAAAAGTATGCAAGTTGGAAAAACTTAAATAATAAAACCAAAAAGGAAAACAAATTAAGAGAATTCAATGTTTTTAATAGCTTATCCCATCGTTTTTTCTTTACAGTGGTGGAAAGTAATAGTCTTTCTTACCTTTTTCATTATCTACTTTTTCTCACTCATTTTGGAGTAACATAACAAACTTTTTTAAGAACATCAGCAGTAATTTATGTATTAATTCTGTTCCTCTTAAGGTAACACACAAAGATTTCTAGACTCTTTTTTTCTTTGGACCTTATGAAACTCAGGACTTGCTTAGTTGCTTATTCCACAAAATAGAAATACTTGTCCCTGTTTTGTTATACAAACTAAAATGAGTAATAGGAGAAAGCTAAAGATCAAAGTTACAAATATTATACCTTTGCTCGTCAACCATTTTTAGGATATTGTCTAGACAATACCTACCTACAAGCTGTACTAACAAAATAAAGAAAATGTTAGGCTCTTTTGAGTTTCACAATTGGTCAACTATTTCATAGTTTATAAAAAAGTCCTTTTCTACTTCTCTCATCTACCGTACATTGAGGGAAACAGCGATGGCAATAAGTCAGGTCGAGGTTGGGTGGGGGCCGACTCCTTACTGCTGGGGCCCACGCTCTGCCCGAGGCCTGATCTAGTCAAAGGCAGCCTGGCCCGAGTTCAGGCCCAACTTGGACCTACCCAAACTTTTTTCAAAATTAAAAGAAAAGCAAAAATGATGTCGTTTTTTACAAAAATAACATCACATTGTTTATAAGAATTAGGCTCGGGCTTGGGCTCAGAAAAATCGAGCCTAAGCCCAATTGCCATCCCTACGTATGAATAGCCACCAATTGGTCAAGGAAAGAACTATTAGTACTAGTATTCCGAAAACTCGTTGCATGGAAAGTCTCATACTGGCAAAACTCCTTTTATTTTTGTAACTCCAGCCCAGTACCTTCGCAGGGGATGAGGACGGCTATACCCTTCCGGGCAATAAGTACTTCTGCAGCTAAGAAGTGAGCATTCTTGCAAATTTCTCGAGCAGAATAAAGGATCCCAAAAATAGGATTCCTGAACTGCTGGTTGACAATTCAGCATCCGACCAATGTTGGAGATAAAGATTGGAACCTGTTTCCTGTGAGTTAGCATATCACCTTTATCCTTTACACGCTCTGCTTTCTTTGCCATCTTTCATAACTTCAATATGACAGCTACCGTTCTCGGTACAGTTATGTTTTTCGGCGATTCTCACCCTATTACGGGCATGCTTTGAAGGTGATGTTGAGCTCTCTAGAGGAAATTCATCTTTGCTCTTACGCTTCTGCTTCACGCCTAAAAATCCCCAAGCAGCAGCTTCCAATGCTTTAGAGGTTGGTGGTCTATTTCTCATGCTTCTTCTGAGTGAGTTCATGTTATGTTGCTTATCATCAAGTTGACATTTTGAAGCATCCAGAGAATTAGCATCACCCCGCTGTCCACTTCTTTGATCAGTCAACTTTTCTGTCATTTCCATTATCAAAGGTTCAGTTTCTATATCTTGCATGAAAGGTATGTTCCGGTCAATTAACATACGGATTAGAGGTTTCTCCTGAGGATTTTCAACACTCGACGAGTTACAATTGGAAGAGCGTTCTTCACCAACATTCTGACTTGCCCTGGATGAATACCTGTCGGTTGATAACTTCTCCTGAGTTGGATCCTTGTGAAAAGTATTGATTTCCATAACATCATGTTTGCGTAATGAGCATCCAACCTTGTCATTCTTTAACTTGGAAATAACCAGGGTGTTGATTGTGCTGCACTCTGAGTGGTTACAAGCATTTAATCTCTTTTGTGGGTTTGTACCACGGGCTGTTCGAAATCTATCACCAGGTTTGGTTCTACGTGTTGCACGTCCCTTGGTAACCTCGACTTGCTTCGAGCATTTCCATTTACCAACCTTCTGCTCATTAGGAACTTGTAAAGCAACAACACTTCTTTTTGTGACATTACTTAAATCTTTCTTGTCTCTTTTATTCGCATTAATCCTCAAGAATCTTGACAGTTTGGACTGACTTTGATTACTATCAAAAGATGGAAGATCAGAATCGTCTGACACTCGCTCCACAGAGGAATCTCTCTCAATTCCTTCAGAAGTGGTACTGGAGTTGGAGATGTTTGAAGTTTCAACCGGCAAACTTCTCAATTCTCTCACCTTTGTTGTTTCCCCAGTGGCCATACTTGAATCAACAATGGTGAACTTCATAGAATCTGGGCTTCGGCTTGGTGTTTGTGGCTTCAGATAACAATGGCGCTGTTGATCAGGAACATCTCCTTGATCAAAATGTGCTTCACTACTACAATCATTCTCTTCTTTGCCCTCTGCTCCACTATCAAGTTCAAGAAGTGCTGGACCTAGAGCAACTTTGTTTAATACATCACTCACAGAATCAAAATAGTGAGTTCCTTTCACAAGTTTCCTTCTTGAAAACTTATTGATACCAGGGATTAGAAATATCAAAGAATTTCCGGAAACACCAGTGTACCCAAGTTCATAAGGCTGCTCAGAGTGCCACCCTCTTGCCAGTAAACGAGGCCAGACAGCTTCCCAGAAGAGATCACTTGATCGAGCTTTACTCAACCGATTGCCTCCATTTAAGAAGTTGGTAATTTCCAAAGGTGTAAGCTTGGAGCATGCTTTCCCAATTGGTATTTCTGGGTGGCCCGCTAAAACTTGACTAGACTTGGAAGGCTCCATGGCCGTGCCTTTAAGTTCCTTCTTCCCTTGGCCAGTTGCCACTGCCTCAATGAGGGCATCAACACCAACTTCAGCTTTTAAGGCAAATACATATTCTTCAAGTAACATTCTTCCTTCTCCAAATGCATTAGCAAGCTAAGCAACATGAAACTAATAGTCAAACAAGGTGCCAGCATAACTTCGTGACTGAAATAAAATGATGAGAAATTTTTTAAAACTGTAACAAAGAAGTTCTTAGATGAACAAGATAGTGCCACTCTAAGGACTAAGTAGAAAAAAAAAAATCATCAAGACACAGAAACCTAATGACTGGAAGCTGATATCTAAATTGTACTTGAGAGGCTGTGGTCTAGATGCAAATGAAGAAACCTGAGGTCTAAAGAATCCGCTGAAGAAACATGTGGTAGTTAGTCAACAAAAAAAATACTTGAAAAGAAGCGGGTGGAAAAATTTGCTGAAAGATAACTTGTTAATTGGATAAGTTGAGAGTTTATCATTAATGTAAGCATTTTTAATTTATGCATGCAAATTGTTTCAAATGTAACCATTGCTTCATCACTTTACATATCTTACAGTTAAGAAAATTATCTTACAGGTAAGAAAATTAGCAAAGTTCAAAATAGAATCCAGTAATACCTCCAGCAAAGTCCTTTTGCGTTCCACTGACAAATTAAGAAGCAAAGAAGATAAGGGTTCTTGTTGTCTCAATCCTCTCAATATTCGTTTTCCTTGTATACATCTTCGATTTCTTACTTTTTGGCACTCTGACCATCTTTGATATCTGTCAGACCTATAAAACTTTCCATAGTAAAATGAAAGCAAGTCACCAATAGTTTTGGTCTCAACAAAATTTTTCACTTGAACAAGATTTCTCCCAAAAATGTATAATCCAAGGAGAAAAGAAGCCTCCTCCACATCAGTCCACGTGCCACCCAAGGAACCAGGAACCATGCAGTGGCCTGCACACTTCTGAAGCATTTCAAACTTAAATCCTTGTTGTAAATGTAGCTCTCTAGAATTTTCTATTTTAACCACACCATCTAGTATATTCTCTATCGACTCAGCCTTAGGATTTAGAACACCATCAGTACAGCCCTGTCTCCCTGTGCTGCCTTCAGATTTTATATACTTGTTTTCAACAGACCTATTGGTCCAAAAAGCAGGAAATTGTGCTGCGTGTTTGACATTATCAACTTCATCATTAATCCACATTAATGATATAGGTAATCCAACTAAAAACCCATAATTAGTATCGAACAAAGTTGCACTAGTTGGATTCTCCATTAGCAGGGTGTATGCAGATTTCGTCATCAATGGTGGAAGTTTAACCTGATACTGCTCTCCAATCCTAGGAGCCAAGTCAGAATCATGAGAAACATCAGATATACCATGAGTTTCTTCTGGAAGTGGCTGCTCTTTAGATTCGTCATCAGTATATCTTTCACTATGATTCACTTCAACAAGATCCATCTGTAAAGGAAAATAAAATATGATTTTTCAACATTTTAGATAAATTAAACACCATGAAGAAGATAAAATGGGTCCAATATTGATGTCAGGAACTTTTCTCAGGCTATCAAGGCTATCAAATTCCGTGAGACATTATGTGGCAGAAGTCAAACATCTCTAAATAAGAAAAAGAGAAGAGGAAAAAGTCAACACGTTTGAATTAAAACCAAAGTCTCTGTTTTTTTTTTTTCCCCTCCTTTTGTCCTAAAGGAATGGAGCAAAAGCGTTGAAACAAAATTTTGCAAAGAAAAAAGAATCTTCAAGTATTTTTAAATTACTTTTCATATCCAAATTATGTTTTCATTATTTTTAAATTAATTTATCCACGATAAAATGCAGAAAACATGTTTACCTCTTGAATCAAGAACACAATGTTTCAGAGAAGAAAAACAACAAGTGTATTTACTAGGGATAAATTTTAAATAAAATAATTCTCAAAATTCAAAATTCTCCAAATAATCTTTTTTTTTTTTAATCTTGTAAGTATATTTGCTAACCATATCTCATCTTACATGAAAATTCGACAAAAAAGTTGGAAAGCTTTCCCTGGGATATATGCCTTTAATTACTGTGTTCTAATGTCAAGATGAAGTAACCTAAAATAAAAAATATAAAAATCGAGAAAACATGAAAACTATTATTTAATTTAAAAACGAATAAAAACTATTATTATTTAAATGCAAAAATTAAGAAAAAAAAAAAAGAACATCGGCGATTAATAATCAGACACAAAGACAAATCAATAAAAACAGTTTGTAGAATATTCAACCCCCACAAACAAATGGAGAGAATTCCAGGTAGCTATCAAAGATTCAAGTAACCAAGCAACCAACACCCTCCAGATCCATCTACGAACACGAACGAAGCAACAAAGCAACCACACATCAAAAATACTTCAGCTTTTCATAGAAACAAAGCGACTCTTCACCCACATTTGCCTCCAGAACTAATCCCATATGACCACATACTATATCAGTAATAATCACCAGCATTGAAAGTTTGGCATCATTCACATAATCCAAGAACTTATTAGAAGGAAAAAGATAAACATAAGAAAGCAAACAAGCAAAGAGAAAAAAGGCAAAACAAACGGAGAAACTATTACTGTTACTCTTGCATAAAATTCCAAGACGATCCCAAAAAATTCAGCTCTTTTACACTGGCAAGAAACCATTAAGCCACAAAAGAAAACCAGCATTAAATTGCAAATACACAAGTTAAGAAAGAAAAAGCAGAACACACAGCATAATATCGATATAACTGATTAAAACACACACGAGAAAGAACAACAAAGAAACTAAAAGGGAAGGAATTTAGCACACATACCTCCATTGATTAAACCAAAGAGAGAGGCAGAGAGAACAAGCCGTCAAAACGAAACCCAAGTTGAAAGAGCTAATTACTCACCTATTCACTGGTTATAAACTAAACAATAAACAAAAACGTGACTATAACACACGCTCAAGAGAGACACACAAATACGTATTGCTCTCTCTCTCTCTCTATATATATATATGCATACATGTCAACACTTCAAAGAAGATGTACACAGATACCTTTGTGAAGTGATGGGGAGCTTCAATGGCTATAAAGACTAGATTTTTATGAAGGGCATTCCGAGAAGAGTGAGCAAAGGTTCGTTTCTTCCTCGCTAGCTCTCAGGTCTCGAGAGCTTGGCTTATATAAGAAGCGAAATAATAAGAATTAATAATTTATTGCCTTTTCATGGAGTGAGAGAGAGGGGTGTCGGGTCTCGGGTGAGTGGTGACTGGTCTGGTCTGTTTATAAGGACGCTTTTGACAATACCCACGCGCGACGGTGGTAAGCGTCACGTTCGCAGTCCTATTAACTTTCACCTGCGCGTATGAGATTACGAGTGTGATATTACGAAGCCTTAGGTTAAGTAATTGCGTAAGATCCAATAGCCCGTTGCCAAGTCAATCTCGAAGTTTTAACTTTTAAGTTTTCATTTTTTATTTTTTTATTAAATAATTTTTTCTTTTTATTTTCAAATTTAAGAAAAATGTTGTTTAATTGAAATTTTTAATTTTAAGTTTTTATTTTGGTTTGTTCAAATTTTTGAAAATTATAAAAACCATAAACAGGAGTTTTTACTGTTTCTAATTTTTATATTAGGATTTAATATCAATTAAATAAATATTATTTAATTATTTAATATGTTAATTATTAATAAGAACTAAATGATTTAATTTACTAAAATTAATTATTAATATAAATTATGAATAATTTAATTTTACTTAATAAATTTATTTGATTTTGTAATTAAATTAAATTAAATTATTATTATTAAATTTACAAAATCTTCAAAATATATAAATTTTAAATAAAATTGGATTTAATAATTAAAAATACTTAAAATATTAATTTATAGATAAAAGTTAATTTTTGAATTATTTATTTTAATAAAATAAAATAATTTATTAATAAACATTATATAAGATATTAAAATAAAATTTTTAATTAAAATTAATTTATTTTTAAGCTTTATATATGTAATTAATATAAGTGATAAAAATATAACTACATTGGCATTAATAACTGAACAAGTTTTTGTTTTTATTTAAAAGATAAAACATAAACTGAAAACTGAAAACTAAAAACTGAAAACTAAAACTAAAAATTGTAACAAAAAAATAGAAGTGAAACTAAACAGTCCTTTAATTTTAGGTATTACGATAACTCTTTTGGCATGGTCATTGGACCAATTTCAGTCCTCTTATTCAAAGAAATGAGTTGTCTAGTCTTAAAAACCAGATCCCCTATGATGCTAGGTGTCGATGTTTATTATTCATAATGGAGAATGGATTGGAACATTTCGAGCTTTTAATCTACTATCAAAATACTTACCCTACATTGTTGCACAACCGAGGAAGGATAGATTAGCCTGGATGCCTCTTTCCAGAGGTGTATTAGACGACGACTCTTGTCACAAGTTGTTAGTCCATGTTGTGGAAAGCGTACCCTGGGAAGAAGTTACTTAGAAAGCTATTTTAATTCCAAAAGCTGCGATATTAACATGGTTGGTGATAAAGAATCGACTCCGAACAAAAGACCATCGGTTTGGAGGCTTTGACCTCATTTGTGTGCTTTGCAAGCAAATCAATGAGAGCCAAAACCATCTCCTCTTTGACTGTCAATACAGTAAAGCAATCTGGAGCATAATTATGATTATAGCTCTGTTTAACAATGAGCAAATTGTATTAATTATTAGCTAATTCTATTACCGGTTAACTAACAGCAGATTAATATAGTTAATTTGAACAGCAGATAATATCAGCAATTTACTTAAAGATATTTAATAAAATTACTTGTTTATGTATAAAATGACTTATGAGAGTATGACTTTAAAAAAAGATTTATAAGGACATGATTATTAGATGTTTATATCTTAGTATTTTTTTGAATACTGTTATAAGAATTTAGAAAGAGCAAAAGAAGTCAACATCATCATTTTCTCCAATGTCTTCCATCGAGCCTTAAGAACACCAAAAGTCCTCTCAATACAATTTCTTAATAATGAATGAGTTCGATTAAAAACTTTTCGAAATCCTCTTAGATTGATAAGGGTCAACTGAAGAACTTGAGAGATCACTGAAATGCCACTAAAAATAAGCTTAAGAATAGGTTTGGTCGGATCATACTTGGAGTTTTTCCTCAAAAGTAGTACCAATGAGCTTACTGTGAAATTGGGTCTGTAAAAATGATATCGATTTAATTTCTAGTTTAAGGAAATATAATGTTTTGTTATTTTAATTTTAATTTTAATTTTTTAAATTTTAACACTTAAAACTATATTTTTAATATATTAAATTAAAATAAAATTATTTTGAAAAAATTATTTATATTAATCTCTTAAAATTTAAACTTAGATAAAAACAATTAATTTAAATTTGACTTATTAATTTTAGATTAAATTGAATTGAATTAAACACAATATACAAGTAATAATAATATTTTATACTAGATATTGATATAAAAAGAGACATAAATATGGGTCTATACAAAAGTAATTAATGTAATATAATTAAAGATAAAAAAATTAAAAGTATTTAATTTTTTGAAAATTTTAATTTAATTTAAATATTTTGAAATTTTAATTCAATGATAAACTTTTTAAAATATGTATAAAATAAGTTAAATTTATATCTTTATCTTTATCTCTATCTTTATATCTATATCTTTGAGTAATTGTAATAACTTTTGAATATAATAGTCTTTTAATCCCTTAATTTCGTAGTCGCTGGAAGAAAACGTTCCTCACAGTAGCGTTTTCAAAATCAACAAATTAGGTTCAATCCACCAACCCAATCAACTGACTACTAAACATAATTATTAGTGGTTTGACATAGTCAAATACTTAAAACTTTTCAATATGTCAAAAATAGCTGATAAGCCATTTATTAGATAAGGTTTATATTTCAACTACCTCGTTATATATTTGAGTGGATGGAAATATCATAAGGTGTACGAAACTTGGTTAGCGAAATGGCATTATTATTAAGACTTCTTTTCCATATGGCGAGAACGTGATCAAAGAATTTGCAAGGGTATGGAAACGAGTAATCAACAGTTGACAAAAATTTTTGTGAATTGGGTCTAAGTGACCATTATCGCCAGTGACAAGCACAAGTTAGTTAACCATGAAGTAAGACGGAACTGGTCGCCATAATGCTTTCTTTTCTAGCATTTAGTTAGTTAAGTGGTGTACTAGTTAACTAGATTGCCTGTTGTAGCTAGAAAATTTCTTTATGCAAAGATATATAATAGCTTTTGCTAAGGTAATATAATATTATTTTTTATTTTCAAAAAAACTCTTTTGAGTGGGAAGAATTCAATGATTTGATTTATCATTTTTATTAACATAAATTTAATAATATTTTCTTTTTGCTTGAAGCAGAAATTTCTTGTTTGTTGAATCAATCTAACTTTTTTTTTTAAATTGTTTTCCATACCTTAAAAGTTATAATATTAAGTCAAAATAGTCCTTGTCTATAAAAATATAAATAGTAGTTAAAAATTAAAATAAAGAAAAAGTTTGAGGCAATTCATTATAAAATTTAAATAATAAGAGTGATTTTTATCTTTCGTAAGTGTAAGTATTATCTAATTAAGATGACAAAAAATTATATACTTTAATAATAATAATAATAATAATAATAATAATAAGATTTCTGCAAAGAGAGATGCTCTTCCTTCCCCTACGTTGAGTGTCTTTAGCTTTGGTTCCAACCTCTTGTGGTATTCTTCATAAGGGTTCTTTGAAAATTTCCTACATTTCAGTCAACTTTGTTACTTAAACTTTCGCCTGATCACCTCTCCTTTTTATTATGAAAAGTTGTTACTTTCCTTTTTCTTTCCTAACTAAGTCCAATGCAGCCTGACTCCAACGATGAATTCCCCCCTTTACCCTCACCAAAATCTTCCTCCCCTATCCTCCCTACCGAAAAACAGCCCTCTTCACAATCCCTGATTCATACCCAGCAGATTAAGTAGACTCTGGTACCCTCTTCCACCACCTCAAACCCTCCTCTTTCCTCCCTAAATAATACTCTATAGCCTAAGCAACCCTTCACCATTTCTTCTTCTCCTAATATTCCATGGAACAAAAGTTGGAAATAGGTTGTGGGTGAGCCAACTGGTGTTACTCTTCAGTATAACCTACGAAAAGTTATTGATAGCAAGCCATTAGTGCTTCCAAATATTGAGACCCTGCGGAATGGTGCAAGAATATGGGAATCTTCCCTAGTGGGATTCTTCATGAAGCAACGTCCTACTTTTCCTATCATTCAAAATTGGGCAATTAGTCATTGGAAAAATAAAGGACTCTCTGATGTTCTTCTTACTGAAGACAATCTGGTCTTATTCACTTTTACTTGTCAAGATGAATCAAATAAGATATTAGAGGAAGGTCCTTGACACGTAGCACAACTTCCTCTATTCCTACAAAAATGGCAATAAGGTTAGGAAGGTCCTTGGCACGTAGCACAACTTCCTCTATTCCTCCAAAAATGGCAATAAGGTATAAAACTTGAAAACATTAAGGTGTATAACTTTTCATTGTGGATTAACTTACATAGCATTCCATTAGAGTATTGGACTACCCAAGGACTTAGTTCCTTGACTAGCTTTATTGGTAGATCTCTATGTATGGATGAAACTACTACAAAGAGGAAAAGAGTTGGCTATGCTCGGATATATGTCAATATGGACAGATCCAAGGAACTTCCAGACTATATCCAATTATGCGATTTGGCATTGATAATGCCTTGCAAGAAGACATGATTTATGTCTCATATAGTTGTGGTTATTATGCAAGGGAAGGTGTGCAAACCAACTGGTAAGGTTTTTCCTAAGGGTGATTATGTAGAATTAATGAGTCTTGAAGATGATTCTGGCTGCCCAAATGCTCCTCAACTGAACCTAGATAATAAGATACAAGGAACTGAGGAAAAATCAAAATACTTCCATCAAATGAGAGGGGAAGAGAATGTGTTCAGCTGGTGGATACAAAGAGTGTCATCTAGGAGGAGGCTAAGATGTCTGAACAGGTTCTTTTAACAGATGCTACCTATTCCTTACCCCTTGGCGGTGAAACAGACTCTCTACATAAGGAGGATGCTACTTCTTATACTAATTCCTGTAATGAAAAGGTGATTGATGGAAGTGAGCTTGAAAACCTTTAAAATGTGACCAGTACAAGAAGTCAGAGGAGTGGAAGGAGGAAAGGGGCCAAAGGTAAAAATATACTGTTATGTCAGTCCTAATATGGAATGTTCGTGGTATTATCTAATGAGCAACAGATGCATCTTAAAATCCACTTCAATTTGGAAGCAGCTATTATCCACTCTTCTTTTGTTTACGGATTCAACACTACATTTCAAAGAAGCTCTCTATGGTCCACTTTAAGGGGCATTCAAAACACCCTATGTGGTCTCTGGATGATATCAGGTGATTTCAATTCTACAATCTTTAGATCTGAAGCAGAAGGAAATTGCAGCCTAAGGAACTACAATGGAAATATGAACCTATGTGTAGAGTAGATGGGTGTAACTGATCTCAAAATGGAAGGTTAATTCTTCACATGGACTAATAAACAAAAGGATGCTTGGCTTATTCCGAAAAAATTGGACAGGGCTCTTGTTAATGGGGAATGGCTTCTTCAATTTGCCAATAGTAAAGTTGTATTCATATATCCTCTCTTCTCTTAACATACTCCATTTCTAATTGAGGGGCTCTTTCAGAGGTCCTTTACCCCACATCCTTTTAGATTTAATAACTATCTTGTTAAAGTGGATGGATTCAATGATGCGATAAGGAGCTTCCAAGTTCTTTTTAAATTCCCTGTCTGATATAAGGAATGTTAATAAAATATGCTCGATTACCAGTATGGAGGGAAGAATTCTCAATGATCAACCAAGTATCTTGGAGGAAGTTGTTAACTTCTATAGAGGGCTTGTGGGTTCAAACCTGAGTTCTTTTTCCTCTATGGACTCTCTCAAGGACATTATTATCAACAGAATTTCACCTGAAGCTACTAGGGAGTTGGTGAAAGACATTACTGATGATGAGATCAATGTTACTATCTTTGCAATGAATGGGATGAAACCTCTTAGATCGAATGGGCTTAATGGCTTTTTCTTTTAAAAGACACGGTCTATTATAGGTCCTATGGTTAAAGAGGCCATTCATGAGTTTTTTGCTAAAGGGGTGCTCCTAAAGGAGTTCAATAAAACTTTTCTCTATTTAATTCCTAAAACTTCTAGACCTTCTACCTTTAGTGATTTCAATTCTATTGCATACACTAATTTTCTCTACAAAATCATTGCTAAGATCCTAACAAAGCGGTTAAATGAAGTTCACAATCTCATTATCAGTGAAAATTAGAACGTCTTTATAAAGAATAGAGATATTGGCGATAACATTCTTATTGCTCAGGAACTCCTTAAAGGATATACTAGAAGGAACTCTTACCCTAACTGTGCTGTTAAAATTGATTTCAACAAAGCTTTTGATTGCATCAATTGGCCTTTCCTATTCAGGGTTCTTAAGGAGTTCAATTTTCCTGATCTTTTTATTAACTGGATTAAGGCTTGTGCCACTACTACTGCCTACAGTGTACTTATTAATGACACCCCTTCTAGAATTTTAAAGGGGAAGAGAGGAATTAGACAAGGGGATCCCTTGTCTCCTTATTTATTTATCCTATGTATAGAAATGCTCACACTAATGATCAAGGCCAAAGTCTCTTATAATCCTAAATTCAAGTTCCACTCCAAATGTAGAAGACTTTCACTCACTCGTCTTTGTTTTGCAGATGATCTTATTCTCTTCTCCAAAGTACAACTAGACTATGTTAAGTTGCTAATGGAAACTCTTAATGAGTTCTCTGAGATGTCAGGTCTTAAAGTGAATCTTCACAAAAGTCACTTTGTACTTTCATCTCCGACAGAACCTCTCCAAGACATTATTTCCTCTCTGACTGGTATGGACAAGAAATTTCCTCCTTTGCAGTATTTGGGTCTTCCTATTTCCACCAAAAGGTTATCTTTCAATGATTGTCTACCTCTTATTGAAAAAATTTAAAGGAGACTCAAAAAATGGACTAATAGATTTTTATCTTATGGTGGAAGAGTCTAACTATTTAAGTTTATTTTATGTTCTCTTTATTGGAGTACTCATTTCCCCTTGTCAAAAAAACTAGTCAAAACTGTGGAGAAGATGATGAGAGATTTCTTATAGGGTAAAGCAAACGGTGGTTCTGGTTTTCCTAAAGTTAAATGGACAGTTTTGTGTAAACCAAAGGTGAAGGGGGTATTCTAGGAATCATTTCTATAAGAGCTATTAATAATGTCTTTTTGATTAAGAGACTTTGGAGATGATTCAGGACAAGCATTCATTATGGATGAAATGGCTTCATAGTTACTTTTTGAAGGGAGCAACATATGGTCCCTCTCAATAAGACCATCATGTTCTTGGTTCCTTAACCAGATTTTAAAAAAAAAGGGATGAAGTTACTAATGATGTTTTCTGTAAAATTGGGAATGGATAGACTGCTTTCCTATGGCATGATAATTAGATTGGTTTAGGTCCTCTTTCTTTAAACCCCAATGCAATTTTTACTTTTCCAAGTCTAGATCATAAAACTAAGGATTGTTATCTATAGAAGGGGTCTCCTATCGAGAGCTTCTCTAGCAAGGCCTACAGGAAATGGTTTTATCACTCTGATCAAGATGATCTGTGGGGCAAGGTTATCTGGTGTAATATTCTCAGACCAAGTTCAGCTTTCCTTCTATGGCTAGTAGTTAGGAATAGAATAGCAATAATGGACAGACTTTAATTTATCCATAATTTGGATCAAATCTACTGTTTGTGTAAGAGAGGAGCAGAAACTAGGGACCATATGTTCTTTCTACGTCCTTTTTCCAGTGTTATTTGGAATAGGATCAAAAAATTCCTCTCTTGTTATGAGTCTTCTAATTCACTCATTGAGATAGCTAAGTTCCTAGTAGAAGCACAAGCTTCCATTCCACTCTGAAAGAGGAATGTGCTATTTCTAGCCACATCAACTCAAGAGATATGGAAAGAAAGAAATCAGCGAAAGTTCCAAAACATAAAACGATCAACAGATTTAGTGCTACAATCAATTATTCAGAAGGGTAGAGAACAATATTCATGCTGGGAAATGGAGCAGGATCATTCGAGATAAAGAAATGGGAGTTAGATCCTACCTGAGGAAGTCTGATACTACAAGTTGCTGGGTAAGTCCACTAACTCCTTCATGCCCTCTACAAAAACAAGGGAAGATAGGTAAAGTAGCCTTAATCAGATGAAGTTCCAGACACAACGAGCAGGGGTGGTTTCGGAATGGTGTTGCTGATTGCTTAGGACACCTAACCCTAATTTGAAACATTCCCGAAATCCTCTGAAGATGGGTGGGTGTCCTTTACTTTTTTAGATGGATGTCATTTTTACGTGTTGTTTAACTCCTTGGTGACCAAACGGTGTCGTGCCTTCATAGTGTCTTTAATGTAATAACTCTAACGGTGTTATTTAACTATTGGAGAGTATCTACTACTCCCCAATAGTCATTGTTCCTTACTCTTTATTATATTAATTTGATTTTAATTTCTAAAAAAATAATAAGATAAATTATCTACTTTTTTGAAAAATAAAACAATTTTATTAACAATGCAAAAGTTTAAATAACACTACAACACAGGAATAAAAAGTATCAACTCTCAATCATAATATGCTCGCCAGAAGCAAAAGACAAGTATTAAAGGATCTAACAGAAATTACACGTTTTAATTAATCCTTAATTGCAAACTTTCTCCGTTATAAACTTTATGGACCACTAAAATTTTACTGATCCAACATAATATTTTGTTCACAATTATACATTCATCCAATAGAATTTCCTTATTCTACTAAGGAATTGATTGTTTCTTTTCCTCTATATTAAGTAGGTATAATAATTAAAAATTGTCCTAAAAAAGAACTATCATAGCCTATTTTTTTGACAGCTTCACTAGCCTAAATCAAAATATCCATTCAATTATTTTCCTCACATTGCATTTGTAATATTTGTTGAATACTTAACTCTTAGGAGAAAGTGTACTTGCTAATGACAATAGAATTGCTTGGGTTTGACCGAGCCTGACTCAACGGGTCAGTCCTAGGTTAATCGGGCCTCAGGTAGTGTTGGTTTATGCCCTACAGCCAATCGCTTTGGTTGTAGTTTAGTGACAAATTATTTATAGGCATTATTTATCTTGTACATATTTAGATGTATATGATAAAATCCATGGAATAATTGTACATTGCAAATGAAATTATAATGAGATTATAATTATGAGATTCATATTGCATTTATATATT
>JANQAP020000549.1:5488532-5498564 GCA_026874005.2 Erythroxylum coriaceum | reverse complement strand
GATCTTGTTATGAAAAGATTTCAATCTATGAAAAGTAGGCGAGGATCATTGTAATTTTAACTATTTTATATTCTTAAGAAAACTTTATTTTTTATTTAGTTTTGATATGAAAATTTTTATGAAATCTATATTTTATTTGGGCCCTCCTATCTTAAATTCCTGGCTCCGTCACTGGTTGTTTTGCTTGTAATTTAACGATTTTACTTTCAGGTTCCATCTCCCATGATGCTAGGTATAACAAAACATGAAGAAGCACTACCTACACCACAACATTCTCTTTCTCCAATGGGTGACTCATGTTCACAGATGGATCTCACAGCTATTCATCATATTTTGGTAATGACGCATACAAAGATGATGAAGGAATAAATGAGGTGATTAAATGCTCATTGGTACGTTGCTTATTCCTATTACCAATCGTTTGCTTTATCCTCGTACTAAACTTTTACACAGTTATCTTTCCAAGAATGGACTCAACAAATAAGGGATATGTTAGACGTCAGATAGCATGGAGACGTAACTTTCCGAGAAAGAGATTTTAAAACTGCAATAGAATGTTATTCTCAAGCGGATAGCCCAGGTTCTACATCCTTGATTCTTCATGTTCTCCTGTCAAAAACTTAAAAGGGATTATGTATCACTAATCATAATCTGTGTGCAATTCATAGTTTGTGAAGGATATCAATGTGAATTGTAACGACTTGCTTGGCCCTTGAATATGCCCTTTCCACTGCTTGGCCCTTGAATATTTTTTACAATACATAATAAATATAGATAATATTAATTTATTTTCTATCATAAACTATTATGTTGGTGGGATAGTTGCAAAAATTTTGATTTTATTCATCTAATAAAAATAATTGATTTTAAATAAAAAATTTTATAGAAAATTTTAAATACATATCTATTTCAAAGTTTTGTTTAGAAAATATCAAATATTACTTTTGGATTATCAATATATGTAGTTTGAATATTTCATAAGTGAAGATGAGGAAGGCGACGATGATAATGATTAAGCAATGACAAGATTTTTTTTAAAATTTTCAATAGGTAAAGAGTTTTGCTTAATATTTTGGAACAAGATTTTTATTATATTTAAACATTTAATTATTTTGATTTTTAATAAAATTTCAAAGTTATGTATACCAAATATCTATTGATATGTAAAATATTAATTATAAATGAGTATGACAAATTCATAGGGTGAATGGACTAACATCTTATCCTAATTAACCAACATATTTAGCCCTAAGTAACTTAGGTCACTAATTTCACAAGCTAATAAATCTTTACAACCTAAAAAACTATGTTTCAGGCTAAATCTATCTCGTTAAGTCCTAAGAATTGACGCATTCACACAATTCACATCATACAACCTAAACAAACTATCATACAATATGCAAAATTTACACTCAAGGTAAAAACACACAACCCTCCTCACATTTGAACAACGCATTGTCCTCAATGTGAGAAGGGTACACAAACACACCAGGTTTCTAATGATTTGCTTCTCTTCTCTAAAGCTCATAAAGCTTCTACTAGCATGCTTATAGCATCATTAAAGGTTTTGAAGGAAATTTCAAGTTTGTAAGTTAATAATGGTAAAAGACATGTGGTTCTCTCAAGGAGTATCCAATATAGGAAAGATTGGTTTTCAAACATATTAGGGCTCTAAATAATGTCCACGAACCCCCGGTTTCGTATAATCCTTCACCCCCTTCCTTTTTGCTGTCACTCTCAAACCCCCAACATACAATTCTGTAAACCCTCCTCGTTTTCTCTGTTTCATTATCTTCTTCAATGGCATCAATGTCCAGATTTGTGCTCAAGGATTGCAAGCTCAAAGTATGTGAAGCTATTTATAGACCAAGCAATCGTCTCCCTGCAAGGAGGCTAATTAGCAATCTGGGTATGTATTAATCCTGATAAATTTCATCTTTGCTCTATGGCTTTTCAAGTATTTATTCCTTTGGCTTTTCTTTATGTTGCTTCAGATTCTGGTGGCGATGGACCATGGTTAGTGCTTGCAACATATTACTTTCTGATTAAACTTCTTTGAGTGCACCTCTTACCGAGTTCTTATGCGTTTGATTATGAAGATCTTAAGAGGTGGGATGCCTCAAGCTGCGAGGATAAGAATGGACGCAATTCGAAGCAATCCACGGAGTCTAGTGGTTACTCATGCAACTTCTTCCTCAAGCATCAGAACATCAAGGTAGTCTTTTACGGATAAATGTGTGATCGACGTGTCTGGTGGAATTTTTTTTTCTTTTGAAAGTTAACTTAGAATATTATTATCTTGTCGTTTGAAATAGTAGACAATGGAGGGATGAGAGTCATCAGCTTTTGTTCCTGTGCCAGCGCTTGAGAATGAATCAACCTATTAAACCTCTCCTTTTTGGTTAATCTTCGTGAGATTGAGTATCAGTTAACTCTCCTATATTATATTGATAACAGAGACTTGAACTGGAATTTAGAAGTTACTCATTGATGTAGAGCGACCGCTTCCAGATATTGCCGGAACTTCAAGGCAATAAGCAAAAAGGGAGCAATTGTGACTAACCTAAGATGATCTCACCTTGACTTGTTTTGTTTATTACTGAATTGAATTTGATAAAGATAGATGCAATAATGAAATGGGAGGCTCCGAAGAATGTGTCTAAAATCCAGAGTTTCTTAGGATTGTCCGGATATTATCGGAGGTTTGTCGAGGGGTTTTCTTTGATCTCAGCCCCTCTGACTAAACTTCTGAGGAAGAATGTGGTCTTCAGATGGAATGATGAGTGTCAGAGAAGTTTTGAAGAACTGAAATATCGATTAACTACAGCACCGGTGTTGACTCTTCCATTGAGAACTGGGGGTTATGTAGTATACAGAGATGCTTTACATCAACAATTGGGATGTGTGTTGATGCAGTATGGCAAGGTGATAGCCTATGCATCGAGACAATTAAGGTCTCATGAGATGAACTACCTGGTACATGATTTAAAGCTTGCAGCGATAGTCTTTGCTCTAAAGATATGGAAACAATATTTATATGGAGAGATATTCCAGATATACACTGATCATAAGAGATATTAGTATAATTCCTCTAAATGAGGTTATAAACATTAGCATAAGCATTATTTATCCTAATAAGATTCATACAGTGATAAGCATTATTAAACAAAATCGCACCTTGCATTCCACTACAGCATGCCCATATTCCACCTTATAATACGCAACTTAATATTTAAGGAGGAAAAATATTTTACATATCTTATTCGCATTTATATTCAAATTTGAACGAATTTGATTACAAAACAATGTATATAATGTCAATTATCTTGAGCATAATTCATATCATATTTTTATTTTATAATCATTTCCTTATGATCCAATACTTGTTTATTTTATTACTATTTATTTGTTAGAAACTTGGTAGCATGAAAATTTCATAAAGAAAAGGGCTAAATTTCCCAAAGAAGTATAAAAACATTCACTATCAAGATTTGCACTTATTAAGGGAGAAAAAAAGGTAGAGAGGGAGGAAGATTTTAACAAGGAGCTTTTTAGTTCCACTTCTATTATGTAGATCCTGGACTTCTTTTAACAAAAACCCTCATGTTACACTCAGAAAACCCAGTAAGATATCAAAGTTTGCATACCTTTGAAAGGAATGTTTCAAAACCCTTATTCTTTACTCCAATTGCTTGCCTTCTTTGGTCTTCTTCTCTTCTACACACAACATACCCAATCACTGCTCATTTCTAACATTCACAGATGTATAACATAACCCTATTTGAAGATGAGATGAGAAAAGAGCTCAATTTTACACCAAAACATGCAATTAACATACCTTAACTTCAAAAGCACATAGGGATTTAACAAGATGGTGGATGGAGAGAGAGAAGCTCAATCTTCTGCAGGTTTTTATGTTTGCCAACGCTCCCCATCTTCATCTGCATGTTTTTAGACAAAGGTACAGATGGGTGACATGCCATTTTCCACATGGTTTAGTGTTATGGTGTGGGACATATGACAAATGGTTCCATCCTATTGGTTTCTACTTTTCACCTTTCGTTAATAACAAAAATGACCACACCTTTGTCTTATTCTATGAAATTGCATTCCATCTGAATACATTTAGCTATTTAGTCCATAATTAATGTATCTTTATGCATGTATAACAAAATTAACACAAATTACTAAAATACCGCTACAATTCCATTAATACCGATTATGTCTCAAACTAAAAACTCACTTTCCTAATCGTTAACACCCATTACATATACTTTGATGGACAAGAAACATTCCCACTAGGGTATAGTTTGGGGCCTCACATTAGGAAATCATTGAAGTTATTCTTGTTAATAAAGAGATAATCAACATATCCATATTTATTCTTCCACATTCTCTGCAATCTATACCTTCTAATTTCCTTTATTTTGTATAAAAAATCCATAATGCCTTTTGATATTTAATGAAGTCAACCATTGAATTTATAGAACCATATTATTTTCTCCTATTTGAGTTACTAAAGCATATGAAATAAACTAATGTTTACATATACTCCAACATAAATTATCATATAATTTATGGTAATATAATTTCACACTTCCCCTACCACTATATGAATTGGATCAATCTCCTCCCCTATGCAATCATCTTTTTTACACCATATTTTCATTAGTGAAATATTATGTATTAGCACCTTTGAAATTGCTTATAAAGATATTAAAGGTTAATTAAATTCATCTACTTATGAAAAAATTTTCGCCATTGCCCTCTTCTACCACAATTTCCATAATTAACACCTATAGCTTCCTCTTCTTGCATTTGTGGTCACGGAAAAAATTTAATCAAACTAAAAACAAAACCTCTTACATTTGCCTTCATTAAAATGCCTACTATTAGTAACTTTTAAGTAAATTTATTCTACTTGATTAAACATTACCCCTACCTTTACCACTATTAATAGATGTAGGTAATATTTCAATTAAAGACTTAATAACTATTCCCAAAGATCTTTAAAGAGTGTATGGAAAAGATTGGAATTACTCATATGAAAATAAAGGGCTACTTCTACACATGGAATAATAAATAGTCTACTAGCTAGCTTATTAGAAAGAAATTAGATAGGAATTTAATAAATAAAGAATGGATGGATCAATTCCCTAAAAGAAAAGTAGTTTTTGACAGTCCTAAATTCTCTAACCATAAACCTATCACCATTAAAAACTTATTCATAAGAAGTAAAATATCCCCTTATAGGTTCAACAATTTCCTAATAAAAAGCCATCTATAAAGGCTTGTCTTATAAGATACAAGGAACCAAGGCTTATGTGTGTTTAAAAAAACGCTCTCCCAAATCAAATAGGAACTCTAGCTCTTAATTCCAAAACAATTACAAGCATTAGTCTTCTAATGATAGATATAAAGTCCAAAATGCTACTAGTTCAAAGAGCCCGCCATCCCAGGTGATCTCAATCTAAATGAAGAAGAGAAAAAAAGTAGTAAATTAATATACTAAAACCATCTCATTCTATTACCTAAAAGAGAGTGATACAAACATCAAGTTCTTTCATAACTCTATAAGGGCAAGAAACAACACTAATAGAATCACCACTACCTAGAGCCTAAATGGAACATCCCTCAATTCTTAAGAATATTTTAAGGAGGCAAAATACAATTTCTTCAAAAGTACTCTGGGTATCGATGTTAGTAGAAATTCATCAACTTAATTAATGTCCTCCTTCATCAACAGTCAATTCAAAGAGAAAGATATTGAGTTTCTTAATAGGCCATTCATAACTCAAGGAATTGAGAGGGTAGTCTTCCAGTCATATGCCTCCAAGGCCCTAGAATTGATGGTTTCAATGGTCATTTCTTTCAAAACATCCTAGCTTCTGATCAAGGATGTTGTCACAAATAGAAGACTATAATTCTTTTATAGAGGTAAGATGTTAAGGGAGTTAAATAAAACCTTCATAAGTTTAATTCTTAAAGTTTATAAACCCTACTTCATTTTGGGACTTTAGTTCTTTATAAAATAATATCCAAACTCTTGGCAATAAGGTTGAAAATGGTGTTAAGTCTTACGATTGATGAGAATTAGGGAGCATTTTAAGAAACGCAATAAATAAGAGATAATGTGCCACTTGCATAGGAATTTTTTAAGGGCCATAATTGAAGGAAATGTCCTAAGGAATATGCAATTTAATGGATTTTCAAAAGGCTTTCGATTTAATTAGCTAGGATTTCATACAACATATATTTAATGCATTTAGTTTTTTTTTGAAAATTTTAGTAATTGTTTGCTCACTTATCCTCATCAATGGGGAACCTACTAGGCTTTTTAAGGGAGCACATGGCATGAGACAAGTTAACCCTCTATTCTTTTACATATTCATTTTGTATATCAATGCATTGACTAGGCTAGTTAGATATAATATCACTTTGGATCATATCTTTTAGTTTCATAGCAAATGCAAAAAGTTAGGTTTGTTTAGATTATCCTTTGTTGATGCCCTTTACTCTATTTTCTATAGCCAATGACAAATCAGTTTTCGTATTAATTAATTCACTTATTACGTTTAAAGTGCTTTTAGGACTAGCTATCAATTACAACAATAGTCATTTGACCATATCATTTAGTGCCTCACATCTGACACAATGGCTATTAAGAGTTTTTGTCTTAGGACAAAAGATCCTCTTTTAACATATCTCAGACTCCCATTATCCTCTAATAGGATAACTTTTAAAGAGTGCTTGCCATTGGTGGAGAAAATTCCTAAAAGATTAGGTTACTGGTGTAATAAAGACCTATCTAATGTAGATAGGCTTCAATTAATTAAATCAATACTCAATTCCCTTTATATTTACTGTTCTACTCACTTTTTTTCTCAAAAGGATTGATTAAGTCTATTAAAAGACTAGTTTTAATTGGCAGTACTAATGATAAGGTTAGTTAGAAAGCAGTATATAAGCCAATCAATGAGGGTGGTTTCGGGATCACAAGTACTATGGTGTTTGTAGGGAGAAGAATATGGAAATTATTAGAAGATAAAGACTTTACTTGGATTAGGTGGAGACACACCTACTTTCTAAAAAACAAAAGCCTTTGGGAAATCAAGGAAAGGGCTTCCTTTCCATGGTTTCTATCATAACTAATGAAATTAAGAGGAAATTTATTAAGAGCACTTAAATGGATAATGGGAAATGGAGAAAGGCTTCCCTATTCTATTATGATTGGTGCAAGACAAGCCCTCTGGTCTAATCCCAACTGCAGTCACTTATTAATAATAGAATACGTAAAGACTTTAAAGTAAAGATATTGATAAGAAACTAGTGGGCTGATTTCTTAATTTCCCTCACCCATATTCTACCTAAATAATCCTAACCCTGACAATCTAGATACCTACATTTGGCATATACACTCCTCAGGAAAATTCACTAACTACACATGCAGGAATTGGCTAAGAGATAAAGGAGAAATTCAGACATGAAGCAGGATTGTTTAGAATAAGAATCTAATTCCCAAAATCTTCTTTCTACTCTCGTTAGCAGTGAAGGAGATATTACCTATCATGGATAAGCTTGGAAACCTCAATTTCTCTAGGTTATGACCATTATGCAAAAACAAAGATGAGTCTCATACACATATGTTCTTTAAATGTGAGTTTACTACAAGTATATAGCGGAATATTCAAGATTATATCACTTTTAAGCAACTTCCCCAAACTATATACAAATCATAAAATGGTTAAATGAAGATAGAACAACCCCTATGCTATAATCAAAATTCTGTATGATAAGCCTCAGAGCATACATCTAAAAGATTTAGGTAGAAAGAAATACAAAGTGCTTTATACGGAAGGAAAAAACGAATGCATGCTTATAAGAAGAAACTGTCAACTGGATTAGAGAACAACTCTACTGTAATGATGAAATAAGGAGGAACACCACTAAAGTAGGTAGATTTTGACGTATTCTTGGTAATAGCTATTGGAGTCCTGAGCCCCTAACATATCTTACTACACACAATCTGTGAGGAAGGAGGAACAACACAACTATCATATGCAAAAATGATTCTTGTGGAGGAAAGTTATAAAGCCAATGAGACCACTACGTAACTTTTGATACTCAAGCATGCAACACAGGTGAAGGACGTCTATCCTTAAAGTGAGGTTATTAGTGTTAATAGTCCAACTTGAGTCAAACTCCTAGTTAGCAACCTATCTCCTGGTGATTATAATATTTTTTCCTTCTAAACTAACAATTTCCCTTTTATTAATACACCATTAATTTCTAAAAAACTATTGTCAAAGATACGACATAAGAGCTTTTCTAAGAATAGAATTCAACTCTACTCACATTTATCATATTTGCAAGTTAACATTGTTAAATCAACTCGTGTCTTAGCCATGTCATATGCTCATTATAAATTTCCAAGGTTAACAATTTAAAGGGCAACTCAATCTTCTTTCTAAGTCTTAAAAAAAAGAATAAGTAAATATGATTTTCGTATTGTAAAACTATAAGAAGGAAATTACTTACTATAATACTCCTTGATCTCCTTAAGTTCTCTAATAAGATCATTAAATATTGAATCCTTAAGTTATTATTCGAATGCTAATGTATTGTAATGCCATTCTTGACATATAATCAATGTTATAGAAAGGCATCCTTAGAGAGATACATCACTGGACCTCACTTTCAACATAAGAAGAGTCCCATCAATAGAGCTTATTTTTTAAGATCCATTCCTTCTATCCAAACTCATCATCATAACTTATATTGACTTAGTTACCTATATAGGTAATTAACAGAACTTATTTTTTAAGATCCATTCCTTCTATCCAAACCCATCATCATAACTTATATTGACTTTATTACGGAAGCATGGTAGACAATTCTTAAGTATTTGGGACCGTTAACCTCAACTCGAGTTTTGGTTGGCAAAGTGGTATCAGAGCTTGAGGTATTCCATCACGTCGTTGGTTCGAATCCCAGATCAATCAATGTGGGAATGGAATATCGCATGTGTATGGGCACATGTGAAGCGTGGTGGACGATTCTTAAGTATTTGGGATCGTTAACCTCAACTCGAGTTTTGGTTAGCAAAGTTTGATTTATAAGATTTGATTCTGCCCTAACCCTAACACGTGTTTTCGTTAGCAAAGTGGTATCAGAGCTTATAGGTCATCCCCATGGTCCTTGTTTCAAATCTCCCAACAACCCGGAGTTTTTGCTTAAATCATGGGTGACGTAGGCCGTGGCCTGTAGTGTCTTAATAATCTTATGTCCGCAGAAGTATGGTGGATTTATAAGATTTGATTCCGCCTTAACCCTAACACGTGTTTTTGTTAGCAAAGACTTTGCTAACCAAAACTCGAGTTGAGGTTAACGGTTCCTAATACTTAAGAATCGTCCACCACGCTTCGCATGCACCCATACACATGCGATATTCCATTCCCACATTGATTGATCTAGGATTCGAACCAACGACGTGATGGAATACCTCAAGCTCTGATACCACTTTGCTAACCAAAACTTGAGTTGAGGTTAACGGTCCCAAATACTTAAGAATCGTCGACACCACAGGCTATGGCTTTGTCTCCCCACAGTTTCGCGAAAGCTACCAGGTTGTTGGTGCGATTCGAAACTAGAACCATAAGGATGACCTGTAAGCTCTGATACCACTTTGCTAACGAAAACACATGTTAGGGTTAGGGCGTTATCAAATCTTATAAGCCATACATCCCTTTGTTAACCAAAACTCGAGTTGAGGTTAACGGTCCCAAATACTTAAGAATCGTCCATCATGCTTCGCTTGCACCCATACACAAGCGATATTCCATTCCCACATTGATTGATCTGAGATTCGAACCAACGACGTGATGAAATACCTTAAGCTCTGATACCACTTTGCTAACCAAATATGTTTCTTTGTTCTAGATCCAGATTTGTTAATTCTTTGTTTTATTCTTATAGATAGTTATGGATTTACACCTGAAATTCAAGAATTCTTATATATTCAGTGTTTACTCT
>JANQAP020000549.1:5450207-5461963 GCA_026874005.2 Erythroxylum coriaceum | reverse complement strand
TCAACTTCTTCAGTAAAGGAAACTAAGTGAATCTCAAGTCTTAAACGTGCTTTAAACAAAAGCTTAACTGATATGAAGAATAATATGTGTGGCCATTATTGAACCAATCACATCCATAATACATTAAACCCAAATTGAGAGGTAGTTCTACTATCCTTCCACATAAGCAAGGAACCTAAACTTCAAAACCAATAAATAAAATAAGTAAAATAAAAAATTTCAAAAGAAACTAAAAGAATTATGTGTCTTATTGTATACATATCGTCAATAGACACTACAGAAGAAGAAGAAGATGTAGGCGACGGAGTAGATGATAGAGGTAACAACAGAACAATGATGGAGATATAGCGACAATGGTAATGGGGAAGTGAAAATGACGAGAGACCTGGGTTGGGTGATTGTCGTTTGAGTTAGAATTTAGGAAGGCAAAGTCTGGCAGACATCTTCTTCAATTAAGGTTGAATTTTTCTTTAATTTAATCCTTAAACATTTAGTATTTACAAAATTTACCCAATAACTTATCAATATTTATCATATTAATTTGTACTGGTCGATACTAGTCCAAATAGTCGATACCAATTGGTTCCTAAACTTAGTACAGTATTGCATTATTTAGTATCATTTTCTAGTTGGTATGGTTGAGACCATACCTATCGAAATGGTACGAAATCCATGGCATTGTTTAAAGTTCAATCATATGGTATTTCCTTCAAAATCAAATACTAGGAATTTTTGATATTTTACTCAAAATGAAAAAAAAATCTTACTAAACCATTTAACTTGCACCAATTTGTAATAATAAGAATAATAGTCTTCATATCTTCAATAACAGTGCATATAATAAACAAAAGTAATATCTATAGAAAGAACTAGCTCCATATTTTATATATTTTATAAGATAATAATACCTTAATAATCACTAAATTAATTATAATAATTTCTCACATTATTTATATACGTTTGGTTCTCATTTCTTAATAATTATACAACAATTTGTATAACAGCACAAACTAGGGAAGAGTTTAAATGATTTTATTAATCCTTGTAGCTAGTCTTAGCCTATTTTCTGGTTAGCAAACTTGAATCAATTAAGCAAAATAATCTAATAATTAATCAGTGTAAAAGTATCATTATATTTTTCTCATTTTAAAGATATAATTTAAAGGATAAAATATTATCAAGGTAACAATTATGTAAAATTGACCTTTAAAACATCACATCGGTTCAACTTAGAAAAAATATTTTTTAATTCTAATATTGATTTATTATTATAAATAAATTGAATACTAAAAACTAATATAAAAAGGAAATTAATTATTTTAAAATATAAACCTTTTTATTTTGATCAATCTAATTTCTTGTAAAATAATATCGATAAAGAATAGTAAATCTTTAGTATTTTTTTCATAGTATTTTTTAGGTGCATTTGTAATATATTTCACGTTACAATATCATTATGCTAGTTTTGTACATGAAAACTAGCAACAGTTACTTCCTTTGACTTTTAAAACTTTATTCTTTTTTATTAAATTCAATAGTTTTGGAGGAAAGCTAAAAAATTAAAAGAGACATTCTTTGCAAATATTTTTTACTAGTTCTTCTTATCTATCTTTTTCTTAGACATTTTTTTAACAATATTAGTTTAATGTACTTGTTAGGATTATTTAAATTGAAAAGAATATAATATGCATAAACCAAAAAAAATACCAACTTATATATAGGAGTAAAAGCAAGAATATGTAGATCATTTGTCATTATCACCACGTCACTTAATCTTGTTTCATACTAAGTTTAATAAAATTTTACAAATGAATGATTAATAAATCTATTCAAACCAATTAATAAAGAAGTGCAGTTTAATGACTTATGGTTGATGATGGTATCCTAGGCCTTCTTATGAATTTGTTTAGACATTTCAATTGATTATGGTTTTCTTGAAAATATAACTTTAAAGTCATCACTTTTCTTTTCCTTAAGAGTGAGCATATCATCTTGAGTTATTTTCCTAACTTTTTTTATTCATTTCTTTTTTTATCTTTCTAACATTATCTTAATTGGTGGTGACTTAATGGGTGTCTTTCCTATTTTTGGCTAGATAGATTCTCCTTGCATTGGATTCATCATATTTGCATAAGTAACTAAGTCTTTGAACTTGGAAAACATCACTAATATAATTCTCCACCTTCCCTCTTCTATGTTATATGGCACTTGAAGCATGAAAACAAGGTTTCTCTAAAATGTTTCATGCTTAATAAATATATCTTATGTCTTTTAAGTTCACAACATATATAAAACCACTTTACTGTATTTTTATTTTCATAGCTTTCCTTGTCATTCCATGTAGCATGGCAATAAAATTCAACGTGAATGTTCTAAGGAATATTCTTCCTAATCCTCTACTCGAAATCATTCTCCCATTTCCCAACTAAATTCCTATTAAATTGTAGTTTTTTTAATAATATAAGTCCCAATGTCTTCAAATACAGAAGCTACATCCTTAGCTAGCACTTACATTTTTTATTAAATGCTTTACATAAATTGCTGTCAATTATATCACACTTAATTTAATTATCTAAAATAACATACAAATTTAATGATCTAAAATAACATACACCAATTTTCTCATGGCACCTCCTTAAAAATCTCCCATGCTTTTTAGGTTTGTATTTTAACTCAAATATTTTTTCCTTGGAAATAGGAATGTTAGTTGGCTTCAAAGTAATCCAAAAATAAATTGGATAGCTTTATATCTCTATAATTCTTTCTCCACTTAGCAAATATATGCATCACATAAAATATGTTATCTTCTTTTTAAATTATTTCTTTAATTTCTTGAATTAGTCTTTAATAAAAATAATAATTTTTGTCATTGTTTCTAATTAAGTTCAAAACAAATTATAACTAATAATCATACAAAAAGTTTTCTATTGTTTGTTAACTTTCTCTTTATCACTCATAATAGCCCATATAATTTTGTCTCTAATAGAAAGATTAACTTCCATTAACTTTAAGAATCAAACTTATGTATGTCTTATCTCTACATTCACCAATGCCTAACATGCATTAAAAAAATCTAATTGTTTTCATTTTTTACCTAAAATAGTAAGAACCACTCTTTTTAAAGCTCCTTTTAAGAATGTTTCATTAATACCTAAAATTCTTCTAAAACTATTAATCATTTCCTTATTACAACAATCAAAAGTTATAAAAATTTTTCAAAATTGTAGGTATTCCTAGTTACCATAGACCTCTCTACTTTAACTTTAATAGTAATACATGAATTAGACCTGTCAAACTCCACTTCCTAATCTCACAGTTTTGCAAACTCTTCTTTCATATCCCCATCCCTTTTCTTATTTAATATATGCAATAATGGTAGATTAGCATATGAAATATAGTTTCATAGTCATTGTGTGCATATCCATAAAAGAAATTGAACACATATACTTTAAATCATGAAAGACATTATTATATAACCATTGCTTCCTAATCCTTTCATTTTTATACATTTTAATAAAGTTATGGTCGTTAGTACATTTTTTAAACAATTGAATGACATTACTCTCAATAATAGAATACTTTATTTATGCCTCTTTTAATTATGCTTCATTAACAAGCGTCATTCATTCCTTATCAGAAGAAAAGTAATATGTCTCATAACCTGGCTCATTAACATATTTAACTTCAATTATTGATTACTTAATAGTGGTTGCATGTTGTTAATTTAATTATGACTTTAATCTTCCTCTAATACCTCAAGTTTGTTACATCTTAATCTCCACTCTTTTTTTTCCGTACATAAGTTTACTTGCCTCTTACAATTTATCGTCATCATTAGAATCCTCTTCTACAACTACTTTTTATATAAACTATTATTCATCACTATTTTCTTAAATGTTCTGGTCATCTTTTTAAGATTCCAATGGACTAATGTCTTTTGTTTTAACTTATATACCACCCCTGTCATTTCAAATATTAACTTTAATTTGTATTTAGGTTATTTTCTAGTAGGTATGTTGCCTTTATTGCCACTATTTTCCTCTTTGCATTCATTAAAGTTTCTTCATTGCCTATTATAACAAATTTTGTCATGTGTATAACTACTTTCCCTTCATACTCTTCTTAACTTTCTGAACTTCCTGCCTAATTACATAAATGTTCTCCCCAATTTTCTTATACTTCACATAGACATGTAATATTTTACCTTTATCTTACAATTTATGATATCATGATTTAAAGGTTTGTTAGTTATTACCAAATTCTATTAAGCCATCTAGAGACTTTCCTTATGATCCTATAATATAAACATTCAATGTCTTCTTAACCCTTCGACATTTTAACTTCATCAAAAACATCCTAATGGAAAAACCTATCTACATCAGTAACATCAATTACTTTATTTGTTTACCAGTATATTTATCAATTAAGTCCCCTGTAAAAGTACCATCATAATGTATGTATAGTGACCCTTCTTTTATCACCATATTGACTAGTTAATAAAAATATTCTTAAAAAAGAATTAAATTAAATATCAATTACAAAAATTAGAACTTAAACTTGAAATCAAAAGTTCAAGCATACAATCAAAAGTTCAAGTAAACATAAAAAATTTAATTAAGTTTGGAAATAGAAAGAGAAAAAAACTCATGGATGTATTTGTATAACTAACATAAATGTGTCATATTTTTTTAGATGGATCAGTTTAGTAGTTTCCCAATTTACTAAGATGCCAAAAGTAATAGAAAGCGATATATTGCTAGTGTGAGAAGCTCCTCATTCTCTATATTATAGCTGCCTACTTTTCATGCTGCCTTCCTTGCTTGTCTTCATACTTTTAGTTTCTAACTAGATTTTAATTCTCAAACTTCCATTTCCTTGGTTCTATGCTTCCTTCCTTTTCTTTTTCTTACTATTCATTACTATTCCCTATGCTTATCCACATTTCCTGTACACCTTAAGGGAAATCTTATAATTTTATTTTCCCTTCCACTGCAAGTTACTGTTTATGGAAACATGTCTGTTGACACTTTCTTATTCTATCAGCCAACATGTCTCCTGCTAGTAAGTTAGGCAATCTTGAGCAATGCACCCCCTAACTTTCTATCTCTGCCCTTGAAGTTTTAGGTCCTTTAACCAGGAGAATACTTTAAAACTTCCTGCATTATGCCCTCTGCTCTAACTGGCCCTAATCTTTGAATCCCTTTTTTATCAGCCCCAACATTACACCTCAAGCTAACAAATCCATCTCAGCTGGTACCTACAAAAGGTCTTGGACTCAAGTCATTAGTGACTCCAACCCTGATCTCAAACTTTCTTGTCTTCCTCTAGGAAATTCCATCACTCATATCGTTACATCACCTTTGGAAACTCTCAAAGCTGGAGCTAAACTTTGGAGTGCTACTTTGATTGATTGTTTTTAGAAAAAAGGATTTCATTCCTGCTATGAAAACATGGGGTTGGAATAACTAGAAACCCTTAGGATTTAAAGAACTGCTTGTCAATGACCAAGATATCTTTCTTTTTAAGTTCTATAGCAAATTTGAAGTCTCAAAAGTCCTCGAGTCTAGTCGATCCTTGGCACGTGAACAACAAGCCACTACTCCTCTAAAACTGGGGCCCAAGAGTTGATTTTCAAGAAATTAAATAATCAAACATCCCTTTATGGATGTGTATTCATAGAATTCCTCTTAAGTATTGGACAACCACTAAATTAAGTCACTTAGCTAGCTTTGTAGGCAAACCCATATATAGACCAATCTATAACTGAAGCAAGCAAAATCAATTATGCTAGAATATGTGTGGTAGCTGATGCAATGACACAGTTACCAGATGAAATCCCACTAATTAGGTTAAATGACAACATAGAGCTAGTTAAATATGTAGTCAAAGTCTCTTATGCTTGGAAGCCTCCAACTGCCTTAATTACTAAAACCTAGAGAGCCACTAGTAGATTGTTTAAATCTAGATTATCTTAAGACTTGGATGGATATGACAACATACAGACTTAATATATAGCTACAGAAACTAGAGATGAGATTGATTATATGCAAATTGTTCTAACTACTAGCAAAGAAGATACTATCATAGAGGAAAATGGAAATACACAGAATAATAGCTCAAAACAGGCAACAGTAACTTCAACAGATAAAGACAACAATTCAACTACCCCTATCAAGATAACCATATTAGCTAATAATTGCAATAAAGATATTAGTTTCAACCTTGGCAGTAAGAGAATATATAGTAGAAGGAAAAGGTCCTTAATGGGCGAGACATCATGATAATATTAGCTTAGAAGGGGTCTCAAGTCCCCTGAGAAAAAACTTTTATTAAAAGACTTCATTATGGATAATAAGCCTATACTATTACGCATACTAGAATCTCAAATAAAACAAAACAACTGTGACATTCTAGAATTTTTACCAAAAGAATGGATGTTGATTCATAACTATCATGATCATTCCAATGGAAAACTATTAATAGTGTACAATTCTTCCAAAATTTCAATTATCAACTCCAACATTACAGATCAAATGATCACTTAGAAGCTCACTTATTAGAGCTAAAGATTAGCATTCACCTTTCTTTCATCTATGCTTTTAATTACCTTTTTCAAAGGGTTGCATTATGGACCAAACTAAAAAATCTAGCTTCTAAAATAAAGGATCTTTGGCTAATCCTAGGTGATTTCAATGCTACAATATGTTCTGAGGAGTTTGAAGGCAAAACAACTTATAGACACTACTGTGAGGACCTTAAGAAGTGTCTCAATGACATTCAAGTTTCAAATCTTCCTTATGATGAAAATTTCTTCACTTTGAGCAACAAGCATAATGGAAACTCTTTCATTAGAAGGAAACTAGAGAGATGTTTAGCCAACTTAAAGTGGTTGCAAATTTTCCCTCACTCTTAAGCTCTTTTTCCTAATACTAGTCTCTCTAATCACTTCCTAATCCTAGCAGTCCAAAATAACCACACAACTTGCTTTGAATTTTAAAATTTTCCTTACTGGTCTTGCAAGGTTTTTTGATGTAGTGAAAACAGGCTCTAATGTATCCTTTACTAATACTATGCAATTCATACTCATGAGGAAGCTCCACTCCATAAAAGAATAAGTCAAGCTTTTCCACAAGCAAAACTTAGGAAATATATAGCAACTATTCTCCATTACAAAAAAAGGCTCTAAAACATGCCCAATCTCCTATCTATTGTAATCCCAGCTCCAAACTCCTTATTGACAAGGAGAAACAGGCTTTGGAAGCTTTTTCCCAGGCCTTAAGCTTCCATCACTCCTTATTGAAGCAAAGATCCAGAGTGAATTGGCTTCAACATGCAAATAAGAATTCAACTTTTTTTTCATAAAGCAATAACATCCAGACATTCTTCTAATAGAATTATTTCCGTCTATCATTCAGGTTCCACTCTAGAATCCTAGCCCTTGATTATCAAGTCGATGAAGATCACTTCACCATTCTATTGGGAATAATATCGAACTCTCTATCCTTTACTAGATTAATCACATAAATCATCCAAAACCAGCTATCCCCATATGAAGTCATAATTCTCTCTACACCAGTCTCCATCTAGGAAATCAATCAAGCCTTTAAACACTACATCCTAAGAAAGCTCTAGGTTTAGATGGCTTTAATGCCAATTTTTTCTTCAAAACTTGGCACATTACTAAAAAAATGGTGGTGGAGGCTATGATGGAATTCTCTAATAAAAAAATTGTTAAAAGAAATCAATAACACCATGATCACACTAGTTCCTAAGGGTATTAATCCTAGCAACTTTGGAGATTTTCGACTCGTAACTTGTCGCAGCATAGTTTATAAAGTCATTTCCAAAGTGCTATCACTAATATTGAAAGCCATACTTTCTAATCATATAGATCACAGTCAAGGAGCTGACATTCTTAGAAGGGTCCATTGATGACAACATTTCTATGGTTTAAGAACTTCTCAACCATTACATAAGAAGAAAAGTCTAAAAAAAATTTTATGAAAGTGGACTTTCAAAAAACATATGTCATGTTGGGCTGGTGTTTCTTAATTAATTTATTACATGTTTATTGATTTCTAGCACATTTTATTACTTAGCTATAACAATGCATAAGTACTGTTACCTTCAAAATTTTGATTAATGGAGTATCCTCGAAGGCAATTAAGGGGGCAAGGTGAATCAGATAAGGGGATCATCTTTCCCCTTATATGTTCTCTCTTATGGTGGAAGTACTCAATAAGCTCCTTGTTATAGTGGTGGACAGAGATCCCAAATTTAACTTCCATGGTAAATGTAGGAATTTGAAGATCATTAGACTAAGTTTTGTAGATGATCTTTTCTTATTCTCCAAATCTGATTGCAATTTAGTCTCCTCTCTTATTACTGCTCTCAAACTCTTCAACAAGATGTCAAGATTATCTATCAATAATATCAAGAATGCTTTATACATATCTAAAAGTGCAACCAACATTGTACCTCTCCTTGCTTCAACTACTGGTTTCAAAATCTAACAACTTCTTGCCTATTATCTAGGAATTCCCATATCTTCAGATAATCCATCCTCTAGCGGCTATAAATTCTTGATTTTCAAAATCCTCAATAGGATTAATAGCTAGAAAATTCTCCATTACAAGTAGTTCTCAGCTAATTAAATTAATCTTATCTTCCATGGCTATTCACTGGGGATCCTAGCTAGTGTTTCCTAGGTACATCTTTAAGAAAATTGACAAAATCTTTAGGAAATTCCTTTGGTCTAGTTATAAGATGGATTCTAAAGCTGACAAAATCAAATGGACTGAAACATGCCTACCATAAAAGTAAGGAGGACTTGGTATCATAACCTCTAAACTAATGAATCTATCCATTCTAACTAAAAAGATATGGAGATTGATACAAGACAAGTAATCTCTATGGTGAAATGGGTTAATGCATACTACATAAAGGAAAAATCCATATGGTGCTTCAAGATTCCTAATAATACATATGCTTTGATAAGGCATATTGGAACAACCAGAGATAAACTCAAACTACAATGTGCTTACCGAGTTGCTAATAGGGAGACATTCAACTTCTTGTTTGATCCATGTTCCATTTATGACTTTCGTAACCTTGGCCCTAAACTCTAGATTTTCAAAAATTCCATAAGTCAAAGTGCTAATGTATCTTTTGGATTAACTATACTAAAGCAATACTCAAATAGGAACACCAATTCGAGTGTGGTTTAATTGTTATCCAACTTCAACTTAACAAGGCAGACAGACAAAATCCAATGGGAATTAGAGAGAATAGGTCCAGCCCAACCAAGCTTATGTGTAGAGAGGAATATCCCCAAGTGAATTGGTATTAAGTTATGTGGTGCAAAAATAATAGTCCTAGGCATACACACATACTATGGCAAGGTTTTAAACTAAAACTAGCCATATTGGATAGACTTGGAAAATTCCTGCACATTCCTAATTGGTGCTTTCAGTACAAAAGTCAACATGAATCCCATAGTCACCTGTTCTGCTCATGGTCTTACTCAAACAAAATTGGGAAAATAATAATGGCTTTGTGTGGGATAAATAATCCTCCTATAGTTTGGTATGATATTATAGAGTGGAGTACTCACTTCAAACATATACATTAAGGAGATGGGTGGATAGTTTTCATAGCTTTAGCTTATCCTGTAGCAGGTATCTGGATTGAAAGGAATAATAAAATTTTCAAGTCTCTTATGAATACTCCTCAGGAAACCTAAAGGATCATCATAAACAAGATTAGACTACACATCAATCTATACAAATACAAGCATAAATTTGGGAACAAGGTATTATTGAATTGGATCATATGCTAAGATGGATTTCCTGCTAACTACACTTATACTAATATAAGCATCTGATAACTTATTACACAAGTAGTGTTGAAGCAACCATAAAAGTCTCACCTGCAGCCATTATTTGTAGTTCCATGATTTTGTAATAGTTATTCTTATAGGGTGTATTATAGGGCTAAACTCCTTAGAACAGGTTGTTGGCAAAGTGAACCATGAGTGTACATTACTCACTTCATTGAATGAATTACCGATTCTTCAAAAAAAAAGTAAAGAAAGAAAACCATGATATTTTACAATAAATATTTTAACTAGAAGAAATTTGTGGAAATAAGATAAAAAAATGAAAAGATATAAAGGTAAGGTCTATCTCATTGTTATACCATACTATAACATAATATTTTAATTTATCACTTATTATTTTAAGTTATCATAAAGTCTAGAACCTGAACATTAAAAATAGTCGAAAACAATAAGTACTCTCTTTATTCCAAGTTCAAGCAAGATAAGAGATAAACCATTCTTTAATGTCTTTATCATACAAATATCATGCCCAAATTTATTCTAGTAATTATGAACTAACATTGCATATCTAAAAGCTTTCACTATACTTACGATATTAAAATTTCAAATACAATCAATAAACAAATATAATATATAGTCTAAAGTTTAAAAATCTAACATTAGTTTCAAAATTATTATGCATTAAGATACATTCTAAACTCAAGATTATATTCATTAATGTGAATCAACATAATAAACTTTTATGAAAGCTGAATATAACTAGAGCTACTAACCTCTATCAAACTTAATAAACATTATAACTTACTAATCATTCTTACTTCAGATCTAAAAAACAAAGGAAAATGGGCTAAACAAAAAAAAAAGAATATAACACTTTTAATATTGAAAAATGATAGGAAGTTCACATATTAATATCAATGCTAAATAATAACTATCACTAGTTATCATATTTCAGTGTTCATTTTGCCTTTCATTATTTCTTCTTTTATGTTTTATATTCCCTTGAAACTAACCTTTCGAATTAGTTAATTAATTAAAATTTTTTCTAGTTTACTTCTTATTTCAAGTTAAATATAAAAGCATCTTTAAACTTTTTTTTAAAAGAGATCACGCGATAGAGGTAGGACTTCCCTTTATATAGCTCATATATATAGATAGAAAGAGATCTTATATAGCTATTAAAAGCATCAATAACAACAATAAAAAACTAATCACCAAATAAATAAAAAATAAAAGAAATTTCATGCAAAAAAGTTAAGGACAAACAAACAATAAAAAATGTAACAATTGATAATCAATTATTATAGGTGAATACTCGACAAAAAACATAAAAATCATAAACAAACCTTAGGGAATGTACATAAACAAACCATGTGTAATTCAATCCTTTCAATTCGATTAAACATAGAACATATAATTAGTGTATACTTTATTTAAGTCCAATCTTATTAGTTCTCCGCCATTATTGGTTGATTTTTTAAATAATTTTTGAAAACTATTTTCAAGGTGTCATTCCTCCTTGGCTAAAGATTTCCAAATCAATGTTAACTGATAAAAATATAATATTCTCTTTAATTACTTTAAGGCAACTAATCATATATTGATCACCGAACTACCTCTATATAGTTTATGTTATATCCAATGGCTACCAAGTGAGTATCATTGAATAGGATATGTCATAAATTGTATCAAAACATAACGATCTCTATATCAGATACTTTAAACATTTCAATTCAAAGGATCATTTGTACAATCATAACAATAAGAATTTTCATAAACAAATAAGTAATGTTCCTGATGAATTCTCATATTTAGTTAGTTCAATGAATTTGTTCTCTAATAAGCACTCAGACCTTTGTTTAAGTATCTATAAGCTTGAGTCTATGAGATCGACCACTTCTTTTTATAAGCAAGAAAT
>JANQAP020000549.1:5425878-5441030 GCA_026874005.2 Erythroxylum coriaceum | reverse complement strand
GTTTGTGGCATGCTTTGAAGCCACGGTTCATGGTTTATGGCTGCGAAACTTTATTTCAGGACTTAGAATTGTCGACAATATTGCCAAGTCGCTGAAAATTTATTGTGATAATTCTGTAGCAGTCTTCTTTTCGAAAAACGACAAGTATTCAAAGGGTGCTAAACATATGGAAATCAAATACTTTGCCGTCAAAGAAGAAGTTCAGAAACAAAGAGTGTCAATCGAACATATTAGCACTAATCTTATGCTAACAGATCCATTAACAAAGGGATTGCCACCCAAGGCATTTAATGAACATGTCGAAAGAATGGGCATCATTCGGTACCATGATTGAGCAACATGTTATTATTTATGTATTCGATACTATGAGCTCATTTATATATATTGTTTCTAATATTGTATCCTGTTATTTATTGTTAGTATATATACATGAATGGTTATGTGAATTTTAACAGAAATTGTCTTTTACAAAGACATTATTGTCGAACCATTAAGATATATATCATAATAGATCATATTAAGTTATGAACTAGTTTTGTGATGCATAGAAGGAAGTATGTCACATTAAAAGATGTACAACCGCTATGATCCTTTCTAGTTTTTTTACTTAATTATGATTAATGTTGCACCTAAAGAAATTAAATGGGATTTAAGTTTTATTATATGCATATTATGTCTTATTATCATGATTAAGATACATAGGTCAAGTGGGAGATTGTTAGATAATTTCATTATGTGGCCCATATATTTTGATTTAATCATTTAAGTATATTAAATCCCATTAGTTATTTGAATAAGAGATAATGTGACGTATTTACGTTGATGGAACGTAAACAACAAAATAAAATAAGGATAATGAAAAGAGGTGTCGTTTGAATTTCAAATGGATAACTACTGCCTCTCTCTCTCTACCTATTAAGTTTTTTCACGAAATAACAAACAAAGGCCAGGAGAGAGAAAACAAAATCTAAGAATATCTTGAAGATTATTAGAGATTATTTGTTCAGAAAGTATCGAAAATATAATAGAACAAGGTACGTTTATATTATTGTGAAAATTATTAAATTCTAAGATCCTGCAATAATGTGTTTAAATTTTATACGTGATAAAGTTTTCATGTAAGAAAGATTACATGTATAGCCGCCTGCTGATTCACCGGCATGCTCTCTTGATGTGCTGTGCCAGAATATGGGGCCAAATATTGTAGACGAGAAAGATCGGAAGTGGTGACTGCTACAAGAATGGAATATTCCAAAGCATTTGCTTATGAAAGAATGTGAACCAATTTTTGAACAAAATAAAAAATAAGAACAACTTAGAAATAATATATAAATATAATATAAATTTCACAACTATAATTTCTCTGTGCATAAGCACGGCCTTGTCGACAATTTTATGCACGTGAACATGGAAATTAGCCAACACAAGAACGAGATAAAATTACTAACCTTTTCATCTATTTGGTGACCTTCCATGTATATATGTATGATACATAGCTTTGGAGAGGTTCCACCAATCTCTGTTTGGTAGGTATAGAAGTTTTTTTATATCGAGTAAGGAAGCATCTATGCTTGATTTTTATTAAAGTATTTTCTCATTACCAAGGCGTGATGCTCGAGCTCAAGCTAGTTATCATGACCAGTGGTTTTATTTGGACATTGGAGTAGTGGTAGCCTGGTACAGAGTCAAGAGCAATAACATGATATTTAAAAATTCCACACTAACTCGAAATGGCATAATGAAACTAAGTAATAGACATGCACGTGGGAGGTTACAAGTAAAGTTCTCATCTGCGAATTTCACCAATGTCCTATAATTGGAACCAAATACTTTGTACCTACTACCCTATATTAACTCTATTTTACGCGATCTCATTCATACATCTCTACAAGTCTATGTATTATCTTGCCGCCGTGTTAGTGTTAGAGCGTGATCGTCCAATATTTCGTCAAGACCAGCTCGTTTTCAGGTTGAAAAGTTATTTTAAAATAATGTAGTTTATGTATATTTTAATACAGCCTGACCTGATGCGCTTGCAAAGAAAAATGAAAGAGTAAATTAGTTGATGAACAAAACTTATTTAAAATTAACTAACTTCAATTTATAATTTGCATACAACATATACAGTTACGTGTCACATGAAAATCAGTAAATAATCAAAGTAACAACGGCATTATTCATGATAATAAACATGTAAGATTGAATGAAATGTTGAATAAGAAGACCAGCATTGTTTTTCCCAACCATCCGTAACCTAATTAGTCTGATGAGCCCTCTTTTCTATTACGTAATTTGCTAAAGCCCATTAGTCCGACGAGCCCTTTTCTTCCTTGCGTAATTTGCTATCAGATAAACCCTAATTCAGGGTATAACTCACAGGAGTCGCCGCCAACGTTCAATAGCCGCGGGAATCCTCCTCTTCCTGTTGTTATAATCACAATGAGGCCATTGGACGAGAGCGAAACAACCGCCGTGTTCGATAAAATCTTCAAGTTTACAGGCAATAATCTCAAGAACATAATTGAGAACCCGTCCCACGAAGGACCCGACCCGAACCCGGGTCGATACTGCTTCAGGCTTCACAGGAACAAGGTCTACTATGTCAGCGACTCCTTGCTGAAGCGAGCCACGAACGTGGGTCGAGACAAATTGGTTTCGTTGGGAACTTGCATAGGCAAATTCACACACGGAGGTAACTTTCATTTGACCATCCAAAGCTTGAATCTCTTGGCTGCCAACGCAAAGCACAAAGTTTGGCTGAAACCTACATCGGAGATGTCGTTTTTGTACGGGAATCATGTGTTGAAAGGTGGTTTGGGGAGGATTACTGATAGTATTAAGGCTAATGACGGAGTTGTTGTGTTTTCTATGTCCGATGTTCCGTTGGGTTTTGGGACTGCAGCGAAATCGACTCAAGATTGTAGGA
Source organism: Erythroxylum coriaceum (assembly GCA_026874005.2). Lineage (NCBI taxonomy): Eukaryota > Viridiplantae > Streptophyta > Magnoliopsida > Malpighiales > Erythroxylaceae > Erythroxylum > Erythroxylum coriaceum. The sequence goes on along the minus strand of JANQAP020000549.1, from coordinate 5,438,104 downwards.
AGATGGACCCCAATGGGATTGTTGTGTACCACCAGGCTGATATTGGTGAGTTTTTGAGAATGGAGGATGAACTGTGAGGGGGTTGGACATTGTTATAGGGGTTAAGGGGGGTTTAATGCAAGTGTGTTTTATGTGCTTTTTTTTTTTTCTGATTTTGAGTACTATGAGGTTGCAGTGATGGTGGGTTTCTTGAACTGAAGTGTATGCAGGCATTACGCATTTCATGGTAATGCTATATATAGTTATCTTTGCGATTCAGTTGTAATTGGTCCTCAACACTATTTGGTTAAGCTACTAATACTCTTTGTGATGGCTAGATAAGTATCAAAGTTTTGATGACAGTTTCTTTTTATACATAAACCTTTGGGATAGCCATATAACTGTTGCAAGGAAAATTTTGCAGGTTTTCTGTTGTAAAATTCCAAATTTACATGTTTTGCGGGAAGAAATTGTGTCATTACTGCTTTTGCAATTCTAATTTCTATTGGTAGATTAAGTCTGATCCCTACGCTATCAGTAGATAAAGCGATTTCTTTCAATTCTGAAGCCGAACAATTCAATGCTGGGTCAGTATACAAAGGTTTAAGACCACCTTCAATGTTACGTACCAAATCAATTTCTGCCGTGACGTTCAAGTTTTGCTCCATATTCCTGTAGAGTTTCTTGAATAATTTTGCAACCGATGTACTGTTTTGGATTCTTGTAGGAAAAATGAATCACGTTCCTTGGTGTTTGCTAAATGAGTAGTCCTGTTGTTCATTGAATACATACATTTCCTGATGTATATTCCGAATGAAAAGCAGTTAAATCTGTCCTGAGCAGTGGTAAGATGGAAGAAGATGTTTCCCCCTTGACCATTTCTGAATTATGATCGCGTAGTTGGGAAGCACACACAAATTGCTCTTTATATGCATATGCTTTGTCTTCTCTTCTTCTGCTGAAATTGCTGAGGTCAATTCCTTCCGTCTTTCTCTATATATATATATATATATATATATATATGAGTCTTTGGTTCATGTTTAAATGCCATACAGGGTGAAGAAGTGCAGAGATATTATGGATTTACATAGATGGGTGTTATTTCAAAGTTTCAAGAAGGTATCATTCCAAAGTGCGGAGTCACGGGCGGCGTGATCCATTTCCATTCCTAATCACTTCGTCATCAAGTGATCGTTCCTAATCAAATCATTAACAAGCTTGCTTAAGGAGGCCTTGTAGGGTGCCTTTGATGATTTTGTAATGACAAACTGTGAATCCTGCTGCTTATTCATATTTCCTTGTTGCCATTATTAAATTCTAGTCAGCATTAGGTTTAGTTTTTCCATATATGAATGTGCTAAATCTCCTTTTATTGACTACGTTTAAAAGGGTTGTCAAAAATCAGGGAAACTTGACTACAGGCCCTGAAGAAGAAAAGTTAGGATTTTAAGATGTTGAATTCAAGCAGCCACATGCCCAACATTTCCCAGTAGCTTGTAAAATATGCTTTTTTTTTTTATGAACACCACATTTTTTCATAACATGGAATGGAATGAAGACTGTCTTTTCTGGATTCCAAAGAGGGCGGCTATCTCCCTCAGCCTAGTATTAAAACTAATCTCTATAACTAATACGTGTTGGAGGTTGCAAGGTACTTTAGAGCCGTTGGAATTTAAAACACTCCCAACCACCGAGAGAAGTGTCTTAGAGCAAATCTTCATGAAAAAATAAGTGGACACAGACCCACTGACTTGGTAAGCTTTCCTGAAAAGCAGGAATGAATAAGTCCAAAAGAGCAAAAGCACTGCGCATCCGGGGAATCGAACCCCGGTCAGTACCGTGGGAGGGTACTATGATACCACTACACCAGATGCGCTTGGACAACAGAACCTGTTTAGATGTTTAATTAACCTTAAAAAAGGGGAAATTTCCTGCTAACAAGAGTAATTAATTAGAATCTATAAATATACCAAATGGATATGAAGGCATACATCCTTATTTTAGAAATGGATAAAGGTATACAGAAAGAAGCTAACAGACACATGTCATAAGCGTGAAATATGGCATGAGAACACAGGGAATGAAAAAAGCATTAGAGATCTTAATTCTTGGAAAAAGGGTATGCCTGGAATGTGTGTAATGATTCCTATTTAATTTAAAATGATCGAAGAACATAATGTTACCAATTCTAATCTATCCTACCTTTCACGTCATTGTATGCATTTTCATGGAATTATGGAATATTAGTTGAGCAGGGTTCAATTTCCCCTCCCCCATGTAATCCCCTTCTTAATTGACCAATAACCATCGCATTGATCCTAAATTCTGTATGTTTTAACACTTTATTCTTTATACCTTCTCTTTTTAATCAAAATTCGAAGTTAGGCATAACCTAATCAAAGCTAAGCATATCATTCTCTGTTAACTTTTAACTAAATATAATATTACGCATAGCCAATTAGTCCATCTTTCTTCATTTACTAGCGTCACGTGAGTTATATTCACTTACCATTGGCTTCTTTTCTCCTGTAACAATGAGTTTTAAAAGAAATAATATTCTGGAGTATAAATTTTCTAAAAGTAGCCAATCCTTGATTGAAATTGAAACTATTTTCTAGACTAGATGTTCCAACTGTTGCTTTAATTTGCATACACTCAACGATAAGAATTCATCAGCACCCCTTCTGCCTAGTGTAGTGGCTTCCAGTTGTTCCCCCGGACAGTATCTATTCATTTCTTCCTTCAAACAGTTGGCTAGGAAGTTTTGACCAATTTACACATTAAAAGTCTGTTACAACCCACCCTGTTTTTGCCATTAAAAATCTAAGTTAAAAAATTGTTAACTATTAGTCATGACTCATACTAAACTTACGATTAAACAAACACTTACTATCTTTATTTATGAAGTATTACAAATTTTCTTAAATACAACTCATGTCTTATATTATAGGCTCCTAAGCCAAAAAAGAAATGTGATGGTGATGGTAAACGAAATTCCTACGCACCTATCCTGTCAATGAAGAAGTAATCGATGAGACCTTAAGTTTTTGGTCTTTTTACCTTTGTTTCTTTCTAATTTTTGTTCCTTTCTTTGTCCACAAAGTGCTCTATAGTAAAACGTATGGAGCTGGTAGTAGAGAAACGTGTGTCTAAATATCCATAAAGAATAATTTTGCTCCAAGAAATCATAAAGTTCTTTTTTAAGAAAAGCCTACCTCTATACTTAGAAAATCTTTTCTTTAAAATTTTTTAATCTAGAGAAGGGAAAACATTATTAATCTTTATAAATTCTATTGGTATACCTTAAAAAAAGTATCAATAATAAACCAAATTAAGCTAATTATCAAAATCTTCAACTAAAATTAAATCGAATTGATTTAATTTTAGTTCAATCAAATTAAATTTTATTCCAATAATTATGTCAACTCAAATCAAATTAATTCCACTAATAGCCATGTAATTAATTTCTGGTTTAACCCCGACTGAGTCTACTTAACCCATTAGCATGACCTAATATGAAATCAATGAGAAAAACAAATGATGAATTGGAGCCGATTTGGGGTTGAGATAGTCAAAAGTTTGGTTACGACTATTGCAAAAGGCAAACAAACCAAGAATTAAGACTATTCTCTCCCATACTAATTGGTCCACCCATCAGCCTCTCCTCCTGCCCTCCAATTCTTCTTCATCTCTCTTTTCCCACAGCATGAGCATTCACAAATTTGTTAAATGAAAACAAACCTATTAGAACTTTACCTTGAGCATCCCTCCTTCCCACTAATGGAAATACCAACTCCATAAGCAATTCAATCTCATCCCTTCATCTATTTTTTAATCGTTGCCTTGTTCTTATAAAATATAAAAATGAAGCAAACACGTCAATTACATGTACTTACACCATTGCAATTATCTAATTTCAATGACATTAATAAATGATTACCTTTCATAAATTATATTTAAGAGTATCCCCTGTTTAATCCAATATTGAATTGTTAAATTTATCATGAACCTGCAGAAGGAATCAAGCTCGTCTGAACAAGTATAAAGTTCAAGTTTCTCTTCTTGATGTAATATGAATTGTCCTTCATACAACAAGATTTTGTTATATTATGCACAAACTTCCAATGTTCTGTGAATGTGATCACTTATATTTAGCAGACAGGAATATTGGGGGTGCCAATTAGTAAGAGGACAAAAAATAACTCTATGATAGATACACAGACACTCACGTCAACTTTGTTCACAGTCTCTTTCCTTTAGCCTTCTCTAGAACAGTTCTCAGGCGTCCGTAATATAGTTTCTTTGAAGAACAAAAACAAAAGATTCCCCTGCATGCTAAAAGATTTTGAAAAGAAAACACACACCCTGGATTCTCTTCAATCCTGTTAATGCAATGCCCACACTAGACTTATGCTGCAATGTATTGGCCCCAAAAATCCATGAACCAGAAAAAAAACAAAACAAAAGAAAACCCAAATAAAGATTGCATATTTAGACCCCTTCTCTTCAAATGGGACCAACCTTAGCTAAACACTTACACCCCCCAACATGCCCATAATATCCCAACCCCACGTCTCATTTGTATAAATAGACCTCATTATACTATTGCCAAGTCCATCTCCAAGCTTTTGCAAGTACATTACCTACACATACATACATACCTCACTAACAACACAAAAAAAAGCCCCTTCCCTTCACTTCCTTATTAACCACCCAACTAGCTAAAATACTAGTTGAGAATGTCTGGAGTTTGGGTCTTCAAGAACAACGGTGTGGTTCGGTTGGTGGAGAACCCAGGTGCAGAGTCGTTGGACGGTGGCAGGTCCAGTGCTCTTCGGAAAGTTCTAGTTCACACACCCACCAACGAAGTAATCACCTCCTATTCTGATCTTGAACGCAAGCTATCTTCACTAGGTTGGGAGAGATACTATGATGACCCTGACCTCCTTCAGTTTCACAAGAGGTCCACAGTTCACCTCATCTCTCTCCCCAGAGACTTTGGCAAGTTCAAGTCCATGCACATGTACGATATTGTTGTTAAAAACCGTAACATGTTTGAAGTTAGGGACATGCAATAATTCGTACAACATAAGTAACTACAGGCCTACAGCCACTGGTTGGTCTACGTTCTTCTCTTTTCTGGGATGTCTACGTTCTTCTCTTTTCTGGGATGTCTTTAGTAATTTTCTACGTTCTTCTCTTTTCTGGGATGTCTTTAGTAATTTTCTACTTATATAGTCTTTCTAGTGATGCTTTGTGTCCTTAATTATATATGTATCAAAGTTCATCTGATCTTATTCTAAACTATGTTGTTTTCGTAATCCGGTGTTTTGGTCTCAAGTGGTGTGTTTTTAGGTTAGTGAAAGGAAAAGATGCATGCATGTAGGTTTGCTTGCTATCGTTGAGCAGTTGGTGACGTTTGAGTACTTTCATTGTCTTGTGTAAAACGTTATAGCTTCGATATTGAAGAATGGAAAATGAGCTTTTGGGAGTGATATTCGTTATTCTTAATTGTTCTAAAAATCATTCTGTTCCAAGCACGCATATGACAGATCTAGTCTTCATGGCAATAATATTTTGACTGCTTAACTAGTTATCGTTGATGGATAAAAAGGGGGAAAGCAGCTCAAGGGTAATCAAACAAACACACCCTAAGGCCAAGATTGCTTTTTATGTTTAATGGATTAAAAGTTTTTCAATTTTACATGTCACTTCACTTAAAGTTTATTAATGAGTACTAATTAAGTTGGATTTAAACTTGAAACGACAAATAGGTTCTGGCGACTAAGAAAAGTGTATTAACCAAGACTTGATTGCATACCAATAAGGTGCGTTAAAATTCTAATCAAAAGAATTTGGCAAGTCCCATGTGATCACTTGAAGATGGTTACTGATCATAAGACTTTGACAGGAGAAAACCACGTTTCTTTTTGCCTTTTACGTACGTTCATGTGATAAAGTTACAACTTACAAGGTATTACATATTAATTTCTTGGTCATGTCAGACAAAAGTGAAGGTTACCCTGAATGGAAATCAGATTCTCTTATCTCCCCAACCCAGATGTGGAAATGGACAAAATTTACACAAAATTCCAAAAGAATAGGTCATTGGTAATATTAGGAAGGCGATGCGAAGAGGAGAGCCAAGGTAATGGAGTTTGTCAGGTGCACACACAAACACAATTTGCCAAGATCTCCCCACGAAGCAAAAGCTCCAGCATGCTATTCCAATTCTTGGTCCTTGGTCCGACTTCATCTGCTGTTTGGGGACATTAAAATTCATCGATAAACGAAGCTTAAAGCTTTCTTCTTTATGATCATAATTTTGAATTTTGGTGCAATATTTACATTTTAAGTCAAAAACTTTATATTTGAAAAATGAGAGAAACTATGACAGTTGTTCATTTAATATCCTTCCTTTCAAACGATCGGAATCTGGATTCATGCCCCCCACGAGAACAAGATATAGAGTTCAAACCTAAAATTATAAATCTTGTTAGAAAAATAACCTTTAATTTTTAAATTTTCAGTTAACGGAGAGACTTAAGAGAAGATATTACTAATTCCAGCTAAAAATTTTACCTTAATTCATGGGAGGTTATAGCCAATTGTAAGTATAACAAACTAGTGAATTCGTACAATACGGCCGGAAACATGAACCTAAGCAGGAGTGAACTAGTAATTAGCTCTTAGGCAGACAATTGATTTTCATATGGCCTACCAAGAAGCAATGCAAAAGGCTTTCATCACCTAATTTATAACCCATCCTTCTATGGCGTCACTTTTTGGAGTCTTGCAGGTGCCCTTAAAATCTTTCCAAAAAAATTGGACCAGCAGCCGTATTCATTAATCACAACTTCTTTGGCTAACTAAAACATGCATGACTCCAAACAACATGTGCTTAAAATTTTCTTAGTTAGAATCAAAAAAAGTCTGTCACTAGCTAGCTACAACCTTGCATGCACTTACAGAAGGTGCTATCCCTATAAACTCGTATGGATAAGGCTCTTATCAACACGTGTTTGGGTGTGAAGAAACCAACTAGAAAAAGAAAACCCACCACCATCAAGTAGAAATTTCACAATCACGCTTAACTTGTTAGCTTCTTTGGTGAGAGTGGTAAGGCTACGAGCCCATTCCTTGGTTGATTGAGCTGAGGTGAACTTTACATTGTCTAGTCAGTTTTCTTCGCATGGATGATCTTCTTCTCAAAAGAGAAAAGAACAAGAAGTGAGAGGAAAGGAAGATAAAGTCTTGGCTATGCAGGTACAATTTTATCCTATCCACTGTATGATATATTTTATGTAATATTAAGAATAAATACATGAAAAGAGAAGCTAAGAAAGAGATCCTATCCGCAAAGGATGGGGCAAGAGAGATCCTATTTTGTCTTCTCATGAGTTTGATGATTTGAATATATATGGGCAGCGCTTTGCCTTTGTCTTGCCAATAACATGTCATGCCATGCACCACCAACCATCCCTCTCTGAACTCTGGGATCAATCCCATTAAAAAATCCATATAGAACAATGAATCCCAAATACCTAAAACAGTTGTGTTATCTTCAAAAATTCTTTGTTTCTGTCTGATTCCATCTTACTTTTGTATATATATATTGTAAATTGAGAAAGAAGGTGTCGTGCCAGCCAGTACATAAATCAGTTTCTTTATATATTAGACGTCACTACATTTTGTCAAGCACTCTTTAGGAGCATTTCTGTGATATCAAGTAAATTTGTCAGAAAAACATTTTGACATAGTGATTAGTAGTTACTTGGAAGTTCAGGGTTTGAATCTTGAAACAATTTATGAGCTTATGACGTGATAATTCCCTCACATACGGAATTTAATGTACTCTAAAAGGATTTCATTAAGTTAAATAGATTCAATATTTAAATTAATTAATAACTTAAGTTCTGTGAAGAAAGACTTCTCAAAAGGATAGTTCGTTGTAGTGATGATGATCGGTAGCGTTTTCATATCAAGTCCCTTTCTTCGGCTACTGTAACCTGTTATTTGTTTATTTTATTTATATATGTATGACACGCATGCCACCTAACGTCAAAAGAAACCCCAAACTGAATAATCATTTAATAGGAATTACATGCTCAATAATGTGACCTATGAGTTAGAGATAATTTAATTATAAGGATTAATCGCAACTGATGAGTTGAAACTTGGCTCTTTAGTCCAAAGTATAAACTTGATTCTTCTCCAGTTGCATTTTAGTTTCATTCGACTTTCTGACTATAAGGGACTAGTTGTATCAAAAGGTTGACCATTAACTGAACTAACAATATAGTAGAAGACGTTGCTTTGAATGGGGAAGCACGGCTTCATTTTTAGGTCAATCATTGTTAGAAACCCAAGACGTTAACAACTAGCTACGTATCTTGGTAGTCATACATGTGAATTCTAGCTCCAAATAGTTGTGCAAGTTTTATGCAGCTAGACCTAATTGTCTAATAAATGAGAAGTGCTATATTTTGGAATCTGAAACTAGTTCGGAGAAATCACATTGTCACGCTCTTAGGGCTAGGCCGACTTCAGATCAAATTTGCTTTTGCGAATTAGTTAGTAACTATTCACTTCATTTCAAGTTTGATCAGTCGGAGAGAGAAAGTAGGGCCAGTTCATCCTAAAAAATTGAGATTATACTTGGCCTACCAAGGCTTTACTGTCCTTGATACGTTACGCATTCCCTTCATTTATACAAGAATCGGAGGAATGGCACGCCTTGTTTCTTTTTGCAAGAGACCAATCGACAACGTCTGTAATTTAAGGACATTTGTCCTCCTGACTTAACAAGACAAGCCAGTAGATGCAAAACTCCCGTATAGCAATTCACCATATTATAAGAAAAAGTGCCTTTTCCAAAGCTAAGACTCCAATATCTGCTATGAATACGGCTTTAGGATAATTTTAAGACAGGATAACACAAAGACAGAATCTTCAGACAAGCACCGCAATGGTGTTTCTGAAATTTCATTCTTATATGCAAACAGGAAAAAAAACAAAAACAAAAAATTCCTGTAATTTTTCAAATTAATTGTACAACTCATCATACAGCTACGTAATTCCAAGTATAGCTCTGGAACTCCTGGGAAATGGTAGACAACTAATGAGTCTGATAAGATTAAAAGATAACTCTCCTGTTGGTAAAAGATAAATTGAAGCACCACTGATGTGTATGAATGCATTGAGTACTTGCTACTTTGCACAATTAAATCCATGACAGATGGAAAGCCAGATTACTAGAACCAGAAGTAACAGGATTCCAAGAACGATCAATTTTATCTTCATGTTCTGGTACCACATTTTTCGTCTAATTTGAGTTCCTTGTTTCCTGTATGTTTGGGCCTGAAATTTGCAACAAGGAACATAATCAAAAACTTGGCATGATGAAACAGAACTTATTAAAGATTTTGTTCTGCTCATTTGCCCAACCTGATCTCGCAAATTCTCAGCCTTGTCAGCAAGACTTGTTATCGCCTCACCCCTTTCAATAGCCTGAGAGATGTAAAGAGTGAACGGGTATGGAATGTGTGTGCTTCTTTCTTAATTGATCACATACAAGAAACCACGCTTTAAACCGAAGAAAACAGAGAAAAAATAATATACATGTAGATATTGCATTTCAAAAGCTAAAACTGGAACAAGATCTACATTATGTATCATGTATATTGTCCAACAATTGGCCAGTAAACAGGCTTATTCATTTAAATCATAATTGATGAGCCATCATGTTTAGTCGGAAGTAGTCTGACAATCCCAGTTCACAACCTTGAGGTCCATGATGGAGAATGATTTCAGTTTGCAAGCATCCATATTTTATCAGATAGAGTAAAATAGCATGTTTGTGGCTTAACATCCAGTAAAAGACATTTCTGGGCTTCATCAAAGTTTTCCCTTCTTGAATTCACCCACAATAGATGTTTATTTTACACTAATTGAGATATTTTTACACTCCAAAGGGCATTCATGCAATATATATATATATATATTAAGCACACTGTTTCCCTTAAGAGGGATAAGTCCACCTAATTTTAGAATTGTATCAGCATAACTTCCAGTATCACAAAATACAAGCAGCCTCAATCTGGAAGAAAGAGAAAATGGCGACAGAGATTGGAGTGGGAGGAAGAGGAAAAACATTCATAGGAGAGCATCAATACAACACAGATATAAATGGGTTAACACAGAGATCGGGCACATGAAGCCAAAAATAGAATAAAAAAGCAGCACAAACACTTGTAATCAAGCGAAATAACCAAGATATCCTTCTAAAATAGCTGCTTTACCTTGTCAATATTCCCCAGCATTATACTTTTCACCTCTGAAACCTGAGCTTTTACTTTTAATAACTTTTCAATATCTTCAGCATGGTCAATAATATACTTCATGTGTTCTTTCATAATTGGCCTGAAACAATAGTCTCACTTTCTTACTTTCATGTGCAGAAATGAACATGTAACTAAGAACAACCCCTAAATATCCATAGCTTTTCATACTTGCACATACCCAAATTCCTTGTTGAGACTTTTGGCTACGGCTGTGTCAGCCTTACCACCCCCATATCTTTTTTTAAAGTCTGCCTTCATCCGCTCCAAAAATGCTATAGAGATCTGCTTGCCAAGAGTTTCTTTTGCTACAACACAGTAAGCTGCAAATTGCAAAATGCAACTTGTCAAGATATAGAGATTGAAAGTTTGCTCATTTTATTCAATTCGTAACCAGTTGTATTACGTTCGAAAAGGTTTGGATGAATAACAACATCATCATGGGTTGCACCAGAAACTGTGAAGCTCATTCAAACAAGATTTCATCCAAGATTACGATGTCTTTACTACTAGAACCGGTTAGCGTACAACAAAAGTGAGAACAGAAGCAATATCCCAAACACATATTAATAGGGTAACAAGTTTCTGCTTCCCTGAAAATGAACTAAACTCAGGTACATTGTCCAAGCCTAGGAGCACTAGAGCATTTAAAGAACTATCCTTCCAAGAAAGAGTTAAAGTGGAACTTTGTCATTCTCAGCAGCTTTGGCAAGGAAATTCGAAATTTTCCCAGCTAGGAATGCAGCTGCTCCGGCAGTCAGACAGAGTCATATGAATTTAAGTTGGAAACTACATTTCCAAGAACTCGGGAGATAACTTCGTAAGACTTTTGTATCCAGGCTAGCTCGAGCAGTGACGTGCTGAAATGAAATTTCATGACCATAGTCTCTTCTGATTTACTTGTGGAAGTCCTTGACAATTCCCGCCTGCCAATAACAACTATGTGCTATACCTACTATACTTTGATCAAATAAAAAATCCAAGATATCCAATAAAAGAAGACAATCTTAATCCAAGTTATTGCTGTTATTTTATCCTAAGATCCATGCAAAGGGCTCTGTTTTCTCTTCAGTAAACCCTCAAAACAAACAATAACTATCTCAACTGCCAGTTAAAGTACAGAACTTTTTCGTATTAAATCAAACACTCAACAACCAGCTTGAAACTAGATCAACCTACTTCCATTAACAACTAGACTTCCTTAGCATTACTCAATAATTCAAATTAAGTAAGAGCAACATATAATAGTTACCGTAGCCATCTTCAACAAGGAAATTGAAGGTATGGTGGTCACAATTGTAGGTGAACTTGTCGTTGCTAGAAGGCAGTCTCTGAAGGCAATGAGTGGCGATCGCCGGAAAGTTGCCGGTGAACTCTGTGTACTCGACCAACACCATGGTGCCCCGAGCCACGAAGCTGTAAATGAAGGATTCTTGAGTCATTTCCGGAGCTCCAACGAGTTGGGTAGGGCACAAAATCGGATTTTCCAGATAGAGAGAGAGAGAGAGAGAGAGAGTAGGCTCTCTGGTCTCACTCTACCTGCTCTGGAAATTTCTAGGCTGTGTTTGGGTCTTTTCTCTTCTTTTGTTTGGAAAGAAGTGCATAAGATAAAATACTAAGTACATTTGTTTTTGATAAATGAAGGCTGAAGAGAGATTCGTACATTCCATCAAACTGCTCTTACCATTAATCTATTTGTGCGACTGAAAGAGTGTGGCTTAAACAATTTATTTTTGTATATTTTGGTACATACCATACTAAATAGTATGTTCAATATTCTTTTAATAAGCAGCTAGGTCTAGGTTTCCTTTAATGTTAAAGCTCAACAAAAGCCACCAAGAAAAGAATTCTGGATGTTGTATCTATCAAGATACTCTAATTTGGTACAAAATGTTACTGATTTTATA
>JANQAP020000549.1:5413166-5425778 GCA_026874005.2 Erythroxylum coriaceum | reverse complement strand
TACCTGCTCTGGAAATTTCTAGGCTGTGTTTGGGTCTTTTCTCTTCTTTTGTTTGGGAAGAAGTGCATAAGATAAAATACCAAGTACATTTGTTTTTGATAAATGAAGGCTGAAGAGAGATTCATACATTCCATCAAACAGCTCTTACCATTAATCTATTTGTGCGACTGAAAGAGTGTGGCTTAAACAATTTATTTTGTATATGTTCAATATTCTTTTAGTAAGCAGCTAGGTCTAGGTTTCCTTTAATGTTAAAGCTCAACAACAGCCACCAAGAAAAGAATTCTGGATGTTGTATCTATCAAGATACTCTAATTTGGTACAAAATGTTACTGATTTTATAATTATTATACAAATATTTAAATAGACCAACTAATAAGAAAGTACTAAGTAGGCCCTCCGCGTTCATGCGCATGCGGCTGCCAATAGAATATCCAGAAGAGGACCTTTGCAATGAGATTCTTATTTTCCCTTTTCTTCCATCAGATTTGAGCTGCATAAGTTTGCTGTTACATCTACTTACCAATGCCAAACATTTAAAATAACTGTTGTTTTCACCTTTTTATCTTACTTTTAAACTAAGAAATGAATTGCGTATACTATTTGTAAATTAATCAATATTCCTATAAAAAACAATTTAGTAACAAATATAATAATAAAATTGAGTAAAAAAGAAAGATAAATTTATTTATGGTTGTTCACTCAAATAATCTTTGTAATCTCTACCTAAAAGTTCACTATTTTCTTCCTTTAACAGGGGAAGAGAAATCCTCCTTTTTTTTCCGCCACTTGTAAAGAAGAACTTTTATAAACATTTTACTTTTATAACATGCGAAGAGTAATTATTTATAAATCTTATTTAAGGTCAAGAATAATCATCAAATGGAACATCATCTAACCAAACCGTTAGTCAGATAAAAAGTTCCTCTCGATAACTTTTCAAGCAGACCATCATCCAGCCATTAAACAATCCTTTAGTTAGTAAATACTCTTCGAAAAATGTATAATGTCTAACATTACACTCAAACTTAAAATTTTCAATCTTTCAAGTTCGTTCAAAGATAAAAATATAACCCTTTAATTAAGAAAACTTACATTTAAAACTATTATAAAAGTTTTGTTTTAAGATTAATATATTTTCTTTAAAGATAAAAATAAGTCCTCACATGATTGTGAAATGATTTATGTATTATATCCTACATGCAAATGATTATGTAATGACTAAGCCATTAATTTATTGAAAAAAAATCAAGATTAGATTACAAAAAAGATTGCAATGATTGTTAAATGTTGATTTGCTTAATTTCTCTTTATTGTTGATTCTTAACTTGAATTTCTTGAAACTCTCTTAAGTTGTATATATGCTGCTTTCTTTTTTATACTTTGATTGCTCAATTTATTCAATTAGCTCCTTTACTCATTTTTCCTTTCTATTGATCTTCATTTTTCACATATTACTTAGTTTCATTATAATAGATCTACTAATATCACAAAAAGTAAATTCATCAATAGCAATATATTTTGTTATCATCAAAACCATATGTTATAACCTCGTATAGTACATCAATATTTATCTTTTCTATGATGATAAAATATTTGATTATACTAAAAATATATGTAATTCATACTCCTCTTAGTTGATGCATCATAATTGATCACGTTTCACATCATCACTTTCTCCTTTCTATCAACATTAAAAGGTGTACATACTATGTAAAGCTATAAGCATCAAAAGAGAAAAATAAATAACTTCCATTTCTCCTTTTTGAAAATTTTTATGATATGAGCAAAAAGTAGATGCAAAGTGATTTTCAAATAAATTAGGATTTAAAAATCATCTGACAATTTAAAGGTCAACAAACATTTATCTCCTAAGTATATATAACAATTTTCCTTCTACCTAAATATGCATGCCAAGTTGACGTTCTCAATTATAGTTAATAGGAAAGTATTTGTCACCTCCTTTTATATCGTTAATAGTTGCATCTTTTCGTTCTCACATGGTTCAACAGTTTCTCTTTTGATTCTAATTTTCTTATGTATATACGATGGCTCTTGGTGATTTTTTTTGAAATTAATTGTCAGAGATACCACTGTTGTTTTCAATTTGATATCAATTAAGGTGATACCAATTGTTGACATTTATTTGAAACCACTTGATATTAACCTACAAAGTAAGGCTATTGATATATTTTAGGTATCCACGTAACTTAAGTCCTAGGATGTTAGCTCTAAGACCTTTTTAAACATTTAGGTTTACTTAATAAGAATTAGTTTAATAGCAATTTTTATACATGTATCTCTAGTCACCATAAAAAAAACTTACACCTCTTTTGATGATAATTGAAAGTATTACTATAATGTAAGAAAGACATATAAAAATATATCAATTATTGATTAGTAAGAGTGAACATGGCTAGATTTAAAAGAGTAGATACTAAATCCATACTCCATATCCAATTGAAATATTGGATGATTAAATGATTAAATTGTCCATCATAACCATGCATGAATACATTTACTCAAACCACTTCAACATTCCTAATATTTGGGTGGTTATGACATATTGCTAGATATCAATCTTTATCTATAATTATAAATTGTTCAATTAGAGAATTAAAGATAAAATATCTAATAATTTATAATTATTATCAACATATTTGGAACTTAATGGGTTACATATACAACAGTATGAATACTATTTTGTATTGGCCAAAAATAATAATCATATTATTGGTACTGGACTAGCTATGGATACTAGTCAGTACTAGCTTTTTTTGTTGGGAATCAACTAGTATCTAGATTATTGGTATTAATTGAGGTGAAATTTGTAAATTTCAAAATTATGGACCATATTGAAAAAAAAACTACCTAACCTTAACTACATCATCCCTAATCCCTCTCCTATGATTTCCCAATGTTTCCAAATTAGTCCAACTTAGCAAAGAGCCAACATTAAGGTGCCAAATAACACTTCAACTTCTAACTCTTAGTTTTTAACAACCACCATGTCCTCACCTCCTCGGCCTGGTACTAGCTTAGGCCTTAACTCCCTCATAGCTGCATCATCTCCACCACGATATCACTGACCACTAGTTCCTCATTACCAATATGTCCCCACATTCCAGGCTCTCTTCGTAACCTGCTAGATTAGCCAAAAGCCCACAACCTCCTCCTTGCGATTCGTGACCCAATAGACCCATAAATTGACAATTTTGGTTTGTTATTTATTTAATATTTGTGTGTTTTTAAGTTTTTGTCTCTATTGCATGTGAGTTATGAATGGTTTGAGTTAAATTTGAAATAATTTTCCAATGAAGAACATTTAGCTCGTATTGGGGTTATTTATACAATATCAAGTATAAATCAATTACCTAATTTTGTGTTGTTTTGTAAAAGAAAATTAAGGTGAATTTATGAGAAAACCAAGTTGAATTTACATGAAAATTATGAAATTGATTATGTTATTGAATTTATATTTGTTTGCAATTGACATTGTATATTGTTATGAATGGCTTCATAAAGACATGGAGTCTTATTTATTTGATATTTCAAATAATGTGTTATTCTAATAATCAAAAAAATGAGATCAACATTATTTCTTTGAATTGTAAATTTATTAATTGATTTATGTGAAATATATAATTTATGAATTATTGTTTGTACACAAAAAGAATTTAATATATGATTAATCATTTACATATAAGATTTAATATATAATTAAATCGTTTAATATATGAAACTAAGTAAAAAAAATGTTTGGATTCCTATATTACTATCATTAGAAAATAACATTACGAATACACAAAATTAAACTTTGGAAAGGAATCTTCCAATATGATTGCAAACTTACAAATGCACATTCATTATCCTATCTTATGGATAGTTAAATGCATAGTAGAAAATGGTACATAAGAATTTTCTTTTTATTTTGTATACTTTTAAAATGACTTTTAGGATATGTCTTGATTAATGAGAGTGTACTCATTGCACAACATAAATATGAAATTGTAAATGTTTAAGTAATGATTGTTTCTATTCTATTTTATATGATAAAGTTATTTTTACAATGTGCATTATCATAAAGAAAGAAGTAAAATAGAATCTATATGGATATGCTTATAATTGACTATTGAACTTTTATAGTTATGTAATAATGTTATATATAAACACTTTACTTTCGAATATGAGATTATTAATCTAATTTTGTCATGAATTTTTGTTTCTTTTACAGATAATTGGAAGGAAGTTTAATTACTCATGATAATTCATCCTTTTTAAGAAGATTCGATGATCCAACTAGGCTTATACTAGATGGGTTCCTGGAATGAAGAACCACATCATTTGTTTGTATTATAACAAATAATTGAAAAAGGGGGAATCATTAGATTAAAGAAGCATTTAAATGAGATCAAAGGTGATATAGAGCTTTGTAAGAAAGTTAGTCATGATGTGAAATAACAAATAAAAACTTTTCTTAAGGAGTATTAGCATGAGAAAGACAAAAGGCAAAGACTGAACTACGAAATTGGTAGAGAAAGTTTTCTTTATACTGGTCAGGATGATACTAGAATATTGATGGTGGCATTCCTAGCTAAAAAGAAGGGATTATTGCACTTGATCTGAAGAAGAGAAGAAGACGTGTGTCTAACTTTTTTACACCACAAACAACTCTTAAAGCTCAATCTTCAATTCATACTGCCTTACAATCTAAAGAAGTAGCTCACAATATGGACCTAGCAATGGTTAGATGATGGTATGATGCATGTGTATCATTTAATGCTACCTAATCTTATTATTACCAGCCTATGGTAGATGTTATTGCCTCTTACAGTCCAAGATATGAAGCTCCTTTAATTAATGACTATTTATTTATGAAATAAAAAGTTATTTAGATTAAAAAAGAAAATTTTAGGCAATTTATTAGTGTCCAATCATGTGTAATGTTTAGACAAATATAAGATATAATTGATACTCTATTTTAAATATTTGATGAAGTTGTGAAAGAAGTTGAGTTTAAAAATATTATACAGTTGATCATTGACAATGATTTTGTTTATAAAGCAGTTGTAAAAAGGTTATAATGCAGGTACAATTCTTTTTACTAGACTCCTAATATTGTACATTATATTGACATGAAGATCAAAAATATAAGAGATGCTAGATACATTCCTATCATTGATGAAACAATGCACAAAGGAAGAAAAATGATCAAGTTCACATATAATCGTGCATAAGTCCTAAATTTAATGAAAAAAGAATTTCACTAATGGTAAGAATTTGTGTTGTCCTACTATTACAAGACTTGGCACTAATTTCTTATCACTTTAGTGTTTTGTTCTAATGAAGAATAAGATGAGACAAATGTTTGTAAATGATAAGTGGGTTGCATCTCAATATGACAGGTTTAATACTAGAATGAAAGTTTCTATAATTATACTTGAAGATAATGAATTTTGGTCCTAATATCATTGTCATCCAAATTTGTGAGATTTTGGTGAGAGTACTTCATTTGGCTGATAGTGATAAGAAGGCAATAATGAATTATTTTTATGATGGCATAGAGATGGCTAACGAAGCAATCAAGGCCAATTGAAAAATATGCCTTCTTTCTATACACCTTATTTTGTGATCATCAATGAAATATTAAAAAAATAATTTTACTTTTCGTTTTTTACTATTGGGGCATTTTTTAATCCTAATATTTATTTTAGACTAAGTTTTACAAAAAAAGCTAAAGTCAATAGGGGAAAGTTATTAGCTCACAACTGGAGGCTTATAGAATCCATGTGGTGATTTTAGATGCTCATTGCAATTTGTCAAAGGAACATTCTTCACTTCTATTACTCACTTGAAATTAAAAATCAATTTATTTTGTTTATAAGGTTACTTATTTTGTCTTGTAGTTTCTTTGTTGGATCAATTTAAAAGTGGTGTTCAATTGTAACTCAAAATTTGAGTCTATATGTGAGTGCAACTAAGTTTAAAAAGAATTAAATTCATTCATTTCAAGAAAAGAAATAAATTGGAACGTAAAAGATTAATTGATTTGATCTTTCTTCGATATAGAGAAATTTATGTTATTTTCATTATTAAGTTGAATAGAATTTCTTGTACTTTCTTAATAGTTTAATTTTATTTGTTTATAAAGATTCTTAATATAAAAAGTAGATCTATAGATCTTTTAGCGGATTGATTTTCTAAAAAACTAAGTTTCATATATGAGAGTGACTTGGAAGATAATCTTACATGGGAAAGTGATAGATGCATAATTAATCATATTTATACCTTATATTTGATGTATTTTTGCTTGATAAATAATACTTTTATCTTATATTTGGTACTTAGTTAGCTCCAAGTATGTTTACAGAAAGCAATTGTCTTCACAGATTTAAAAGAAAAGAATTCAGAAGAAAACGCGACATAAAAATGAAGATTCAAAGCACAAAAGGGATGCACAACCATGCATCATCCTGTGTACATATCTTAGGCTGTGCATATTTACAATTTATAGAGATTTTGGTTATGCATGATATGATGCACAGTAGTGCATCAATCCATACATCAGCCAAAACCCTAAAATTTACGATAAAAGATGTTTTTTGAGCCAAATAGAACAAGGAGATGTACAAAGGCATTTTGAAATTAAAGGCAACTTGAGGGGCGATTTTGAGCTAGAAAAGCAAAAAGCATGAATTCATTGAAAGATCCATTGGAATACAAGATCAAACCTCTACCTCGTAAGAATACTCAATAAAAGATAACTAGGGAGATTTAGAATTATGAACCCATTGTTTTTAATTTGCTTTTCTTTTTATTTGTTTGATTTCGTGTTCGATCATGTGTAACTAAATTCCTTTAGTATCTAGGTTAGATGAACCCTATGTTTATACTTTAATATGATTTGATTCTTTTATATGCAATTGGTTTGATTGATATATTGTGATCCAATTATATGTTTTATCTATGTTCTAATAGATCCGGAATATTAGATCATAACCTAATTTCATATATAGAGATTGAGAAATCCTTTTTATGAATAGATCTACCGTAATTTGAAGGAGTTGATTGCAACACTAGAGATAGGATGACATAAACATTCTAGATTAAGGTCAAACCTAATAAAGGGATTCACAAATTGGTAAAGCAATCATATAAACTTTAACCTGATTAATTCTGTTGAAAACCTTAAGATTAGTTATTAGTAGATTCAAGGTCAATTATTAGCATACCATTGGAATCTCTATGGCCCAATAAATTAACAAAACAATTGCATAATAAAAGATAAATTTGTTTAAGGTTTTAAGGGGATTCAAAACCTAGATACTAATTTTCTAATATTGATAGTTTATTAAGTACTTCCTCAATTCTCTAATTCACTCTTGTTGCTTAATTATTTTACTTGTTTAAGTTTTTATTTTCTTTTAATTAAAAATTACAATCAAATTCATAGGCTAAATAATAAGACAATGGTAACTACTAGTAATCACTGTCCATGTGGAATCGACTTGTAGTTGCTGGTACTAACTACAGCTATGTTGTGCACTTATGGTAATTCATAATTGAGATACATAGAAATAGTTAATCAAGTTTTTGATTATTGATATATCATTTGGTACGATGAATTTAAATGATAGTGATGATGAGACTTCTCCTAATGATGAAAATTTTGCATCAAATGAAAATTGGGGTTAATACAATTTAAAGCCATATTCTATTGAATAAAGTTCTAGACTTTTCGTTTCTTCTCTTTTCTTTTAATTTCACTCGCATTTAATAAATATGTTAAATTTTATATATGCAATATAAATATAGTATTTGTAACTGTAAGTATTTTTATTTCAAGTTTTGCTTTTACTTGGATGTGTTCCTTAACACAAACACTTGTTGTAATGTTTATAGAGTCATGGATATATATTATTCTTACTATATGATGTTTTGATGTAATTATTCTTTATTTTATGATGTAAATTGTAATATTTTAATTACTTTGCATTATTCTTAATTTTATATCCAGATGATAATTATATAATCTTTTTCTTATATTAATTGTGGCTACTGTTTATATATCAAATACGTAAAAAGCAATATTAATAGAAATAAAGAGATAGTGGTTATCTCAAATTTACATTATTACAATTTTTGGAAGCATAGTTGATATAAAATTAAAATTATATAGAAAAATATATTAATGAATTATTTTACAATTTAAAAAAATTTAGAGATTATTTTATAATTTTAAATTTTTACCTAAAATAGTACTTGGTATTGATCAGTACTATTGCATAATATTGCACATATAAAAAATTAAAAAGATAAAAAATAATTTCAATTAAATTAAACTTAATTATGAAATTTCAAAAATTTTAGAGATCAATTATGAGATATTAAATTTTATTAAAATTAAATTATAATTATAATTAGAGTTAAACTTTAATTATAGTTAGAAATTTTAATTTCAGTACGAAAGAAACTCATCTGTCTTTCTCCATGAATAGGAAAAAGGTTAGTTAGCACTCTTGTCTTATCCTCTCAAGTGTTGAGTTCTTTTTCTCGACCATGTGAATATTGTTAGAGGTTGAACATATAGACAACTTATGGTTGACAATTTAAGAAAAATATTAATGTAAAATTTCAAATCATCAACATTTTGGTTTATGATTATATTTTTTAAGTTTTTAAATTAAATCAATTGTGATTTGCACTTGTAGAGGAGACCAAGTTCATACTTTGCTTTGATTGGTTCTTTGTGGCATATAATTCTCATGTCTAATGTCTATCATACCAATTGTTCCTTTTTCTATGTTTCAAACTAATAAATCATATCCTTGCACCTGTCAGCCCTCATCTAGATGATAAAATGCTTGAGTGGGAATGGAAAGACCATAATTTCATAACTAATTTACTAGACTCTACGCATGCCTTTTGCCAGTTGCCTGTTCCTCAAGAGTTGAACTCCTTGGTTTTTTGCATGTAGAGTATTTCTTATATGTGGTTAATTTGAATAGTCCTATTCTCGCATATTCTTTTAAATGAGAAGGATATTTGAAAGTTATTGGTCTCTCCAAAAGAAGATACTTAGCGGTGTACAGAGTTGGTAGGCAGGACTGTAACACGTAATGGTACCTTAATTACATATCTCGAATAGAACGTGAAAAGACAATAAACTAAAAAATGCAAAAAATACTTGATTTCGGTTTAATAACTTCAAACGAGCTTTTTGAAGTCGAAACAAGCACGAATCTACCACCGTTTTCACGAGAACTCCTCACCGGAACGCGATTAACATCTTTCTACAGTTTTCTCAAAACGTAAGCTCTCTTAATAGGTTAGAGAATCCCTATGCTTACGATGACATGAGTAACTATAGGAGACCTTAACCTTTATATATAGCATCCATATCAGGCTTCCCTATCATAGGCCCGATATGGGTCCGGTCCATACTGATTGGGATCCATTTTCTACCTAGACTTCGACACATTGATTTAAATCATTTATTAGGCCACTTTATTATCTTTATCTTGATCACATTAAGTAACTTAACTAATAAGTTATTGAAAAACTGAAAAATGCAATTAAATGTTGTCTAACTTTATGGGAAAAGTAAAAAATATCTAACATTCTCCCCATTGGACAATACTTAATTGCATTTTTGACTCAAGTTGAAAACAGTCTAAAAAACTTAGTTAAACTACGCTACTATATTAGTTGACTCAGTTTAAAAACAAAACATTTGATCCAAAGATAACGAAAGTCCATTCTATCCTGCACGACTTTTGATATTGAAAAGTATCAAATACATGTGTCATGTACGACATAGATTCAATACAATCACGTATGCCTAATAACTTACTAACATGAATGGAAAAATAGAGTGTGGCAAACTAAGATGATACCTTTATGATCTAAATTATATCATCTTCGTTTGTAGGTCTTGATTTTTACAACTTTATGCTAAACCTCATATGCTAAACTACATTAGAGAAATCATGTTTTCTCTCACCGAATGCTAAACAACATAAGAGAAAACTTGTTTCTTCTCACCGAATGTTAAATAGCATAAGAGAAAACCTTTATGTTCTCTAACTGAATGCTAAACTGTATTAGAGAATCTTTATGAGATAAAAAAATTTATATCCTCTTATGTCATGTCAAACTTTATGGACATCTATATAAAATTGTATACTTTTAAATGATATAGGCTCAAGGTCAATCTTTATATATGCCCAATGGCCTTTAAATGCTTAAGATCGACACAAATCTTAAGACTTCCATATGTATTATGACAATGTACGATAACATATATTAATGAGGCAAATGATGTTCATTTTTATTGATGAGCGACTATACTATCATAATACATCAAATGTATAAAAGTACAAATGTACATGGAGCAAACATAACGATCCCTTAATTTACAGTGTCTAAGGATGTCAAAACAACCATTTTGTATACTTGTATCACAAACACAAGTAGGCGAAGTCCTTTTGTTAAAGGATCAACTTACAGTTCCTCAATCCTTAAATGCTCCAAACCTTAATGTTACCTTTTCGTATCAACTCCTTCATGGTCAAGTAATTGACCTTCAAATGCTAAGACCCTATAATATTCTTTGTTGTTATTAAACAACACCGCAGCTTGATTATCACATTACAACTGAATAGTTCTAGCCACTGAATCAACCATAGACAACTTAGAAATCAAGTTTCTGAGCTAAATCGTCTATGAAGCAACCCCATAGCATGCATTCTGCATGTATGGTCGAGGAAGTCACCTGTGTCTACTTGACACTCTTCCACAATATTGTACCATTTGCAAACATAAAAATGTAACCTTAAGTGG
This sequence comes from Erythroxylum coriaceum, assembly GCA_026874005.2. NCBI lineage: Eukaryota > Viridiplantae > Streptophyta > Magnoliopsida > Malpighiales > Erythroxylaceae > Erythroxylum > Erythroxylum coriaceum. The sequence goes on along the minus strand of JANQAP020000549.1, from coordinate 5,414,936 downwards.
ACTTTCGATCATCCGGACACATAGCTTAAATTTGAATATGAATTTCCTACGAGGTTTAATCTATTGACTTTTTTATATTTCAACATATAATCCTTGATTCCCTTTAAGTATCTTAACATTCTCTTGACTACATTTCAATGGTCTATACCTAGGTTACCCAGACATTAACCAAATAGTCTAATAGTAAATGCAATGTCCCGCTTAGTACTTACCCGAGCATACGTCAGGCTATCAACTGTACCAATTTCAGGAACATTCCTCAAAAACTCTCTCTTTACTTTATTCTTTGGGTACTGTACCAAAGATTATCTCTCACTACGAGAGATATGTGTTACGACAAGTTTACAGTTAACCGTATTAAATCTTTGTAACACATACTCGATGTATGCATCTTGTGAGAGGTTTGATGAGTGTTGAGATTTGCCCCGGTGAATCTGAATACCTAGGATAGAAGATACCACACCAAGGTTCTTCATGTCAAAGTTCTTAACCAAAAGTTACTTAACCTTATACAACATGGTCAAGGAATTTGACGTAAGCAATATATCATCCATATGCAGTAATAGGAAGATAACTTTGCTCCTCATAACCTTATAGTACAAGCATCTTTTTAACTTTATTTTCTATGAAGTTGAAAGAGGTCACAACCTCATCAAATGTAAGGTATCACTTTCGGGAGGTTTGATGTAAACCATATATTGACTTGCTTAACGTGCAAACCATGTCAGTTCCATCTAGATCCTAAAATTTTTTAGGTTATACCATATAGACTTCCTCATAAAGGTCTTTATTCAGGAAAGCAGTTTTGAAAGCCATCTGATGTAACTCTATATCATCATGAGCAACAATTGTCATAATCACTCAAAATGTATCCTACGAGGATACAAGAAAAAGATAACATTAAAGTCAACATTTTTCCCTAAGTGAACGATCAGGCAACTGAGCAAGCCCATAAATCACTGAATTTTATCCCTAAAATCCTTTAAGTCTTAAAACCATTTACAACTAACGAGTTTGCAGTTCCGTTATAAATCAACTAGCTCCCAAACCTTACTATGCTTTATGGCTTGCATCTCATCAGTCATTGCATCCCACCACAAATCTACATTGGGTCAAGAAACAACTTCTATAAAAGTAACTGAATTCGTAACATGTCTAATATCATAGTCCTGTTCACCTAATAGACTATGTAATCAGATCGGATAGCAGGTCATCTCACTCTGGTAGATTTACATAACTGCATTAGATCTTGTACCCCTATGAACCTCTGTGCATACAGGTATAGGTTCCTGTTCCTATACAGGAATGGTATAAAGACCTATATCCACCAGATCTAACTGCAAGAGTAGCAAGTACATGATAACTATAGTATTCACCTTGCTATCATCCTAAGGGCCAACAGACCCACCATCATCATAGACATCGTATTCTAAAAACTTAGCTGTTTATGATTCCACACTTATAATCCTTCCTTCTCTACAGCAAGATTTGTAACTTTAAAGCAATGTTTTAAAAACCGGACCAGATCGGCCGGTCTGACCAGAAAATTTTCTAACCGATCAGTGGTCCGGTTCGGTTACAGCTAATAACCTTTATATATTAAAACCAACCAGTTTATTAGAGAACCGTCCGGTTTGTGTCGAACCGGATTAACCAGTTATATACAACGCATAAGACGTATCGTCCATTCACCGAAGGTTCTAGGCTTCTTCTTCTCTCCAGGAGCTTCTCTTCGATCGTCTTCCCCGTCTTTTACCGTCTTCGAGCCTA
>JANQAP020000549.1:5247246-5257726 GCA_026874005.2 Erythroxylum coriaceum | reverse complement strand
TTGCCTCCTCATTCGAAGGAAAAGATTTGTAATATTGATGTAGTCGATAACGATGATCCCTAGTCATTTATTTCAATAGTTAAGTCACACAAAAATGAAACTAATCTTTAAATAAGTAAAACAATATTGCATATAATTAAATAAATTAAAAATTTATCAAAACTTTATCCAAAGCATTCGAAGGAAGATAAGCATTCCTTAGCAAGTTATCTTCCTTCGAATGCTTGGCATGCTTTAGGAAAGACAATTTAGTTTTGGCAATTACCCTTAATTCACTAGAAAATTTTACTAATTGAATCTTGTCTAGGGGATAACCTTGCGACGTATCAATATATACAGAAAACTTGTTGTTCATTGCAACATTCATTCGTTGCAACTCATAACCTTCAGTTATACCTCTACCTCTTTTCTGACATTGATATTGGGACCTGACAATAAATGAATAATGATAAGAAAATATGCATTAAACATGTAAACATATATTTGAGCATAAGTCTATTTGTAGGTGTTAAAGATTAACAAACCTACAAATCCCTCTTTAGTAGTTGAGGTAGATGGGGGTCATTGCTGACTGGCTTTATTAGTGGATGAAGTCGATTATTATTGGATAGGATTTGATTAATCTGGTTGTTACTGGGGAGGAATAATTTTGATACTTGCTACCTTCTTCCCTTTGTTTCTACTAAGTGTCATTATATTGGATATCTATAACTCAAACATCAACAATGCTCATAAATTAAATATCAACAATCTATATTAACATAACTCAAATTTCAACAATACGCATTAACATAACTCAAACATCAACAATACGCATTAACATAAATGTTACCAACATTACATTTCAAATAAGATAAACAACACTTTTATTAACTTCAATTATCATGATCAAGATCTTGAAAATCATCATCATTAATTACATCATGATTTGACTCTTCATCACTATTATATTTAGTCAAAGTATCATCATTGTCATATAATTCATCCTTAATATAGTCTTCATCTCTTTCTATGATAAGATTAGCATGTACTTCATTTTCTTCTAGTTTATTGGGATCAACATCTCTCCTATGGAATGACAATATATCTGCATCTTCTATTTGTAGGGCTCCATTATTCATCTCAGATTCAATCTCTTGACATACTTCATCACCATCTTCACTCATTATAACATTTTTCCTTTCACAAAAATCGAAGAGATTTCGGTGTTGAAACTGTTGAATAACTTTCCAATTATTATACAGAGTCATTGAGGTAGAATACTTGCTTCTTGACTTGCAAGGACAAAAGGGTCATTATCATACCATGTGTTACTAACATTGATGCTAGTAATATTGCCATTCAATTTTATGTCACCAAGATTAAACCATTTGCACTCAAATAGAACAACCATTTTATCCTTGACGTAATGTAACTATATTATTTCTGAGATAACACCGTAGAAGTCAATAAAATCATCATCATGAAATCCCTCAACAACAACCTATAATTTTGGATTCTAAGTCAACTGTCTCGATCTTGTATGCGAAATCTAACTCCATTAACAATGCAACTTGTATATTTTTTGGCACACTTATAAGGCCCATATGCTAAAATATATAATGTTGTTGTCGCCTTTTGCATGTTACGATGATATAACCGTATCATTTGTAAAACAAAATATAATTAAAAATTAATCTGACATATAAATTGCCATAAAATTGTAATATTCCATCAATAACTTATTTGAGTCCTAAACTATGATGGGAACTTAATCTTTGGTCTTTCTTTAACATTAACAATCCCTTTGCTTCGAATTGAATCTTCATACTCTCTATTTATTAATTCTCATTCATTGTTTCATATTTAAATTTTGTGGTTCAATTTATATTTCCTGCTCTCTATTTAGAAGTAATATAAATACTCCATATATATATATATCAACTTCCTCACAATTGTTTAAAATATACCAATGGCCAAGTTGGAAATTCATTTATAGTCCACAAAACAGTCGCATGCATTATAAATGTTTCACCTTCAATAACATCATAAGTTTCTAATCCAACCTCTAAGAGATGGTTTAAGTCATTAATTAGTGGTTGAATGTATAAATTGATATCCTTACTAGGATTAGTAGGTCCTAGAATAAATAAAGACAATAACATAAAACGCTCATTCGTACATTTCTATGGAGGTAAGTTGTATGGCACTAGAATTATCGGCCACATGCTGTAAGAAGTACTTATATTGCATAATGGATTAAATCCATCTAAGGCTAACCAAGTTGAACATTACAACAATCCTTTGCAAACCATGAAAACTTTCCATTAAAGTCTTCCTATGCAATAGAGTCTGCTAGAAGATGCATAATATTATCATCGATGCATTTCTCTTTCTGCTACCGCATATCTATGGTTGTTTTTGTTTACATAAAAAGCCTTTGTAGTCATGATTTAATAGGGAAGTACCACAAGATTTTATGCTGTATCTTTTTGCCTTTCCTATCAGCCACTCGCTACCTTGATGTACCATAAATGGGACATTCTTCAAAATCTTTATTGTCCTTCCAAAATATAGCACAATTATACTTACAAGCATGTATTGATATATATCCTAATCCAAGGTCCCTTAATAATTTCTTTACTTTATAATAAGATTTTGGAAATTTGTGTCCAACAGGTAATGCATCATTAAGCAAGTCAATTAACATGTCAAAAGATTGTTTACTCCATTTATTGTAGACCTTCAATTGCAACAACTTAACAACAAAAGATAGTTGTTAGAATTTTGAGCACCCTGGATGTAATTCTTTTTAAGCAACATTCAATAACTTCCTAAAATTATCTTTTGTAATACTATCAATTATGTTAGGCAAACTAGTTTCATTTATGGTGTCCATATAATTCTCATAATCCTCTAACATCTCGCCAACCCCATCATCACCATTGGCACTAATATCTCAATCTTTGCCTGTTGTTACTATCATCAACACCTGTATCATCATTTCTACTACAACTTGCTTCTGAACGTTCGTCGTGATAAAGCTATGGAGAATAGAATTTATTTATTCCTTAGATTAGCAAGTGATTATATACCACATCTTGACTTTGAATGTTCACATTTAAACAATCTATGCATAGATAATGAATACATCATTCGACACCCATTTGATCTTTACAAATTGCATGAAACTCTTACTCCTTCTAAGTATTCAGTGGACAATTTCTGATGAGACATCCATTTTTGTCCATCTAGTTATACAATTAAAACTAAATTACTATAAGCAATTTAATTTCTAAATAATATAATGATAAATCATACAAGTTGGCATCCTAAGTTATACACATGAATTGAGAAAGGGTATTCTAGCAGTGACTCCTAGGCTCGTGGAAAATTTCACCGATAAGCCTCATCGTAGTAGCATCATGGATTTCCAATCTGTATACCATCCTAGAGGTTTATAATAAATAAAATCTTGCATAATTATAGGTGGATTTCTTATGTTACTAATCCAAAATTATAAATTATAGTTGACATATTATGTTTGAAATCATACTATAACTAAGGTACGTGGCATTGTTGGACCTCATGAATTAAGAAAGGATTTTGTTGTGACTCCCAGGCTCGTATATTACACCGATAAACCTCATCAGAGCTGTATCATATGTGTCCAGCCTATATACCATCCTAGTGGTTTATAAAAGACATCATCCATAAGAGATCAAACTCATTTTATATGTAGTAAATACTATGTAATTCATACATCTAGTCATCAATGATTCTAACAATATTCCAAACAATAACACACAAAACCAACGCCTTCCTTCCATTCCATTAAAATCCAAACACAAATTCTTCTCTATTGAATTAGAACATAAAAAATGAACAAAATTTTTATGACTTACCTGGACGGATGGACAACAAAGATGACGGACAACGAATAATGAAGATCTAAATAATATAATGATAAATCACTAGAAATTGACATAATAAGTTTTAATTCAAACCAACAATGATATTGAGCCTACTAAGAATAAAAAGCATGAACCCAACATAAAATTCATCATGTACATGTAATTCCCATTATCTATCACAATTACATAAATTATTCAAGCGCGAATACAATCTAAAGAAATTAAAGAACTAACTTGTGATTCAAGTGTGAATGCAATCTAAAAAAATTCAAGTGTGAATGCAATCTCACATATGGTCAATTCATGTGGACTAAATTGAACTTGGACTAAAAGAAGAAATGATAATATAATCATCTAAATAAAATGAAGAACTAACTTGGTTGAAGCTAGGATTTGATGGTAAGTTGCAATAGATGTTGATTGAATTGAAGAGTGAACTCTTAAAGATTGGCATTGTTTTTTTTTCCCTATGAATGGATGTGAGTGGCATGTTAAGGTTAATATGATATAAAATAAGTTATTATGTGTCTATATTAGTAACTAATTAGTTAATTAGGACATAATTGCATAGGGGGACATTTTAAGTTTAATGGTTACTTTTTCAATTAAAATACTCTTAATGTTAGGTACTATAATGAACTAACCTTACACTTACCATATTGTAAAGATGAGAACATAATTTTTATAATTGTGATCTAAACTTTCTCTTTTTAAGTTAACTATCACCTATGATGGGTTGATAGATTTTTGTTTATATCCAAGCCCAATGTATTGGGAGCTAGTGCTAGAATTCATATGCAAATTTAAATTGGATGAGAAGAAAACTGCTTAGGATGATGAATCTGCAATACAATTGTAAATAGGGGCATCTATCTTCACTTCAAATAAAACCAATTTGGAATTTATGTAAGGTTTTATACAAAGGAGTACAAATGCACTGTGCATCCAACTAGATTGAAGTTAATTGGGACTTCCCAAATATTGATTCTATGAATTACTGGCATATAGATATGCATTATGCAATCTTATTCACCCACCAACCTTGAAATTAATAAAATCATCCCTATTAGAACTTTCATCGAACATTTCATAGGCTTAAGAAGTTCATCCCTAACTAATAACAAAACCATTGTCTTTTTCCATTCTTCACCAACATGAAGAAACTTAAACATACCATGAACCATCAACAGTTGAAATATACGTAGACAACCTAAACCACATTAACAAAAGCTGACACACAAAAAGCATTTAACAAAAACAATGAAAGCAAAAAAAAACATTGATGACTAACCTTGACGGATGATTAACCAGAGACTCAGGAAGCAGACAATAGATGAAAAAATGATGACCACGAACAGAGGCGATGGAAGAAGAAAACCATAGGAACAAACGAATAAGAAAAAAAAGAAAGGGGAGGAGGAAGTTGCATTTTTTCATTTAAAATGAAACGAAAACGATGTCATTTGTTATTGAAAAAACGATTTTCATGTTAATGTTTTTAAATGATGCAACAATCGGCGACGACTTTAGAAAACATCGCTAAAGGTGAAACAATGACATCGATTTTTAAAAAGGTCGTCAAAAGTTAAGCAATTGGTGACGATTGATGGTAATCATCGTCAAATGTTAAACCATTAGTGACAATTTCGGTAATTGTTGCCAATGTACACCTCCTTTAGCGAAGATCTCTAAAAATCATCATTAAAGGGACATATTTGGCAACAAAGTTTTGGAATCATTGCCATATTTTCTCCTTTAGTGATGTTTTCTTAGAAACATCGCCAAATCAAGTTTTTGGCGATGATTTATTCTTTTCATATTTATTGATTTTTATATTTAGAAATTTTTTTAATCTATCATTTCTATAAAATAGTATAGAATTTATATATAATAAATATAGTTTTATAACACCACATAAATTTGTCAAATCATATAATTTAAAAGAGATTAATAAAAATTAAAAATTTATGTAATAAAAATTAAATTTCTGTTTTTAGTTTTATAAATTTTTAAAATGACATTGTTGTTAATTAGATTTATTTTTAGAATTAAAGTCATTGTCAATAATAATAAATTTTATTTTTAAGAATATGATATTAACATTTAATATTGCATCGCGATTTATTGTCATTTTTTGCATGACCTTGATTTCCATTTTTTTACTATATTGTAATTATTTTTTATTAATTGCAATAAATATAAATATATATAGTAATTAATATAATGTTATATGAATGTATAAATAATGATTGTAACTAGTATAATGATTTATGAATGCATAAATCATATACAAATTTTCTCATTTCTTACTATGTAATATATTATTCTATTTAATCATAATTCTCTATTTATTATATATAAATTCGATACTGTTATATAAAATTTATATATTATATATAATTTCGTCACCAAAGGGCAAGCCAAATGGTAATGAGCCACCATTTGGTGACAATTTAGATTGTATGTTTCTTTCGAATTAATAAAAAATGACATCATTTTGTTCAATAACAAAAGATGTAATTTTCTACTAGGTTATTAACACCAAAATGAAGCTCTCTTCGTATTTCCTGTTGGTTCATCATCGAAGAAGCGTCGTCTCCTCTGTTGTAGTCATCTTCTATGTTGCAATCATCACTGTCAAAGAAGCATCGTTTCCTATGTTGGTATTGTTCTTCTTTTCTGTTTTCAAGAACCTCCTTATTGTGTTCTATTTTTCTGCTATATTTTGGATTTTATATGGGTTTGTGTTTTGTTTATGGTGTATGGGTTTTTTATTTGTGATTTTATTTGGAAGATGGTGAATTGTGTTTTTGTGTTGGATGTGTATGGGTTACATTTTTTAAAAATCAACCTTCCATACTTGTTTGAGGAAAGCCTGCTAACTGTTTCATGAAAGGTCTATTAGAGAATCAAGGCTACTTTTTTAAGAGATGTTTATGTACATATTTACTATATGATTGCTTGTTCACCAAATCTCTACCACTTATAGTATACACATGTATAAGTCAAAAGGACTTTATTTTAACGTGTAATGAGGCTGTGATTAGACATAAGAATTAAAAGTAAAATGATCAAAGCTATAAATATTAGCAAGGCATCTAAACATATATAGGTAACAAACATATAAGTTGGAACCATGACATTCAACTCACTTAAGAATGGTTAATTGATTCATATGAAGAAAAATGGACTCACATTGAGTTTTCTTACTACTACCTTTCTTACTTTTTCTTTTTTTAGGACTTTTTATTAATAAATAGATGAATAAACAAAATAATTTGAACCATAACACAATAGGTAAGGACGTTTAAATAGAGAATTTGGCTTGCAATATAGTTATCAAATAAAAGAAAAAGGTTATGGCTCAAAGGAGCTACCTAGGGATATAGAACTGGGGTGAATTTCTAAGTTAAAGGTTGTAAAACAATGAAAGTCTTTTTTAATTCTTACAACCTTTTTTATTCTTATACATGCATATGACGATTAGGTCTTGAAATGTTCCAAACAAGTTCTAGAGAAATATTCTTATATAAGATAATACATTTAAAAGGAAATATATATTTATTTGAATGTTTTAATCTTTTATGGCTTAAAATCTTAAAATTTATTTCAAATCACTTTAACGTTGCGTGATGCCTTATCATTTGATCATCAAAGTTTATAAAAGTGCATAATGCTAGCTAATTTAACCATTCGATATATTTTTACTCTTATTCTTAAAATACCAAATCTTTCAGTATACATACATTTCTATTTATTCAAAATATATTTGATGAAACCACATAATGGACTAGTGGAATGTTGACATGGCGAATAGTTTTTGATGGCCAAAATGAGTTCCGCTAGGAGGAATATGGAAAAATTCTCCCTAATGAAGAACAAATTGATGCACAACAAATTGCCTCATCAAACACTAATCACCCTTTGTCTTCCATCATAGATCTTCTTCTTCAAGGTTTTTAATATTATTCGAACTAGCTCTTTTTCTTTATTATCTGTATCTCATTTTCCATTAGGAAGATATTAGATGAACATTGGATTGTATATACTATGTTCTGTGTAAAGATTCCTCAAATCTTTAAGAGTACATAGATGAAAATGGAGGCAGTGGCAATGTCTCGATGGTTTGTACAAGATTAGGAGAATTAGTTGTTTTGGAATATTCATCAATTCCAAAAACTATGTCTATTTAATTAGGTATGCATGTGACAGTGCGTCATAATACTAGTTAAAATAAACTAGACCTACTACTGTAGTAGTGGTAAGTCTAGGTCGATTCCACAGAGAGTGTGTAATGAAAACAAATTAAAGAAAATAAGAAAATAAAATAAAACTAACCTAATGAAAACAAATTAAAGAAAACATACAAAAAATGATGAAAGTGGTAAATTCATTGGGATTTCGGTTCTAGAGTTCAATCTCAGCCTACACCCTAATTAAATATTTTTCAATGATTTGTTGTTCTCAAACCTCTCTTAGAGACTATTAATCGTAGGTTAATAATTAACTTGAGTTTTCCCTTAGGTAGTGTTTAATTAAGATATGATCGTTAATTAAACCTAACTACCGAATAACCTAGGATACAATCTCTAGATTCAATTGGGTAGTAGCATTATGAATTAGGAAAATTGAATAATCAAGGCAACAATCACATACAATGCTTCATTTAACCTAGGTTATGTTATCCCTAATAATTACGAATCATTAGTCGCTTTGAATTTCAAATATAACAATTACGGATTATATCGAAATTCTAATAATGCGTTTGTAAATAAATGATCCATTGAACACATCCAAATCATCTTTTCACAACACCCAATGAGTTCATACACAAATGATCGAACGATAACAAGAATACGATTATCCATACATAAAACCCAAATTAATTAACATAGTATAACACAATTAATTTCTAAAGAGAGAAAGAAACAACAAAAACAAAGAAAGAGTGCTTAATTGGGTTGTTAGCTTTGATGTCTCCCCTGAATTGGCGTCAGGAAGCTACCACTCCATGGGTCTCCTCATGGTGGAGAGCTTACCTCCATCTTTATGCTCTCCCGAAGCCCCTAAAGTTCCCGATCTCCTTCAATCAAAAACACCTATTTTACTCTCAAATTGTTTTAGCTGAAAGTCACTGCCTCCCTCTCGCTAACTCCTCCACCTTTGTGTCTTATTTTTATTAAACCCTACGCTCCTTTCTATCTGCTACTCTTCTTTTCTTTATTTAAACAAATGCATCTATTGAAGAAATGCCGACAACAAATGTTGTTTGCGTGAAATGCAAACAATTATACAAATGCAAACAATGTTTGCGTGAAACGCAAATAGTTGCATTTTAATCCATTTTTCTCTAGCTGCTGATGCGTCGTTTTCTTCGTGAACTGCTACCATGTTGCTTCCCTTCCAGTTGCCTCTTGGATTGTCATTTTGGTGTGTTTCTTCTCCTAGTTGCCTTGTCTTCATTTAACTCCCATAAAACACATTGCCTGGGCTGCTGTGCATCATCCTTGGCTTCATTAATTAAATTAATGGTGTGCATAGCCATGCAAAATATTAAATTCACGTATACCTTGCCTCATCCATGCATAACAACCGTGAGCAACTTTGATTTATTTGTGTTTCTTTTTTTCTTGTCTTCTTTTTGTCTTTTAATTTTCTTCTTCTTACTCCATAAAGACCAGTGAAAATTAATCTTTAGAAAATGGCCCCAATATCGTGCTTTTGACTCACTTTAACTTCTTTGCTTCTGAATTATGCCTACAATCACATATGAGTCAAAGTGAATATCTTAAGCAATTTTATGTCATTAATTGCTAAGTGTTATGAAAAAATTAAACAATTAATTAAGCACATATCAATTTCCCCCACACTTAGCTTGTGGTCGTCCTCGGGCAAAACATCAAAATCAAGGTCATAGACCTAAAAACATTGACTCATTTCCCATATGTTTCAAGAATATATAATCATAAACAAAGATGAACGACTTTAAAAAATCATAGCAAGAACTTAACATTTCAAGCTTTTACTCATGATCAATCAACATTCAATACCTTTAAAAACAGAGCAATCTAATAGTAGACTCGAAAATTGGGTTTAAATAAAATATATCCACGGGTACACTCAGCACCATTTATGATCATGATAATCTACAACTTTACATATCATTTCATTTCTCCACTACTAAAGATCACATGTGAAATCATGGGTCAAAGGACTTTTTAGGGTTATAATGTAGGAAAAGGTAAGGTGAGATGTATTTAGGTCAAGTGCTTAAAAGCCATTAAAGCTAGTGAAATAAGCAGCACTCAATGTAACATCAAGTGAAAAAACCAACATTCAATCACAATTGTGTACTTCAACTATGATAAATGCAAAAACAAGTTTCACAACTCAAACTCGAGCTCTTATACACAAACCATATGAAGTTTATACCAATCCAAAGGGATCACTCATACAATTGATGACAATACATTGAAACCACAACAAGTGACCCTTTCAAGCTGACATCTACCTCATATTCAACATACTCAAATAACCCATTCAATATAACTTTAGGAGAATGCATTAAGTGTGAATAACCTTGCAAA
>JANQAP020000549.1:5186575-5201342 GCA_026874005.2 Erythroxylum coriaceum | reverse complement strand
TGGGGCAGAATGTTTACTTGTACTAGGTGAAATTAACTGTTTTTGTAATAATTCTTGACATTCAGTTATAAATTCTTGTACATTTGTAGGAGTATAAGGGATATTATTTAGAATATTTATTTCCTGTGTAGGATCTTTTAATTTTATTTCAATTAATTGTTTATTGGTATTGGGACTGTTAACCTCAACTCGAGTTTTGGTTAGCTAGATGTACGTCTTGGTAATGGCTGCTATATCGTTTATGTAAGTGAATCAATGTTTGTTTTGAAGTAAGATTGAAATTTGGCAATCCTAGAACTGGTACTGAAGTAAGTGCATGTTTAAGTTGCAGAAAGGCATTCTCTACTACAGTTGACCATTTGAAACCATTTTTCTTGGTGAGATTCGTCAATGGCCTTGCTATCATTCCATAATTTTTCACAAACTTGCGGTAATATCCTGTTAAGCCCAAAAACCCTCGGAGCTCTTTTATATTGGTTTGTATTGGCCAACTCACAACGGCCTGAATTTTATCTTGATCAACCTCTACTCCCATAGAAGAAATCATATGCCCCAAAAATGAAATTTGAGTTTGACCAAACAAACACTTGGAAGCTTTGGCATAAAACTGATGATCACATAGTAGTTGAAAGGTTGTCTGTAAGTGGGTGTAGTGTTGCTTAACAGTGGGGCTATAGATTAGTATATCATCAAAGAATACTAGGATAAATTTTCTTAAATAAGGACGGAAAAGATCATTCATGACAGATTGAAAAGTGGATGGAGCATTTGAGAGTCCAAAAGGCATAACGATAAATTCATAATGGCAGAAATGTGTTTTGAAGGCAGTTTTATGAATGTCATCAGGATGAACACGCATCTGGTGATAACCGAATCTTAGGTCGATTTTGGAAAAAATAGTGGCTCCATGTAATTCGTCTAAAAGCTCATCAATATTTGTGATGGGATATTTGTCAGGGATTGTAATCTGATTTAAGCTTCGATAATCGACACACATACGCCAAGAGTTGTCTTTCTTTTTGACTAATAAAATAGGACTGGCAAAAGGGCTGGAACTACGACGGATAAATCCTGCTTGTAATAAGTCAATTACTTGCTTTTCAATTTTTGATTTTTGGGAATATGGGTAATGGTATGGTCGTAGATTGGGCGGTTTGGAATTAGGAAGTAAAGGAATGGTATGAGTGAGGGTTCGAAATGGTGGTAGTGTAGTAGGTTCCATAAACACACAGTTAAATTTGGAAAGGAGAGTTTGAATGACTGAAGTGGGAGGAGAACGGTTACCTGAAGACTCGCTTTCTTTTGCAAGGAACTGGAAAGTGGCTTCGGTAGAAGCTTTATGAGGAACCCCTTGCAGCATGTATCTCTTTCCATTCCAAGTAAAAATAAAAAACATCTCATTCCAATTGGCTTGGACGGTATTCAAGGAAGCCAACCATTTGATACTCAGAACAAATCAGCACTGTCGATTGAGAAAGGATAATAGTCCTGGGTAATTTTTAACCCTAGTAACTGAACCACTATATTACGGAAAATACGATTACAGCTGATCACATCCCCATTACAATTTGAACACCGAAGGAAGGAATGAGTTGGACTGGCAGACCAATTTCTTCTACAACTTTTTCAGAGATGAAATTGTGAGTTGATCCACTGTCAATCAAAATTAATACCTTATGATCTTGAATGGTTCCTTGAAGCTTCATAGTTGTGCGCGACGCCTTGCCTAATATCGTATGAAAGGAAATTTCGGCCAAGTTGGCTGGAGTGTGTCATCTTCTTCGTGACTTGCATCCTCGTCTTCGCCCATATTGGCATCGCCCTCTGTGAGTTCAAGCAAGGAGAAAGCGGAAGGTTTGCAATGATGCCCAGGTCCAAATTTTTTGTTACATCGGAAACAGAGACCCTTATCTCTCCTATATTGGCGCTCGGCTTCACCAGGACGGGACGTTGTGGGTTGCATAGGCTGATTTGAAGGTGGCACTGACGATGGAGTAAAAGTCGAATTATTGCGCAGATTTTGTAGAGGACCTGATGGCATTATTCGGTTATCTCTGGTGGACCAGGAGTTGGTAGGGTTGGGTCTAGTGAAGGTGTTAAAGTTGGGCCTTTTTGATCCACGGGTTATACTGCTTTTGGTCTCAAACTCAATAGCCAAACCCATGGCTTTATACACACTTCTGGGCTTATGAATTCTAACATCAACTTTAAGTTCTTCCTTAAGCCCATTTAGGAACACCCCAAGCTAGCAATGTTTTGGCCAATTCTTAACCCGAGAAGATCTCTTAGCAAATTCTTGATGGTACTCCTGAACAGTCCCTATTTGACGAATACCACAAAGATGTTCGTTTGGATTTTGGAATTCAGCAGGACCATAATTTTCTTACAATGCCCTGACTAGCTCTTCCCAATAAAGAATGGAGCGTGCGGTGTTTATCCAAGCAAATCAATCAAGTGCATCTCCTTCAAGGTACATGGCAGTAATATCAACTTTCGTTTCATCTGGAGTTTGATGGTAACGGAAATATTTTTCTGCCTTTAGAATCCAGCCACGAGGATCTCCTCCTTCGAATTTTGGGAATTCCATTTTGGTATAAGGTAGTCTTGTATGACCCTTATAACATCCATTATTCTCCATGTCGTCTTCTACGTCCATGGCCCAATGAGATTTCTTTCCGTAGCGTTGTCCTAAATTGTCTTCTGTGACTTTGCCTTTATTCTTAGTATCTTTGCTAGTTTCCATCTGGTTGGAGCTACCAGCTTGGGCTTTAAGTGCTGCCTCATCGGCTGCCAAAGCGTCAATGGCTTCAAGTCGCGAAGCAATAGAGGATAGTTGTTAGGTAATAGGGTCATTGGCAACAAGTATGGGCGGATTGTTGGGAGGATTAGCATGTTCATTGGTAAAAGCGGAAGAAGGGGTAGTGACTATTTTTGGATCTTTTGGGGCTCTGATACCAAAATGATAAGTGCAGTGGAAATGAATAATGAGGGGTAAAATGTGTGAATAGTAGAAGAGTTGTTTTATTGACAGAACTAAGTGAGAGGATCTCAACACAGTAATTCCCCAATAAATGTGTCTGTATAGAGTAGACAAGACTCCCAATACAAAGAAATACAATCATCCTACCTTTCAATTAATCCTAACGAATATTTATACTAAACATCCCAGGAGTTGTTATTTGCAAATACAAGAAAATAGAAATAATTGAACATTGGCAGTAATGGAATTAAGTGGGACACGTGCATCAATTTTTAAGGAGGTAGTTGGTCCACTTCCTCATTGACTCCTTCAAACTCTGCTTGAGATTTGCCAATTAGTTGTAAAAGGTAGACTTGGTCAAGGCTTGCTAGAAAATCAACATTACCACGTGTCTTCCTTCTAAAATAGGTACATAAGGGTGGTTTGGTATTAACATATGTGACATTCTTTAAGAACATTGCATCCTTTTCTGAGAGTTAAGATGCCAAAAGCTTCCATCATTGTTTACCCCTACTTTTTGACAACTCCTTGGATAATTCACCTAAAAGTTCAGACAATTCACTTACAATTTCCATTCCTTCTTATCTTCATCAATTGTTTTGAGCAGATTTGCATGTTTATTCTAATGATCTCGTCAAATGGTAGATGGTCATTCGAATGAGCCCTCTCCTCCAACCGTCTAATTTGTCTCCAGAACTGGAAAACAGTGACCTAGACTGACCTATTGCTTTAAAGAAAGGTAAACGATCTTGTGCCCATCATCTGATTTCTAATTTTGTTTCTTATAACCATGTGTCCTACTCTTTTTGTTCTTTCCAATCAAATCAAGATTCTGTGTCTATACTTAAGAGTATAAATAGAGGCTATACAAAACCCTAAGTAAATAGAAGCTTTATGGTCAAATGACACCTAGAAGCTTGTTACTGCTCCTGATGCCTCAATTGTTGGTTGTCGATGGATATATACTATTAAGACACTTGTTGATGGATCTATCGAACGACTCAAGGCTCATCTTGTTGTTAAAAGGATACACCCAAGTTTATGGCATTGATTATTTTGAAACTTTTTCTAAAAATGGCGTCAATTCATATGTTTATCTCCTTAGCCACAACTTATTCTTGGGCTCTCTTGGTACTTGACATAAAAAATGCATTCCTCCATGGTGATCTAGTAGAAACAATCTATATGGAGCAACCTCCAGAGTTTGTTGCTCAGGAGGAGTCTGAGAAAGTGTGCCTGTTGAAGAAATCTGTACATGGTTTAAAACATTCTCCTAAAGCATGGTTTGGACGGTTTAGTTTAGTTGTGAAGAAATTTGGTCTCAAGCAGTGTGTAGTAGACCATTTGATATTCTATCAACACACCAGATTTGGTAAAATTCTATTGATCGTATATGTTGATGATATTGGTATTACTGATGATGATTAAAATGGAATTCATAGATTGAAGGATGTATTGGGAGTCGAAGTTGCAAGATCTAAAGATGGAATTTGTCTCTCCCAACGCAATTATGTTCTTGATCTCCTAGAAGAAGTTGACTTGTTGGGATGCAAACTAGTAGATTCTCCAATAGATCCCAGCCTCAAACTTGAAGTAGACCAAGGAGAACTCTTGAAAGATCCAGAAAACTATAGGAGAGTGACTGAAAAATTAAACTACCTTATAGTTACTAGGTTTGACATTTCATTTAGTACAAGGGTGGTGAGTTAATTTATACAATCCCCTCAGACCAGCCATTGGAATGTGGTTATTCGAATCTTGAAATACCTCAAGCATAATCTTGACAAAGGACTCTTATATAAGAACCATGGGCATTGTTCAATTTAGTCCTATAGTGATACTGATTGGGTTAGTTCTAAGATTGACTGGCGATATACTATAGGGTATTGCGTGTTTGTTAGTGGCAATCTGATTTCATGGAAAGGCAAGAAGCAAACAGTGGCTTCTTGTTCAAGTGCAGAATCAAAATATAGAGCTATGGCATATACGACTCGATAACTTGTCTGGGTAAACATATATTACAGGAACTTAAATTTCAACTAACACAAGATATGGAGCTAATGTGTGATGATCAAGCGGCCATTTACATTGCTTTTAATCCCGTTTTCAGGACAGGACAAAGCATATTGAGGTAGACTGTTACTTTGTCAGAGAGAAGGTGCAACAAAATGTGATAAAAATCAGTCATGTGAAATCTGAGGACCAATTAGCTGATCTATTTACCAAGTCTTTGGTTGAAAGTCGTGTAACACAACTTTGTGATAGGCTTGGAGCTTATGATATTTATGCTCCAGCTTGAGGGAGAGTGTTAGAGATAAAGATCAGATTCAGTATCTTTAGGGATTACAAAATGTATCTTTAGGGATTACGATTATGATTTGATTTGATTACGATTATAAGTGTAACTTACCTTATATAAATAAGACACTCTAGTATATAAAGGGAGTGAGGGCTGCTGATTTTTGCAAGCTCTTCCCATTCCTTTTCTTAATTCACAGCAGGGGTATTTTGGCTGCTGGAGGAAGGGAGAGGCGATAAGCTACAAAACCAACCTTGGCTTCAATGGGAAATGAGGAGATATTTTGTGATTACGTTTAGAGGCAAGGGACAGTTGGCTATAAGGTTGTAGTTTTAAAAGAACAAAATCACCTTCCTCAAAGTTTACTTCTCGATGTCTAGCATCATAGGCAGATTTCATGACATTCTGAGTTTGTAAGAGATGCTCTTGCACTTCTTACAGCAACAGATTTCTATTGTGCAATTCAATACTTCTACTTCTGAACAACAAGAAAGCAAGTGAGGGGGAGAATGACCATAAACCACTTCAAAGCGAGTAATTTTCAAAGAAGATTGATAACTAGTGTTGTAACAGTATTCGGTGCAAGATATCCAATCTATCCACTTGTGTGGATGGTCTGCTGTAAAATATTAAAGATACATCTCGATAACTCAGTTAATTGCCTCTATTTGCCCGTCACTTTGAGAATGATATGTTGAGCTGAATGATAACTTGGAACCACTCAACTTGAATAACTTTGTCCAAAAAGAACTTATGAGTGTGACATCTTAATCACTAAGTATGGGTTCTGGCATCCTATGCAATTTTAATATATGATCAAAAAAGAGTCGAGCCACTGTGACTGTTGAATAAGGGTGCGCTAGAGGCAGAAAGTGTGCATATTTGGAGAAACAATCAACTACAACCAATAAGACAGTCTTCCCATGTGATTGTGGAAGCCTATCTCTAAAATCTGTAGAAATATCTGACTAAACCTATGCCAGAATTGGGAGAGGTTGCAATAGCGCAATAGGTTGTAAGTATTCTGACTTATTTCTTTGACAAATTTCACATATCTGACCATGTCCTAAACTTGGCGCTTCATTCCCATCTAATAAAAACTGATGAAACCTTATGAAGAATCTTTTATACCCTTCATGATATTCAGCATGAAGTGTTGAAATTATTGCTTGAACAAGGGCAGAAGAAGTTGTTTTTGAAGAATATTAGCCCATAACGATATGGCCAAGGACTGCCCTCCTTGGTTGTAGTAATACGTTTCACTAGTTGCTGTAACTCCTTTGAGTTACAGACTTCTGTTCGAATCGCATAAAAGAACCCCAACTGAGGCATAGATATTGAAGTTAAGATTTCCACATCCTCATTTCTGCATGATAGTGCATCAGCCACAATATTTTCTCACCGCGCTCGGTATTCCACTATGAAGTCAAAGCTTATGAGCTTGCTAACCCAATTTGTTGTGGTGAGGTAATAATACGTTGCTCTAGGAGGAACTTTAGCCTATAATGATCTGTTCGTATTAGAAAGTGCCATCCCCACACGTAAGATCTCAAATGGCGCATAGCTTTGGCTAAGCCAATCAATTCCTTCCTGTTGGCAGTAGATGTTAGTGTTGTTGAGCTAGAGTACAACCGAAGAAAGCGATTAGTCAGCCTTCTTGTTGTAGGACGGCTCCTATTCTATTCCATAATCTGAGGTATCACATTCTACTACAAAGATCTTTTCAAAATCTTGTTGGGCTACAGCTGGTGTTTGGGTTATGGCCAATTGTAATGCTTCAAAGTCGGCCAGTGAATCTTGCATCCAAATAAAGAAGTTCTTTTGCAACATAGCTGTCAGTGGCTCAACAATTTCCCCATACTTTTTCACAAATTTTTTGTAGTACCTAGTAAGACCAAGGAAGCCCTGTAATGCTCGAATGGTAGTGGGTTGGGGACTTTTTGGGGGTTTGCTTCCACTTCCCGAGACGATTTGAGTTTGAGCAAACAAGCATGTAGACTGTTTTAGGAACAAGCAGTGCTGTCTAACAAGGTGAACACCAATTGAAAATGATGCATATGTTTTGCCCAAGTACGATTATAAATGAGAATGTCTTCAAAGAACACCAAGACAAAGTTGCATAGATATTGCTTGAATACAGCATTTATGAGGGCTTGAAAGGTGGAAGAAGTGACGGTGAAACTGAAGGGCATCACCAGAAATTCAGAGTACCCATAATGAGTGCGAAATGTTTTCTCCACATCTTTATCATGCATCCTAACTTGTTGATTCTTAGAGCATAAATCTAGCTTTGAGAAATAGTGAGCCCTGTGTATTCCTCCAATAGTTCGTCGATTACTGGATTTGGAAATTTGTCTTTGATAGTTTGGCATTTGGGGAGCGATAATTGATACAAAATCTCCATGAATTAACAAAGAGGACTGGAGAAGAAAAGGGAGATGTGCAAGTTTGGACGATTACTCTTTTTAGCAGCTCCTCACATTGCCTTTCAATCTCATCTTTTTGCCCATGAGGATAATGATAAGGTTGGACAACTATAAATCTTGTTCCTAGTTGCAGATTAATGCGATGATCACATTGACGAGTAGGTGGCAGCCCTTCTGGGGCACTAAACAAGTATGGGAATTCTGGTAGGACTTTTTTGAGCTACAACTCCTTATCCACTTCTACTAGTGTTGCTAACAGGGAAGTTGTAGGTGGGCTGAAATCTTTACTTCCACGTAGCTCTACATTCTGCCCTTGCCACCAAAACTGCATCTTTATGGCTGCAAAGTCCTAATAAATAGGACTCAGCATCCTTAGCCAATTACCCCTAACACTGCACCAAACCCAGAGAGAGGCAGTAAAAATAAATGAAAGTGAAATGTATGAGGACCTAGTTGTACCGAAAGTGATTGAGATTCTCCTGGGCTATGTAATCTTTCTTCATTTGTCACTGTTACTTGCACCCTTGATTCAGTGGGTATTTTCGTTTTATCCACCAAAGATTCATTCACAAAGCTGTGAGTGCTTCCCGAATCAATCAAGATCAGTAGGGCCTTCCTGTGGACAAAGCCCTTCACTTGCATTGTCTGTGATTTCTGCATTCCTGTTATAGCATGAATGGATATTTCCAGCTCCTTCGTTTCTTCTACCATAATTTCTGTGTTCAGGTTGCATATCATCAATTCCCTCCAATCAAAAGAGTCATTTACATTGGTGTCCTACTGTATAAGGCTCATCACATTTTTAACAAAGCCCTTTTGTTCTTCGTTCCTTCATTTCCGCCCCATTTAGCCGCCTAACAAAAGGTGTCCTTGGTGCATTATTTGTTGTGTTTCTTTGTAGGCCACTTGGTTCTTTCCAATGTCTAATTCCTTGACGTTTGTACAACCGGCTAAGTTCATAGCGCTAGTTAAATCTTGAGGATGTTGCAGCTCAACTTCTACTGCTATGGCTTCTTTCAATCCACCAATGAAGATCTCAACCTACTGTTCTTGTGTAAGAGTGCTGGCACCAGCTGCGAGTCATTATGAGTGCTGCCGATATTCCTCCACAGTGCTGGTTTGACGAAGTTTGTACAGTTCTCCCAATTTATCACTTCTGACTGGTGGGCCAAATAGCATATTGCAATTGGCCTTGAAATCTTCCCAGGGCAGTTGTGGCCGATCCCTTTCCAACTTGAGAAACCATAGTTGGGCATCTCCTTCCAAGTGGAAGGATGCCAGCCTCACTTTATCTTCCTCTGTTGTTCATTGATAGCAAAAAAAATGTTCACAACTGTTCAGCCATTGCATGATCAATTTCACATAGAACATATGCAGTATGTTCCTTGGATAATACTGCTCTCACCTTCATCCTCTTGTGCTGCAGGAATTTCATAAACAAGCTTTTGCAAAATCTGCCAATTCTTGTTTTTTGTTCTCCATAGCTGCACGGTCTTGTTCTCATTGTCTCTTGCTCTTATCACGATCTTGATCGTCCTGATACATTTTTAGAAAAGCCTGAAATTGTCATTGGAAGTTTCGAGAGTCCTCCGTAACTTCTTGCTCTAATACCAGACTGTTATAAGCCCTTGACTGTGATGTAGTTATGGGACCCTGCAACTTGAAATAAGAAACTCAGGGTGTTTAGAAAAGCCTGAAATTGTTGTTGGAAGTTTTGAGAGTCCTCCGTAACTTCTTGCTCTAATACCAAACTGTTATAAGCCCTTGACTGTGATGTAGTTATGGACCCCGCAACTTGAAATAAGAAAATCACGGTGTTTGTTAGTTTTTCTGCCCTTTTGACCTATTTTGAAAAATCCAGAAAATGAGAGCTCATTAGAGAGAACTCTTTGATCTCAAAAATGGGAATTTGATAGGAGAAAAATGCTTTCTTGTTCCCTTGCATAACTAGCTTTTTATACTAGATTACAAGCACAACAGACTTACTATTTAGGGAACATTCAAATAATTATAAACTAAGTTGATGAAATATTTCTAAAATACTCAAATATAATCTGATCACTATTATTTAAATGACAACCAAATTAATATGATAATTATAAATGACAGCTAGTGAACTGACAGCTAATCTTGTTTCTTCTTTTTCCGACGTGTAGAACGCTTGTAGACCTGGTCAAAGGTAATTACTTTTAGGTGATAGATACTTTGATTAGTGCCTAGCTAAGCGCTAATAGCGGATTCTAAGATAGTTCAGTCCTATCGGACCAGACCCTGAATACCTGAGAGAGAATTTAGCAAGGCTACGCACCTTACATAAGACTTTCTTCCTATGTTCTGAAGAGGGCCAACTAATCGAGTAGTCTTTTGCATAGTTAAGATTTTTTACAAATGTTAGGAATAAGAGGCTTTTCTCAATTATCCCTATTTTTCATTCACTTATAGAAGAGCTAACTTTAGTTCTTAGGCTCATTTAACTGCTGGACCTGCTGTTGGATCTTAACATTATTCTGGTAGTTAAACAATCGCAAAGCAAAAGCGAGCCTTTGCATATGTGAGAGGTATATATGTTGGAGGGAACAAATGACTTCAGTATACACTATATTTGTGAGTAAATTGTTCTTCACGTGTATAAATAGAAAATTTTGTGGGTGACGTATATAGCTTCCTTGTTTCTCACGTGTTATGTTTCTAACTGAGGAGTTCAAAATTTGAACTTACTGCAGGAACTTGAGGAGGCAGTGAAATCACAGTCCAAGAGGGTAATTGTTGTGAAGAAGGGGCAACTTAAGCTTTATGCTGGCCAACCATTTGCAGAGGTTGAGATGGCATTGCGGTCTTTGATCAAACAAAATTAGTAGGGAGGTAGATGAAGAAATTGCAAAATATTATCTTGTTCAGCATCTGTTGGCTGTTGGTCTTCGTATGGATAACGAAAGAGACATCGTGAAAGACCTGATTAGAGTTTCGCATTGGCAATGGCATGTAAGATATTGTGATTAGAATTTCACATTTCAAGTCGTGTCAGTTGCTTCCAATTTTTCTTCTGCTTTTTTTTTTTTGTGATAATTCTTCTGCTAATTATCAATGTCTACATTTTTCTCTCTTTTGGTTTGAACAGAAAAGAGAGACATTTGTAGAGGAGATGTATGTTGATACTTGATAGGCCTGTGTTTTCGCCAATTTCTTGTCATCTAATAAGATATTATTTTGTTTCAGCAAACAAATACAGGTCTGGAACAACTAGGCGTGTGTTTTGCTAAGAATATTGTAAAAGTGGAGTTTAAGATGATAAACTCCACTTTTAAGCCTATAATATTAACGACAACACTGCTAATGCTACGAACCACCAAAGCCCCCTTACAGTGAAGAAGCGATTTTGTTAACACCTAACGTGAAGTGGCAAAAGTTTTGCCGTGACTGTTTGCTTCTGCTCTTCCTTTCTAGCTTTCTTGCCGCCTCTGGCCTGCGGCAGCCTTTTATTCAACAAAATCAAGCGCAAACCAATTAAAGAAAAAAGCATTCACCGTTTAAATTAGGAAGAAAACGTCCTCTTAACCGCCTTGAATCGTTAACTTTAGTGATTGGAACACTCATGACTCAACCTGCCTTCTTTTCTTTTTAATCAAATCAGTTCTTAACCTTCATGTCCTGAATCACACGCCTACACTAATACATGGAAACATGGTTTAAAAAGTATCCAGAGCAACACTATAAATTGTGTGTTAAAAGTTTAGAAGCAAGATTTTTCTTCAATTACAATTTTTGTTATCTGTTAATTTCTTTTTTATTTTTCAATTGGGTAATTATCGTAGGAAAACTCTTATTTTTCAACTGGGTAACTATCACCTGTTTGCAAATCATTCAAAATAGGTAGTAAATCCAACTTTTTGTTGCTATAACTTGGTGATTTTTCATGTTATGGTATACAAAATTAGTATCAAGAAAGTTTATTAATCTTGAATGGTGAAGTTTTAATGATTTTTCTTTACTTTTCTTTGATTGTGAAATACAAGATGTTCAATCTCACTGAATCTAAACTATAAGTTTGATGACAACAAAACGTATTGCTATTAATGAATTATTTTTTGTGATATTAGCAGCTTTATTGTAATATAATTAAATAATATGTGAAATATTTTCTGTGAAAGGGCAAAGTGAGTAAAGAAATCAATAGAATCGATTGAGCTATCAAAGGATAAAGTAAATAAACTAAATGAAGCACATATGTAATTCGAGAGAGGTCCAAGAAAATTCAAATGAAAAACCCAAAAGAAGGATGAATCAAGAACCTCAAGATGCAACAAATAATTATAATATTTCTTCATGCCTTGTCTCTGTTGTTTCAATGAATTAGGGAATTTAATCTTTGCATGATCAATTTCATATAGAACATACTGCATATACTTTGTCATAATCAAGAAGAAATTTAGAAAAATAGAAGAAACTTTTGATCATCAAAACTCTTCTTAGAAAAAATTTCTAATGATTTTGAAATTATCAAAGAAAAAAGTTTTTAATCTTTGAAAGTTTAAGAAATCATGTTTTGATGATTTAATAAGTGCATAAGTATTGTTTGACACTATACATAGACTAAATTATTCACTATCAGAAAACTGCTCATTAATTACACTATTCATTGATTGAAGTGCTACTCACCAACTAGTTTTTTTTTGGTAGAAAAAGGAAAAGCTAAACTACTAAAAACTTAACTATAACGGGGAACAAAGTCCCCCGTCATATCCGCAATGAGGATAGTAGAACACCCTATAGGTGGGTTTCGGAGTGTAGTGATACCAAGCCCAAAAGATTGAGCATAAGTGGCCAGCCAGTTCGCACACTTGTTGGCCTCCCAATAAATGTGACGAAGGCGCACTGCCCAAGTCCTAGCTAGCAACCCTTGGATACCCCAAATTAGCGAATCAGGGAAGGTCCTTGGATTGTTCGAGGAAGTTAGGAATTTGACAACTAACAAAGAATCAACTTCCAGCTCTATCTGCCGGTACCCGAACTCTCAAGCAAGCAAGAGGCCCGAGTAGACATCCCAAAGTTCAGCACAAACTGCTGAACAAGTACCTATATTGTGGACGAATCCTCCTAGCCAAACCACCTTGTGGTTTCGGAGAACTCCACCTGCAGACGCAGTCTGTGTGGTACGATGAAAAGCACCATCAGTATTCAGCCGAATCCACCCCAAAGGTGGCAGTGACCACCTTACAAACCGCACTACTGGGTTGCGCGGAGCCGAGAGAACCCGACCTGCTAAGACCCTCGCCTTGAGAATCCACTCTACTCACCAACTAGTTGATGGTCTATCAAAAAATTTACTTAAAGAGGGGAATTTTTGTCTTAATAGGAGTTTTACTAGTTGATAAACTAGCCGACGGTTGTCTGGCAACAATTGAGTTATAAGAAGAATTTTTTGTATAATAGAGAGCTGGCTAAGGTTTAAGTCTTTATTTATTGATGTGAGAAAGATAGGGGATTTTCTAGTTGTATGGTTGTGCAATTGTTGCAATCGAAAAAATTGCTTGAAGTACACTTTTTGAGGATTAGTTTTTTTTTACCTTAAATAAGATTTGTAAATGGTTACTCTTAACTCATGACAAAGTAAGACAATTGTAAAGAGTTACTCTTCACCTGTGACAAAACAATACGAATGTAAAAGTTCTTCTTTACCCATGGCAAGGAAGATATTATACATTAGGTTCCTCTTCACCCATTGAAGGAAGAAGATACAAAATTCTCAAATGGAGATTAAGAAGTAATAGATCACGTGTTGTTTGGTTAATTCACTATAAAAGAATTTTTTCTTTCCTTACTCTTTGTTATTATTACTATTGTATTGTGATTATCATATATGAATTTTCAATAATCATTTATTAAAATAGATAACTCATTCATTAATTTTCAAATAAGGAAAAAATGCTCTCGTATGCCATCGAGGGACCAATATAAAAGTGGATGATGAGAGAACACACAACATAATATAGGTTTAAGGATTCAACTTCAAAATGATTATGTGGGTTTATGGGTTTTAGAATTGGGGATTAGGCATTTGAGTTTACTTTATCATTTAGGGATTAAGCATATTTTTTTATAGGATTATAGTAAAGAGCAATGGATAATAATACTTTTCAAGTTAAGGGCATTCTCTTGTACTTTTATCAAATAAAATATTGGAACAAGTAAGGTTTTAACACATAATTTTGATGATAAAAAATATGCTAGTCCTAATGTTTTAATACTTAGTGACATTAGTAAATTACTATGTAAAAGATCAAGCTTAATAGCAGTATAAACTAGACAAATGAGCCAATTGAGCAATGAAAGAAAAAAAAGATGAACAAAGTAGAAAATTGGGAAGTTTTTAAAGAAAACTATCTTAATACATTAAAATACTTTTGGGGAACTTTTAGAAAGATTTTTATTCCAGTTTTGTCAAAGGAATACGTTTTAACCTTTGAAAGAACTTGATAAGTTTCCAAAAACTTGTTTTAGGAAGTTTGGTTAACCAATATTGTAGCGCCCCCTTACCGCAGGGTTCACATCGGGATACCCGGAGGTCATTCCGGTACATATCTTACGATAAGGGTGAGCTACGTTCGATCGCCACATTCACTTCACAAGGCATCATATCATTATTCACTTATAAAACATCATAAGTAAATCACAATATTTTAAAACCAACTTTTTCCTCATTTCATTTCACAAAACCGAAAGTCTACATTGCATCTTTCAACACTTACTACATGTATATCATCAAAGCCTAGTACAAAAGTACTACATGAAAGAGGAAAATAAACAAAGTCTATCTAATCTGTCCAAAAATCCCAGTTGACCGACCTTTGAGCCATGACTTCTCTTGCCAAATCAAAATCTACACGGCTGGTAGAGCCTCTCAGTAGCTAGAGTCGTCTCTCAGTCCTGAAAAGACAACGTTGCACTTTTGGTGAGTTTTGCGAACCCAATGAGGTAACCATCATCAATGGTTCACTCAATTCATGCAACACAACATTTCACATAACACATACTTCACAAAATTGTACTGAACATCAATATCAC
>JANQAP020000549.1:5149367-5167303 GCA_026874005.2 Erythroxylum coriaceum | reverse complement strand
TTCCAACATGCAAACATTGGATTAATACTCTGTAAAAATCCATTCCGATCATATCAAGAATTATAATGAAACACATAAGTTCACCACTCTTTAAGATTGTGGTCCATAATAAGCAAATGCTAAAATGTATGTTTTAAGGTTAAAGTAACGGCCTAATTTATTCATTAAAACATACGTGATTCCATATTCATTTAATAGTGCCATTATCGATAGTCAACTACTATCATGATAGGAAACTCATCATTCCCTTGAAGTAAACTCCTTTACTTATAAGGAGATAAATCGCAACACTACAGTCTAAACCATAATCAAGCGACTAACTTGATTATTTAACTGTGAATCAATAAATTTAGATTATAATAATATACATGTTTCCCATACATCTCTATGTATATATATGTTACTTAAAAAAGAATCTCGGTATCTTATGACTAGATATATAATGCTCATAAAAACCAAACTCGTTTGTTTTATTAATAATAAATATTTTCATTACAAAAGCAATTGGAAGAAAATTAATTTAAAAGTAAATACACTTGCTTTCCAAGGCACTATATTTACATAACTCCAACATCAAAGGGCAAAAGGTTTATGATTGGTGGATCCTTTGTCACCTTATATATTCACTATAGCCTTAGAATTTTTCTTTAACATGACCCAAAGGAATGTAGACAACTTATGTTTGTTCAAATTGTTAGGTTTTGATTATGCATCATATGCATCACATATCAAAATATGCAACGAAAAATAAAATGAAACCCAAAAAATACAGAATCAAACATGTGCTATTAGATGTAGTAAAAAAAACAAAATGAACTTAAGATGTATACCTTACAAAATCCTTTATTTTTCATTGTCTTCACCTCTTTAGGTTTTCATAAATCGTAACAACTAAAGGAGGATATCTCTAATGATATCCACATGAAGAGCAAAGCCTGAAACTTCTTAGGATAAATGGTTAGAACACACACAAAGTGCTAGCTTTGATTTATGTTCTTGAGATAGAGAATAAGCGTGTGTAATATGAACTCTTCGCATTTCTCACTCATTTTCTTACAATACTATGCAATTAAATGAGTGAGTTTTTGCCAACTTTTGGCATCCTCTAACCCCTATCATGAATGGAGGAATAATGGGAATTAAGTGGCCATGAATGCCATTTAATTTGGCTTGAAATGTTTACTGAAAATATGGAAACTTTCTAGGCTGGCAGCCATGGAACACTTGCTTTCTTTAATTCCTTTGCAACATTTCTTACCATGATCATATCATGATATAATCCTGAAACATTCTCTCATATCTTGGATCACTATCCAAACCCATTTTACTCATTCTTCACATCTCCAATACGTGTGACCCATTAGGTTCCCTATTATGTTGGCCACTTGAATTAACACTTAATTCAAGCAAGTCATGAGCGGTATCTAGCAACACATCATGATCTCCAGTTAACCAAAAAGTCAATGGTTTGACTACGAACACTTCCATAGACAATGTTCCTATGCAATTTGTCCTTTTACAATCTATACCCCACTTGGTTCAGAGCATGGTTAAAGTGTCAACTCCCACTATACTGACCATGTCATATCTAGCCCAAATGATGTTAGCTTTTGTCCCCAATGCTTACTCAATTGGATATGTCACTAAGGACTATCTTCATGATATTTCCACTCTAGTCAGAGATTCTTGAGTAATGACCCCGACAAAAGGTCGTGGATATCATCTCCTTCTAGCAGGAGTGGTGAATCCTTTATTGGCTACTCAATTACTTCAAATACCTCAAGTTGTACCCAGTCACCACCATATGAGCAACCTTTGAGAGACAACAAGGAATGGAGTCAAAATACAGGATCAGTATCCAAGCTATCCTTGAGCACCTCAAATCTAAGAATATTTGCACCATTGCTATGATGAGACTATCATTGACACTAGAATAGATTATCCATATGATTGGCTCATGGTAGGTCATCCAATATACTTATTACTCTTAGTAAGCATCCACATGTTAACTCTAAACAGCTCATGCTTACAACTTATGAGATCCACCGCTTGATCTAATCAAGGAGTATAACATGTGCTAGTCTGTCCGGATTAATAATGTCCTGTCTCATTAATCCTATGACTATCGGTAATTTAGATACTAACATAATTACACATGATAGAAATCTCATTATCATGATCTCATCTTGAATTCCTTCATGCTATGTAATGTATTAAGGAATTCATTAATTCGATTTAAGATCATTATCAATTCATAAAGAACATGAACATCAAATTAACAAATATGCCTTTTATTAATCATAAAGATTTGTATAATAAGTGATAAAGACGATTGTCTTTAGAGTACTTCTCTAACAACCTCCCACTTGTACTAAATTTAATCGTCTTTATATCTAATACCATAGGCAAGTACATAGGAATCATATCTCTTTTAGAGAATCAGCTTAGTCAAAGGACCAGTAATATTCTAATCAGTGGGCACTCTCTCTATCTTGACATCATTTTTACTAATGATTTCTCTAATTAAATGGTGTCGCCTGAGTACGTGTTTGGATTTTTATGAGACCTTGGTTCCTTTGCTTGGGTTATGGCACCATTGTTGTGACAATACAACTGTACTGGGTCAACAATACTAGGAACCTCTCTAAGTTTTATGATGAACTTCTTAATACAAACTACTTCCTTTGTTGCTTCTAAAGCAGCAACGTACTTTGCTTCGGTTGTTGAATCTATAGTTGTCTCCATTTTGGAACTCTTCCAACTAACTGCTCTACCATTCAGTGTGAAAATATATCTTGACTGGGATCTAGAGTCATCCCTGTTGGATTGGAAAATGGCATCTGTATACCCGCTCACAACAAGATCTCCTTCTCCATATACCAAGAATACATCCTTGGTTCTTCTCAAGTACTTAAGGATATGCTTGACAGTCACCCAATGACCCTCACCAGGATCTGACTAGTATCTACTTAGAGCACTTAAAGCATATAATACATCAGGTCTCGTACATAACATAGCATATATGATTGATCCTATAGCTAAAGCATAAGGGATCAAATTCATGCAAGTCCTCTCATCTTGTGTCTTTGGACATATAGATTTCAAGAGTGTAATCTCATGCATCATGGGAAGATAACCTCTCTTGGACTGCTCCATGCTAAACCTCTTTCGCATCTTGTCTATGTATGTAGATTGAAAAAGACCAAGCAACTTCTTAGGTCTATCTCTATATATTCTTATCCATAAAATACAAGTTCCTTCTCTATGATCTTTAATGGAGAAATTCTTGGATAACCAAATTTTGACCGATTGTAAAATTGAGACATTGTTTCCTATTAGTAGTATATCATTTACATACAACACAAGGAATATGATTACACTGCCACTAACCTTCTTATACACACAAGGTTCATCTGAATTTTATGGGAAACCAAACTCTTTGATTATCTCATCAAATCAAATATTCCAAATCCTGGATGTTTGTTTCAATAGATTTTTAAAGCTTGCATACCTTTTCTCCATCTTTAGATATGAAACCATCGAGTTGTGTCATATACACAACCTTGGTTAGGTTTCCATTAGGGAAAGATGTTTTCACATCCATTTACTATATCTCATAATCATAATGAGCAGCAATGGCTAGGAGTATCCTAATGAATTTAAGCATGACTATCGGGCTAAATGTTTCGTCATAGTCAACTCCCTATCTTGGACGATAACCTTTAGCTACAAGCTTAGCTTTGTAGGTAGCTACGTTACCCTCCATGTTAGTTTTCTTCTTAAAAACCCATTTGTACCCTATGAGTTTTATCCCTTTGGTTGGATCAACCAAAGTCCATACTTGGTTTTCATAAGTGGAATTCATTTTGGATTTCATGGCTTGAAGCCATTTGTCATATTCTGAACTCTTCAGAACTTCTTCATAGGTAATAGGCTCACTGTCTTCTATGAGCTATACATCATTATGTTCACTTATGAGAAATCCATATCTTTCTGGAACATGGCGTATCCTACTTGACCTACGAACTTCTTATGTATCAAAAGATTGAACTATTGTTTCATCAATATGAACAACAATCTCATATTTAGGTAGTTGATCTGCGTCTGTTTGAGTATCTTGAACTTCCACAAGTTCAATTTTGCTCCTACAATCTTCTTTTAGAAGAAACTATTTCTCTAAAAAGATAATATGCTTTGAAACAATCACCTTTTGTTCCAAAATATTGTAGAATTGATATCCTATCATTTCTTTAGGATATCCTACAAACAGACATTTATCAGGTTTAGCTTCTAGCTTATTGACTGAATCCGCTTCATATAAGCCATACAACCTTAAACTTTCATATGTGAAAGATAGGGTTTCTTGTTAGTCCACATCTCATATGGAGTAACATCAACTGACTTTGAAGGGACTTTGTTTAACACATAAATAGCAGTCTCGAGTACATATCCCCAAAAGGATTTTGGCATATTTGTTAAGCCCATAATTGACCTCACCATGTCTAACAAAGTTCGATTTCTCCTTTCTGCCACAGTATTGTGTTGCAACGTGTAAGGAGGGGTCCAGATACTATCCCATTATCTTTGAGATAATTTAGAAACTCTTGGCTTAGTATTCACCACCTCGATTTGATCGAAATGTTTTAATACTTCTACCTAGCTGCTTCTCTACCTCATTTTTGAATTCTTTAAACTTTTCAAAGGCCTCAGTTTTGTATCTCATAAGATACACATACGCATATCGTGAATAATCATTGATAAAAATAATGAAGTATATGAAACCACTTTGGCATGTATGGACATCAGACCATACACATCTGAATGTATTAAGTCCAATAGCGCAATAGTTCATTCACCCTTTCCCTTAAAGAGTCATCTTACCTAATAAGTAAAATTCACATATGTCGTATGATTCATAATCAAATGACCCTAAACTACCACAATTGTTTAGTTTTTTCATGCGTGACTCACCTATATGGCCAAGGTGATAATGCCATAAGTACCATGATTTCACATTATCTCATTTTTGCCTTTTATTGTCATTGATATTTAAAACTGGATTAGACATATCTAATATGTATATTCCATTGCATAATGTACCCATAACGTAAAGCATTCCATTAAAACTAATAGAACAACCATTATTACTAAAATTTAAATGGAAACCAGCTTTATTAAGACTAGAAACTGAAATAATATTCTTAGTCAATACAGGTACATAAAAACAATCATCCAATTCTATTACAAACCCACTAGGGAGTGTCAATACATAAGTTCCTACAACTAATGTAGCAACTCTTGCTCCATTGCTAATGCGCAGGTCTAACTCTCCCTTGTTAAGTTATCTACTATTCCTAAAGCCTTGCATATCAATACATATGCGGGAACCACAATCGGTATCCAATACCTATATGTTATTATTAGAAACAGTATTAATATCAATAACAAACATACCTGAAGTAGATGGGGCATTTGATGCCTTCTTCTGCTTTAGTGACTCCAAATAGGCTTTATAGTTCCTTCCAATGGCCATCCTTGCCACAGTGGAAGCATGTTCCCTTAGAGGCAGTCTCCTTACCTTTCTTCTTGGCCACACATCCCTTAGGCCTTATTGACTTCTTCTTTTTTTGGTTCTTCCTCCTCGAATCAAAAACGTCCACCAGCATCACAGCCTTATTGTCCTTCCTGACAAATGGCTCAACTATTTTGAGCAAGTAGATCAATTCAAGAATCGTGGTGGATATCTGTTTCATCCTATGGTTAAGAACAAATTGTGAATAACTATCAGTCAAACTAGTTAGAATTAAGTTTATAATTAATTCATGATCCATCAAGAAACCCAAGGAGGCCAACCTCTCAATATAGCCATTCATCTTCAGTGCATATTGCACTAGAGATGTCCCCTCAGTCATCTTAGATCGGAAAAGCAACCTCGAGGTCTCGAACCTTTCGAACCTAGCTTGCTCATTAAATAGCTCCCTCAGATGATAGACTATGGTATGAGCATCCATAGCCTCATATTATTTTTTTAGTTCTGGTGACATAGTGTCCAACAATATGAAGCTAGCCATCTCACTATCATCGACATGCTTTCTGTATGCCTTCTGATCACTATCAGAAATATCAACAGTAGGGGGATTGGGAAGTGGTTCATTTAAGATGTAGCTTAGTTTCTCTGACTTGAGAACTATTCTCAAGTTCCTAAGCCGGTCTAAGAAGTTGGGTCCAGTCAACTTATTGGCTTCCATAAGCGAGCATAGGTTCATACTAATGGTCATGGTGTCGATTCTTATAACCTAATGTCAAAGAGAGAAAAGTTGTTAGATTGTACGTAAATGCATGACAATTAGGACTTTACTAACACACGTTACGGCCCCCACTAGTTTCTCTCGAATCTATAACCCTCAATATGAATCCAAGAGAACTTGTATAGAAATTCTCCTAGTGGGTTGATATCCAATATCTCTAGGAATGACCTTGGGTTTGCCCAACAAGCCACCCTAGGTCAATCTATAGGTGTTAGTCGTACCAATTGCATTTATAATGCAACTATCGAATCTAGTACTATCAACTGTTTATGTGTGCACACAAATTGGGCAATCAACTCTTGATGCATGTAAATCTCATGTAAACTACCCAACTTCGCCTCTGTCCATGTTGACCTTGGGTTTGTCCAACAAATCAACGCTTCTAGTTAAAACTAACCCATTAACCCGAAAACCCTATTTTCATGGCTTCAATATATTCATGTAGAGTGGGCTTGGGTTTGCCCAACAACCTAACTCTAAAGAACTCTGGTTATCACCAAATTAATGGAAGGCATTAGTTTTAATATTCTAAGTGAGGGGTTTCTACTTAGGTCTCATCTAACTAGGATGGTCTTATATATATATATATATATAATTACTACAACTATGTGGCATGATATGGACACCCCAATCATATTGGGCTTAAGTCCATAACCATCCATCATACAAGCCCACTCATACTCCTAACATGCATCCTCTAATACATACAATTAAATGCATCAAAATTCGTTGTGACAAGTTATGGATCCTACATTTTGGAAGTTGATTCAACTCTTGAATCGAATTTCTTCCTAAGTGTTATCTTGGCTAAATTTAGTATCATATGTCATTTCGGTTTAGAATTTAATATTAATCAAATTAAATTAAACTCTTAATTCCATAAATTAATTCACCTTAAAATTGATTATTTGATGTCAAAATTAAACATTTTAATTTTGTTTCACATGTTAATTCCTAGTCTTACAAGAAAATAATGCTCTACTTAAATTAATTCAAAATTAATTTCCAAGATTCCAAAAATTTCCAGAACATCAAATCATCATTCCATTCATCTTCGGGTCATTTCAAATTCATCAAAATAATTTTGGAATCACCCACAAATTATCAAGATAATCGAAACACCATTGAGATGCTAAAAATGACAAATTTGACATATAAAATTTTTTTAGAAATCTTAATTCGAGAAAAATCATTTTAGCATGCTTCATTCATCAAAATAACATATTTTTAACACATAAAAATATTTGTTAAGGTTATGGAACCAAAACAGGAACATAGAAAATTATCAAACAAAACAGATGCATCGATTTCTTCAAAACTGACCACATCTGATTACTATTTGAAAATTTATTAAAACAATTGTAATAAATTCTGGAAAAATTACAAAGGTGTAAAAACATTCTAAATATGTTTACATAAAAATTCCAGAATTAAATTACATAAAAAACATGTTAAACCTCATCAGTTTAGCCAACTAATAACATATGTTTAGCAGAAAATAGTTTTTCAGCATATTGTTAGAAATTCAACAATAAATATTTCAATCGCATTGAAATCAATTTTCAATCACTAAAACCATATAAAAACATGTTATGAGCAGAGCAGTGAAAGAAAATCATGACAAACAAATTTTGATAATTTAATTTCGAATTTTCTAAGAACAAACTCACAGTTGTCACAACCATGCAATCCTATTGCACATGTAATGGAAACTACATCTAATAGGCACAAGATGGCTCTGATACCACTGTTAGGTTTCGATTATGCATCACATATCAAAATACGCAGTGGAAAATAAAACGAAACCCAGAAAATATAGATCAAACATGTGACATTAGATGTAGTAAAAAAAACAAAATGAACTTAAGATGTGTACCTTACAAAATCCTTCATTCTTCGTTGTCTTCACCTCTTCAGGTTTTCATAAACCATAATGACTAAAGGAGGACGTCTCTAATGATATCCACACGAAACAATGAATTTGTTGTCTTAAAAATATTGGCCTTTGTTTTTTATTTTATCATATTTTCTTTTTATGCATAGATTCAAGAAGTTCATAAATAAAAAAGAGCAAAGCCTGAAACCTCTTAAGAAGAATGGTTAAAACACACACAAAGTGCTAACTTTGATGTATGTTCTTAAGAGAATAGTTTAGAGAATAAGTGTGTGTAATATGAACTCTTCACATTTCTCACTCGTTTTCTTACAATACTATGAAAGAAAATGAGTGAGTTTCCACCAAATTTTGGCCTCCTCTAACCCCCATCATGAATAGAGGAATAATGGGAATTAAGTGGCCATGAATGCCACTCAATTTGGCTTGAAATGTTTGCTGAAAATTTGGAAACTTTCCAAGCTGGCAGCCAAGCACACTTGCTTTCTTTCATTCCTTTGCAACATTTCTTACCACGATCATATCACGATACAATCCTAAAACATTCTCTCATATCTTGGATCACTTTCCAAACCCATTTTACTCATTCTTCGCATCTTCAATATGTGTGACCCATTAGGTTCCCGTTTATGTTGGCCACTTGAATTAACACTTAATTCAAGCAAGTCATGAGCGATATCTAGAAACACATCATGATCTCCAATTGACCAGAAAGTTAGTGGTTTGACTACGATTCTATAGACAATGTTCCCATATAATTCGTCCTTTCAATATCGTTACCCTACTTGGTTTAGAGCATGGTTAAAGTGTCAACTCCTACTAGACTGACTATGTCACATCTAGCCTAAGTGATGTTAGTTTTTGTCCCCAATGCTTACTCAATTGGATATGTCACTTAAGACTATCTTCATGACATTTCCACTCTGGCCAGAGATTCCCGAGTAATGACCCCGATAAGCGGCCATAGGTATCATCTTCTTCTATTAGGAGTGGTGAATCTTTTATTGGCTACTCAATTACCTTCAAATACCTCAAGCTGTACCCAATCACCACCCTATGAGCAACCTCTAAGAGACAACGAGGAATAGAGTCAAAGTACAGGATCGGTATCCAAGATATCCTTGAGAACCTTAAGTTTAAGGATATTTGCATCATTGTTATGATGAGACTATCATTGACACTAGAATAGATTATCCATATGATTTTCTTATGGCAGGTCATCCAATGTATTTACTACTCTTAGTTAGCATCCAAATGTTAACTCTGAACAACTCATGCATACAGCTTATAAGATCCATTGTTTGATCCAATAAAGGAGTATAACATGTGTTAGTCTGTCTGGATTAATAATGTCCTGTCTTATTAATCCTATGACTATGAATAATTTAGATACTAACATAATTACACATGATAGGAATCTCATTATCATGATCTCATCTTGATTTCCTTCATGCTATATAATGTATCAAGGACTTCATTAATTTAATTTAAGATCATTATCAACTCATAAAGAACATGAAAATCAAATTAATTAAAATGCCTTTTATTAAGCATAAAGATTTGTACAATAAGTGCTAAAGGTGATTGCCTTTAGAGCACTTCTCTAACACAAATATCATCATAAATGTAGATAATCAAAACTCTCTTGTCTAGCCTACGCAAATGACTTGCTTTTCCTAAGCGCAAAATGCTCTCTCTCTCTCTCATTAAGGATTATAATGAACTCACTAGACGTGTTTTCAGTGATGTCTAGTCTAAGAATCAACTTTGAAAAAAGTAGCCTAATACTTTTAACTGGAGGTAGGGATGACTCAACATTGAAATAAATTTCCAGAATGTGAATTCAAGAATTGCCCTTTAATTACTTAGGCTTGCCCATTTTCCATAAAAATCCTAAAATAAAAGATTGTAGGGGTATTATAGAGAATACTAAGAAAATAATTCTTGCCTAGCAAAACAAATCCCTATCCTTTGTATAGAGGATATAACTTATAATTACACCCTTACTAATGTTCTCATTAGTTTACACACTCACTAGTGTTCCCACTTAATGCCTCCAAAAAAATCATCGAAAAGTTGGAAAAATTTATGAACATTTTCCTATGGTCTAAAGGAGTTGATAGAGCATATGGGGCAAAAGTAAATCGGAATAAGATTTGTAATCCCAAAGAGGAAGTCTTGGTCTAGTATCCTTAAGAATCAAGAATAAAGTGCTCATGATTGAATGGATGTGGAGATTAATGTATGATAAGGAGGCCACTTAGGTGAAGTGGATTCATTCTCACTATCCGGAAAATGAATGTTTTGGAATCTAAAGGAGAAAAGCTATCATTCCTAGCCTCTAAAGGAATTGTTTTGAATGAGAAGTAAATATATCCTCATACAAAGATGCATGTAGAAAATAGGCAGCAAACCTAGTTATGGTTTGACAACTGGTACCCAATTAACCCACTAAATCAAAAAAGGGAACTGTATTCCATAACGAGTAGAATCAATATTAACTCGAAGGTTCAATCTATAACACTTAACCTTAGTTGGGTGTGTCAACAGCAAGGAAAGTACCTTCTAAAGGAAAACCTTCCCACTTACTCTCGTAGCCTGAAAATTTTAGACCAACCAGTGTAGCTCCTACACTATTGAGGTAAATAAACTAATGTCTCTTATTTAAAAAAAATAGAGACAAATATCCCAAAGTTGAATAGGCCATATTACTATAGAGTAACACACTGGTGCCTAATGCATCGAAAATCTAGGAAGGCTATGATCAAAGACAAATTTCTCTCCAACTTAGGTCCCTTATATGTTCTCTGTGGGACAGGAATTGAATCAATTGATCACCTATTCTCCAATTGCCACTACTCTAGCACGGTTTGGTCCAAAATTCAACACAAGTTACCATACCATTATGATGAAACCAACTGAACTAGCATAATCAAATGGGCAAGCAAGATGGGTACAGGGAATGATCAAGAAGCAAGCATATTCAAGTAGCTTTCCCATGTTACAAAATTCATAGGCAGAAGGAAGTGCGCAAGCATGCCCTAGCTACCAGGTTAATAAAATGCATAAGGGAGATATTAATAGTTAATATAAATGCTATAAATATCTCTAATAAACAAAAGACCATGGGTGATCACAATTTAATTGTTATCTAGGTTGAATCAATCTAATCAAACATATACCCGATGAGGAACCAAAAAATATGCAGAGAAAATCGAGAAGAGGATGAATACTTACCATGCAATGGATTATTGCACTCATGCAACCTCTATTGGAAAAGAAGAAAGCATCATCTCTAGCCTTGAAGCTTGAAGTCTGACAAAAGTTTGCGATCATGATTGTGTAACCTTCAATGCAATCCCTAACTCTGAACCGATATAATTCTTGTATTATGAGGGATTTTGTTACCATTTACACGATGGAAACAAACTCAACCAATACAACTAAGTATATTCGAATGACTGATTTCTAATGTAATTATATAGTGTTTCACTATACGAATGCAATTAACTTAATTTCCAAAAAATCAATAATAAGAATTATTAAAATTCTTTGTATGCTAAATAGTTGCTCGTCATTAATATGTAAAAAGTTATTAGTATGATTATTTTAACACATACTAATTTTTTATATTTTTAGTTTATATTTATGTTTTTTATTTTAAAAAGAGAAAGAGAAATTATAACAATATTTTTTTATAGGGAATTCTAATCTCACAAAATTGAGAGTTTTACTATGTTGTTACTTTTGGCGAAAGGGTTATCTATATATCTATATAGACATGAACAAAGGACTAAAAAGGGTAATGAAAAAATAATAATAAAAGCCGTTTCCCACCAACAAAATTAAAATTAGAAACAAATACAACAGGAAGCTCTCGTTTGCTAATAAAAGCCGTTTCCCACCAACAAAATTAAAATTAGAAACAAATACAACAGGAAGCCCTCGTTTACAAGGTCCCAGAATCGGTCCTTTTCCGTCTAAAAAGTTTTCCCGGAAAATTTCCTCTCACTTATTTCCAGTCCAATTGAATCCTACTTCTTCAAAACCCTAATTTACTCCGCCCAAGTTGTTCGTCAAGGGTTTATCTCCTTTAACAACAAGCCCTGATTTCTTATGAATTGGTTGAATATCACTTGTCAATTAAAAGTTTATGCGTTTTTCGCACATGGGTTTTGGATTTCATGAGATTTTGAGCTTTAGATTCGTCGGATAATGGGTGCCATGACCAACAACCGCAAGCGAGACCCGTATTCGTATTCAAATTCAAATTCTCCGGATTTTCATCTATCGAAGAAGCTCAGGTACTCGTTAATGCATCAGCGTTTAAACCAAACCCTAAGATCCTCAAATAGTACGGTATCTAGAATTTCTCGATATCCGGAGACCACACTGAATTGTCGTCGTGAAGTTCATGCCCCTTGTAGGATAGTGAAATTTGGGTTGTTGAAGTCTAGAAGTAGTTGTTATAGTGACGCAGAGAGATCAAGTGGTGATGATATGGGCCTTTTCTTGAGTAAGAAATTGGATTTCGCGAAGCGAAAGGCAATTGACACATTTAGATATTCGGCTAAAGAGAAGGAGGTTGTTGACGTGGATGATGAGGATCGAAAGCTCGGAAAGGGGGTGCTTTCAGAGAATTCGAGTGTTGAAGAGGTTGAGATTATTGAAGAAAATGGAAGAGAAGAAAGGTCTAGGTTGGGGGTTTCGGTTGTGGGTAATGATCATGATAATGATGTCAAGGTTGTGGAGGAGAGATCGGTGGTTACTGTGGATGGGAATTTGGAGGTCGAGAAAGCTAGGAACATGATGGGTTCGTTAGTATTGGACCGTGAAGTAGATGTGTCCAGTGTTGAGGTTTATAGGAAGTTGCTTCAGAGTGTGGAGAGGAGGAGTACAAAGTTGTCCGCTTTGGGATTTGAGATTAAGCTGAACGAGGAAAGGTGGAGTTCACTTAAATCGTTGCAGTCGACGAAGAAAACAGAGGAGAAATTGGTGGAGGTGAGTTGGTTTTTCCTGTAATTTTGGTGCTTATATCGTGGGAGTCTTAACATTATTGCATTACTCGAATTTTACGCTTTTCCACCTTTATTGGAAGAAATCTTGTTATAGAAATTGTACAGTAGTGCCAAGAAGTTGATAATTAATTAAAAAAATTGGATATTTCTGGAAGGGAGGATTCTTTCTCTTTTTTTGGAAGTTGAAGCTAGTACACCCCTTGTTACAAATTTAACTGAAAGTTTTTTGATGGTTTTCAGGAGATACCTCATGAACCTTTTATCCCTTTCACTCAGGATGAAGAGGAGGAGTTACAAATTGCATTTTTAGCCAGCAATAGGTAGGATTTGAGAAACATGTTAATTTCATACCTCAGTTGGTGTTGTTGGTAAATGGGCATTAGTTATGACTTTTGTTTGATCTTGCAGGAGGAGGGTATTAGTCACTCATGATATTTCGAATATTGATATCACTGGAGAACTTTTACAATGCCTTGCACCTCAAGCATGGTTGAATGATGAGGTGATTTTGGGACTGTGTGGCATTTCCCTTTGTTTGTATCATTTCACTGTATTAGTATCTTACACATGAGTTTGAAATAAGACGGCTATCTGGACTTTGTTGAATTTGGTGAGCTTATAACATTTTGTCCTGATATGTTTACATGTTATTTGTCAGGTAATAAATGTGTACCTTGAACTGCTGAAAGAAAGGGAGAAGAGAGAGCCACAGAAATTTCTGAAATGCCATTTCTTCAACACTTTCTTTTACAAAAAGGTTAGTCCTATCAAATTTTGTAATAGATGCCTGTGCTACTTAAAAACAGTGTATCTTGAACTGCACTCTTTCTTATTTGGTCGGGATTTTTGGATGATGGACAATAATTTTTCTCATAATGATTAGAGGTGGAGATGAAAATCTAATCTTTGAAATTGTTTTAGTAGTTTGAGATGACAATCTAGTCTTTATAGTCGTCACAGTAGTTTGAGATGGCTTTCTGATGTATGCCTCACTTCATCCTTCCCCCTGTTTATAGTTTATGATTTTGTAATCATTGCTTATTTATATCGCAAACTGGTTGCTGAAATTTTAATT
Organism: Erythroxylum coriaceum; assembly: GCA_026874005.2. Taxonomy (NCBI): domain Eukaryota; kingdom Viridiplantae; phylum Streptophyta; class Magnoliopsida; order Malpighiales; family Erythroxylaceae; genus Erythroxylum; species Erythroxylum coriaceum. The sequence continues at coordinate 5,153,008 of JANQAP020000549.1, read as the reverse complement.
TGCAGTTTTTATTTTCTAGTTGGTTTACATCGCAAACTGGTTGCTGAAATTTTAATTTGTAGTTTTTATTTTCTAGTTGGTTTCTAAAGCATGCTTTCCATCTTGTAGAACTCTCTTTGGTAGGTCTTTAATGGCTTCTCAAACCAAACCCCTAGTAGGTCATCCTTGGATGAAACATTCTAATTGCTTCCCTAGAAGAAGATGGCGCATTACATTGTTGACAGATTTATGAAACCAAATTTTGGTTACTTGAGATGCTAGCATTTGTTTTTTCAATGAGGATCTTAGCCATTAAATGGTGTTCCATTCACTTGTACCCAAAGCTTCAACCTCATCCATCACAATTCCCATTACATCAATCATCTTTATTTGTTTCTTCAAGAAAACGATTAAGATAGTTACTAGATATTGACATATATTCTTTTATTTCTGCTGCTCTTTCTTTACTGTGATTTTACAAATTAAATTTCTATATGTTGCATTTCTTTCATTGTGTATTATCCTTTTTTGACAGTCCATTTAGTTTGAGATTTATTGTCAATGTGCAGTTAACTGCTGGAGGGAACACCTACGACTATAAAGCTGTCAAAAGATGGACTACGGAAAGGAGACTGGGATACTTTTTGGTTGATTGTGACAAAGTAATATGGCTCACTTTCTTCTAGTTTTCATTACTTCAACTTTTGTTTCTTTCTTTATATGATTTACTCTTACTAACCAATGCTATTGAGCTCAGATATTTATCCCAGTTCACAAAGAGATACATTGGTGTTTGGCGATCATTAACAAAAAGGACAAGAAGTTCCAATATCTTGATTCACTGAAAGGGACAGACTCCAGGGTTTTGGAGCATCTGGTATGCCTTCTGGTATTTCTTAGCATTTTTCAGATGTGTTTGCTGTGGTTCAAGGAACACTCTTTAGCTCCCAGTTTTGACTTATCTAGTTTTTTGTTAGTGGCATTTGACCATTTCTATCCTTAGGGTATATATGCCATTTTTTCCTTTGGCTTGCTATTGACTTACAAATATGAAAGGGTCTGAGACACATGACAGCTTCTCAGGGCTTTTGACTGACTGATTGTATTTGTGGATTGACTTCTTAGGGTTTCTCTTAAATTTCCCTTAAAACAGTAACAAAAGGTTTCTTACGGTATTTAATATTGCTTCTTAACATTTTTGAGAACTTTGTAATGGCTCATTGTACTGAGAATGATAAAGTTGAAGAACTTGCATTTCCATATGAAAGACGTGAATTTGTAAAATTGACACAATGTTGGATAGAAAAAGTAAACTATAGACAAATAACAACCAAAAAATTCCTAGAAGAAAATTTTGTATGTCATTATTAACATGGTTAATGCTGATCACTTCCACTTCTGTGTTCTAGGCGAGATATTATGTTGAAGAAGTCAAGGACAAGAGTCGAAAAAACATTGATGTGAGCAATTGGGAGCGGGAATTTCTTGAAGACCTTCCTGAACAGGAGAATGGGTCTGTATTGTTGATATTGAATTCAGTTAACAAGTCTAGTCATTAACATCCATCCAACGAATTTTATGGTGTTAGAAAAAATACATCTAACTTAGAAGCCTCCAGACTGGTAGGTGGTAATGGGTAATATTCCTGGAAGCATTTTCCTGCCAAATGAATGCTTGTAACAAAATTCTCTTAAATGTGATTGGTTATATTGATGGGTTCGTCCCCCTTCTTTCAAGTCAGCTTTACAGTTGTTTAACAGTAGTTATTTTGCCATTAAATTAAACAGTTATTAGAATTGAGTACCATCAAACATTAGATTGCGGTTGATGGGATCAACAGGTCCTGTCTAAGTATTGATTATCTCCTGACTATCTTTTTGTGGTATTATTAACAGGTATGACTGCGGCATGTTCATGATCAAATATGCTGATTTTTATAGCAGAGGTCTGGGGTTGTGTTTTGGTCAGGTGGGCATAAAAATAAAATTTTCATGCATGAAAATCCGGCTTCAGATCTCGGGTCTGTTTCATTAAATTGGCTCATAGTTGCCATTTCTTAATCACTAGACCTGAATTTGAGCTATCCACACTTGAATTTATGTTGGAAAGTTTCTTGTACTTGGTGTATAGTTATTACTTACAACACGAGACATCACCTGGTCTCAAGTTGAGCAATTTATAAAATGCAATTGCTGAAACTTCATAGAAGTATGTTGGAATATCTGGTAATTTTTAATTCGGTTTGGTCTGCAGGAGCATATGCCATATTTTCGGAAGAGGACGGCTAAGGAGATTCTGAGATTGAGAGCAGACTGAGGATTTGGTATTTGGCGGTACTGCCGGTGGTATCTGCTGTACATAGTGAATATATGGGCGCTTCAGCTTCCTCTAAATTCTTTTGCCTCAGTGCTTAAGGACTGAAGCTAACTAGATTGTGGCTGGAGAATCAAGTGACCTACAGTACAGGTGCAAGAGAATCGATGGCTTGGCTTGTAATTGTCATATGTGGTCAATGTTTTTTGTACCTTTTTCCTTGTTTCCTCAACTTGTATGCCGTTGTGAAGTTTTGTTGTCATTTATACCCCTTACTTGAGTGAGAAAAATGAGAAATAGAAGATGGTGCGCGCCTTCAACTGCTCTTTGAAACGCACAAGATGTGACATTCTCCGTTATGAAGTTTTGTCAATTTTCAGTTCTCATTCATTTTGCTTATCATACATTTGGCAACGGTGGAATTTAATATTTTGGTTAATGGGGTACCATGGTTAGTGGGGTACTATCCGTCTAATGACGGTGGTCTAGCGTGAGTTAATCTCTATAAGGTTGGATGTGTAATCTGAATCTGTTTTTTTTTTTTTTTTTAACAAGGGGGCAAGAAGCCTCTAAACACAAATTACAGTGGACGTCGAGTGGGGAAGGTAGTCCCAGAGCGATCCTGTGCATGGATAGTATTGATGCCAGCAAGAGGATTAGGGAATTCATGGTACCCTAAAGGAAGGCTTAATGCAAAATTGGTCATCCAATTGGCAGCGGAGTTTCTTTTACGATTAGGAATGGCAAAATTAGCCCGGCCTGTTCAATCCAGCCTATTTTTGGCCTAAGTTGACCAGGCTACGAGCGAACCATGGGCCAATTATAGTTGGCCCGTCTGTTACTTCCAAAACGACATCGTTTTGGAAGTATTTTGCTTAAAAAAGTAAATGATGAGTTGGGCTGCGAGCCGGGCCATCCTAGCCTGTCGAGCCACGAGCTACTATACTCCTAACCCGACCTGGCCTGGCCTATTAATATTCTTATTCACGATAGGTGTGTAGACATTTCAGTTCCCAATCCCTGTGGAGTAGCGCTTTTTGTTTGGAAATCAAGGTCCAGTTGTAGTGGGTACACGGAGGATCCTTCTCAAGAAGTTTGATAACTTGTGTGCTGTCTACTTCCAATAAAACTCCTCGTTCGTAGGAACGCCAAGCCAACTCCAATCCTTTCAAGGCCTCCTAAAGTTTTGATGCTAAGGACGTGTAGTTGCCAATCCGATAGGCAAAGTGATGTAGGACAGATTAGTGGTTGGGTGTTTAGGATATTTCGGTAGGTTAATAATAGGAATTGAAGGGTAGATTTCTAGGAATCACACCTAGAAGAAAATAACCTAAGTTTCACACCTAGGG
>JANQAP020000549.1:5076105-5088956 GCA_026874005.2 Erythroxylum coriaceum | reverse complement strand
TAGTGTGCATTGGAAAGAGGTTTTCATGTTTACTTAGAGTAAACTTGAATTTTTGCATAGATTGATGAGTAGTGACCAAATGTTCTTGGATAAAAATGTGATTAATTATGTTTTGAAAGGTGTAAATATTGGATCAAAGGCATTAAATGCCTTGGAAAATGCAAAAGAAAATGTATGTGAATAATAAGGGAAGTAACCATGTGAGAAGCTTAATGGCCAAATCCTATAGCTTAAAAATAGTGATATTGTGTTTTATACACTTATTTGATGGTGTATAAATGTTAGATCTATGTTTGAGTAGTAAATACATTGCATATTGTATGTATAAAGGCTCAGGAGTTATGAATCAAGGTGCTCGTATCGAGGATTGTTGAAGTCAAGGGAGTGTACACCTTCTTTTGAGGTGAGTTGGGAAAAATATCTCTTAAATAGGACTAGGACAACCCAAGACATGCATAATGACTTGTATGTAAATTTTAAACCTAGGTAATGTATAGTAGAATTAAATCTCAAATAGATGCTAGTATACTTATATATTTAATAAACGACATTGTTTAAAATAACTTTGCACTTGGAGTGCAAAAGACGATTTTCACTGCATGAAATAATGTTTGGAACTTACATATGCATAACTGAGTCATGTATGCTGTATGTATGTATTCTCTTTTGGCTTAGAGTCATGGCAAGGTTCCATTTTATCGGTTGGATCGATAAATAAAGGCATAGTACCTTACTTAATTTTGGTACTAAACATTTGTATATGTTTTTTTTGTAATTAGTGAGGTAACGAATGGCCATTTGTGTGCTAGACATAACAGATTAAGCGACCCCCGTACCCTTTAACGCTGGTACATAAAAGTTAAGTCCTCGTAACAAAACCTTTCTACAGGACTTGAGGGTGATTGGACACCGACGAGGTTAGGTCACCGACGAGGTCATCACCTATGGTCATGACGCTCTTGTCGACCATAGTCTACACTCACCACAGATGAAAGTCGAACCAACACCGAGAATCGGTGGGTGTGCACACTAGTTTGACGGCTAGTGGTGACATACGTAACTATTTTGGCCTATTCTAAGATTTGGCTTCCTGATGAGATCTGATTTTACATATGATGCTTTTCTGCTTTTGTGTACTGGAACTGGAACCTATGTTTACTGAATGAGTGATTAATAGGCTAGGCCTATATGGTTCCTAACCAGTATGGGTTGAGTCATAGATTAGGCTTATGTGTTTCTATGTCATGTATGTTCACTTCATAGGTGGTTATATGTATGCTCAATGTGTAAAACCATCCTTAGGTTATTTAGACCGTCTTGGTGTGTACCAGGTTCTGTTTGCGATATATGTTTTTTTCCTTCTCACTAAGTACACAGTGTACTCACCCCCTCTGCTTTCCAACCATATAGGTTAATTTGGTGAGCCTGAAGCTTTGAGTGAATCGTGCGGTCTTTTGACATTTTTGGGGCATGACTACACGTAGGTAGCCTCTGTTTTATACTTTTGTTGTATAGTGGCTCATGATTATGTTGATATGCTTATAATTTGTAAATTAACTCTTAACTATCTTATGGTTTGTAAATGACCTTATGTATAAACCTTTTGTATTGTCGTTGAGATTGCTCTTAAGTGGACTTAAAAGTCCAGAAGTTACGGTTGAGTTTTAATGTGAATATAGAAGTGCATTTAAAACTGATTTACAGGTGTTTTAATTGAGTTTTGGGATTTTCAAAATACAATCGTTGTGTTATTCAAATGTTTTTAAAGATATTCAGTCAGCCTTGTATAGTCGGGTTAAAAGTACCATGAGTATCCTTAGCCTGGGTATGCGATGGTTGCCATGTGCCCTATATGGTTCTGAGTCGTGACACCAATGTGTCATCTACGTCTCAGTCTTCCCAATCACTTCACATACGACAAGTGAAGTTGGATTTCCCTAAGTTCGATGGCACCAATCCTCTCAATTGGATTTTTCATGAGAAACAGTTATTTTCCTACTACGATACTCCTGATCCTCAATGTTTAGTTGTTGCTGGAATAAATATGAAAAGTTTAGTAGTATCTTGGTTTCAAATGTTGTAGAAATTGGGGCAATTCTCTACATGGGCTATATTGACAAATGCAATAGAACACCAGTTTGGACCTTCTCAATTCAATAGCCCACAGGCGTAGTTGTTTAAATTGACTTAGTCGATTGTTTCTTACTATAAAAAATTCATAGTTTTGGCTAATCAAGTTATTGGGTTCACAGAAGATGCTCTTCTAGACTATTTTGTTAGCGGACTGAAGCCCCGTATCTGACGAGATGTTGTAGCATAATCTCCATCAACCCTTTGAAGGTCGTGGATCTGGCTAGATTATTTGATGAGAAGGATAGTATTCTGCCATAATCGGTGAGACCAAAGACAATGTTTGTGTCCTCAAGAACAACTAATCCATGTTATTATAATAGTACCTATTCTACAGTTACTGCAAATCAGAAATCTAATGTTGCTCCTTTACTTCCTACACCGACTACAAAACCTTTACATCCAGTTAAATGTATTTCACTGGTAGAAATGCAAATAAGGCGAGAGAAGGGATTATGTTACAACTGTGATGAAATTTTTTTGCCATCTCATAGGTGTCGAAATTTTCAATTTATGCTATTAGTGACTGATCATGATGAAGGGGAGGACTCACCTCTAGAAAGAATGATGAATAATCAGTTTCTTTGGCCATTGAAGATTCTTCCACAACTCTTCATCTTTCATTCCATGCTTATCAAGGATTAATGGGAGTTGCTACAATATGTTTTACTGGCTCTATTGATGGCACTAAAGTTCAAGTACTTCTTGACAGAGGTAGTTCAAACAACTTCATCACTCGACATTTACAGCTAGTTTTTAGAGTGTTGGTGGGAAATGGGAATTATTTAGAAAGTCAAGGTATTGTTCGAGCTTTACATCTGATGATACAAGGTCATTTATTAGTATTATCAGCTTATGCGTTGCAAGCGGCTGGCTTCAACGTAATTCTTGGTGCTTCATGGTTGGCTACTCTTAGACCCCACGTTGTTGATTATAGTGCTTCTGTTATAAAATTTTACCATAATGATAAATTTGTCTCATTATGAGGAAACAAGTCCACTCTACCTACTGTTGCTCAATTTCGTCAATTCAAAAGTCTTCAATCAACTGATGCAATTAAAGAGTTATTTACTCTTTCTGCAAGTTTGTTGGAAACTAAACCTAGCAAGCTCATTACATTACCATCAGATCTGCCAAAGGAATTAGCGAGAATTTTGTAAAAGTTCAAGCTAGTCTTCTCTGTACCTCATAGATTACCCCCTTCTCGATCCCGTGACCACGCCATTGTTTTGGAGCCTAGGACTGTACCAGTTAAGGTACGATCGTATAAATATCCTTATAGTTAGAAAACTGAAATTGAGAAAATGGATATATTGGATGAGGGTTTAATACAACCTAGTACCAGTCCTTTTTTTTCATCAGCGTTACTGGTTAAAAAGAAAAATGGCACATGACAATTTTGTATTGATTATAGAGCACTCAATGCTGTTACTGTTAAGGATTCATTTCCTATTCCAATTACAGATGAGTTGCATGGTTAAACTGTGTATTCAAAGTTCGCTCTACGATCTGGTTATCATCAAGTGCTATTTCAGACAGAAGATTAGGGGAAAACAACATTTAGAACACACCATGGCCATTGTGGGTGGTTAGTAATGCTTTTGGCCTCACTATTGCCCCTACAACTTTTCAGGCTCTAATGACTGACATTTTTAGGCCATTTTTTCAAAGGTTTGTTCTCATTTTCTTTAATGACATACTTATTTATAGCCCTTCCTGGAGCACTCATCTTGAGCATCTTACTGTGGTGTCGGAACAACTGTTACATCATCAATTATATGCTAAACTTTCAAAATGCTCTTTTGGTCAATCCTAAATCGAGTATCTTAGACATATTGTTTATGTTTAAGGAGTGGATATGGACCCCAACAAGGTCAAGGCAGTAGTTGATTGGCCTACTCCATAAACTGTTACTCAATTACGTGGTTTCCTTAGTTTGACGAGATATTATTAATGTTTTATATGTCAATATGCTTCTATTGCCCTGCCACTTACACAGCTTCTTAAAAAATATAAATTTTCATGGTCCTCTGAGGTGCAGTCCACATTTTAGCAGCCTAAGCATGCCTTATCATCAGGTCCAATTCTTGTTTTACCTGATTTTTCCCAACCATTCATTATTGAGGCTGATGCTTTTGGCCAAGGAGTGGGTACAGTTTTGAGTCAGAATGGACATCCAATTTCTTATTTTTCGAAGAAGATTTCCCCACTAATGAGTGCTCAATCTGCCTATGTATGAGAGCTTTATACAATAACAGAGGTAGTTGCAAAATTTTAACCTTATTTATATAGCCATTATTTTATAATTAGTACATATTAGAAACACCTCAAACATCTCTCTGGTCAAGTTGTACAGACATTAGAACAATAGGAGTGGCTTCCCAAATTAATAGATTATCCCTATTCTATTGAGTATAAACCAGGCACATAAAATTGAGCTGTTGATGCTTTATTTCGTTGATGTTTATTTGCATACTCTATATCATATGCTTCTATTATTGATGATACATTTTTGGAGCTTCGAAGTTACTGAGTTACAGGAACTTATGCAAAAATTCTGAGATGACCCTGCTGCCATCCATACTGTACGTAATGGGTTGTTGTATTGGAGGAATCGAGTAGTAATTCCTTATCATGCTTGAGCCATTATTACAAGAATCTTGCAGGAGTTTCATTCTTTTGAAGTTGGTGGACACTTGGGTTATTTACGAACTCTAGCGCAGATTTCTAGTCAATTTTTTTGGAAGAGCATACGAGAAGATGTTCATACCTTTGTGCAATAGTGCCAAGTTTTTCAACAAGCGAAAATGTCTCATTTACATCCTGCTAGCTTGCTGAGCCCCCTACCTATCCCTAAACAGATTTGGGAAGACGTGGTAATGGATTTTATAACAAATCTTCCAATATCTCGAGGATACTCAGTGATCATCGTGCTTATTGATTGACTTTCAAAATACTATCATTTGGCTCCCTTACGAGGCAACTATACCAGTTCACAAGTTACAGAAACCTTTGTTCATATAGTGGTCAAGCTCCACGACATTCCTCATTCAATTGTACCATATCATGATAGAGCTTTCACCAGTGCATTTTGGTAGCACTTGTTTCACTTATAAGGAGCTACTTTGACTATGAGCTCTTCTTACCACCCACAGATCGATGGTCAGTTAGAGGCTCTTAACAAACATATTGAGATGTACTTAAGATGCTTTATGCTTGAACAACCTCGTCTCTGGGTCCAGTATTTACCATGGGCTGAGTTTTGTTATAATTCCTTATTTCATACTTCAATTGGCATGACACCATTTAAGGCTGTATATGGCAGAGATCCTCTGACTATTATATGTGTTGCACCTCTGATGATGCTCCTTCTAATTTGTTATAGTAGTTACAAGATTGGGATGCTCTATTTGACCATCTCAAGACTAACTTACTTTGTGCTCAAGAGCGGATAAAGTGATTTACTAACCTACAGTATACTGAGGCTTTTTTCAATATTGGAGATTAGGTCTTCATTAAGCTCCAGCCTTATCGACAATACTCAGTGTAACTTTGAAAGTCACAAAAGCTTAGTTTGCATTATTTTGGTCACTTTCAGGTGTTAGCTCGAATTGGATCTATTGCTTATAAACTGTCCTTACCTTCTAAAGCCAAAATTCATTCTATCTTTCACATTTCCCTCTTAAAAAAAGTGTTGGACATCCTACACAGCAATATATTCCACTGCCACTTCTTACTTCTAACACTTCTAACACTAGACCTATTTATCAACCTCATGCTATTTAGAACGTTTGAAAGACTATCAGCTTTGATGGGTTTCGATTTGAAGTTTTAGTTGCATGCGATGGTCCCATTGACCCAACTTGGATACCTTTGTCTTCTTTTGTTGAATCTTTTCCTCATTTCTACCTTAAGGATAAGGTCATTCTCGAAGAGGGAGGTAATGTTATATCACAGGGACACGTGGATGGTTATAATATTCAGGATCTGAGGCATATGGTGAGAAAGACAAGTGTCCTACGCAAGAGTAACCTTATAAGGAGTTGTCATGAAAGTTACGTAAATGAGGATTAATAGCATGAGAGAGAGATGTGGAAAATGTTATGAATGATCTCTCTGTATTCTTTTCCCTTCCATATTTGTCTTTTTCTTCTTTGTTGGGTGATTCTCTTTTTCTTAACATGTTTTCCCTTGTGTTGTATCAGAGACTAACTTTTAATATAATTATATATCAGAATTTCTTCCACTTCTAGTCTCTGTATTCTCTTGGCAGGTTGAACATTACATGTGTGTATCTATTGTTGGTGACTAAAAGTTGTTAGAGACACTGTAGATTCTCGTTGATAATGGCCTGGGCTGCAAGTGACAATAGCTAGACATAGAGGTGCCATTGGAAGCTTATGGTAACACAAGGGTTGGTGAAGTAGGTAGGTCATAGGAGGCAGAGGCTTGGTATTTTGGTAGCTAGGTCTTCATCTATAGTTAAGATTAGGTTTCTCAAGGAAGGAGTTGACTGGCAAATAAATTTAAGTTATTCTAAACGAAGAATAAGATATTTTTAACCTAAAAGAAAGAATATTTGGTAATTGGGCTGCAGGACCTAAATCTTGTACAAGATAATGTCTCTTAATTTTGGATTAAAGTAATCCAATACTTTACAAAATTATTTTTGACTTGGAATATCATATTCTAGAGTTAGCATATTACAAGATTTAATGTCAAATAAAATTTTAAAAAAGATTTAAAATACTAAAACAATTTTAAAATTAAAGTAATTATTTTTTTAATATGTCCAAGATTGATAATTAAATTAGTTTCTTATTAAAATTTAAAAAGTTGTTTATTAATTGTATTTCAATTTGATTGGAATTAATTAATTAAACTCCTTAAAATGAAGAAAAAATTTTCATAAGTAATTAAAAAATGTTTCTCAATTTGGTTGAGATTTTTCTTAATAAAATTTGCAAAGACGTTTTCATTTATTAATTAAGAATAAATAAGCTTTCTTTAACATTTTTGAAATATTTTTTGAATTTATTAAGGAATTATTTTCTAATTAATTGAGAATTGATCTTAAATAAATAATATAAAGGACTTTATTAATTAAATTTAACAAAGTTTTATTTAATTTTGAAAGTAGTTTCCTCTTAATATTAGAAAATAATTTTCTAATTAAAAATTTACTTTTAAATAAAATAGAAATAATTTTTAATTTGATTAGAATGTCTTATAAAATTTTTAAAAATCTAACTTATAACAAGTAAGAAGCATAATTTTCCAAAAATTATTTTAAATTAAATCTTGTTAACGGGGTCAAAAAAATTAAAAATAGTTTTCAATTGAATTAGAATTTTTTAAATCAAATTTAATTTTTGTTTAGAATAGGTATTTAAGTCATTTACGAAATGAATGGTTTTATCTAATTTTATTTTTCCAAAGAGCTAGAAATATTATTTTAGATTAAGAAGATAAAAAACTAGAATCAAGCTAAGCTTGATATTTTATGCATATAATTTGATTATGTATGCATAAGTTGCAATTTTATTTATATATTTGATGTATATTATATGCGTATTGAATTGCATATTTGTATATATATATATATATATATATATATATATATATATACCTTTATAATATTACATATAATTTTATTTTCAATAACAACAACATAGTAAAAGCCCTGTTGACATGTGAAGTTTAGGGAGGTCCAATAATATACAGTCTTACCCCTAACTGGTAGAGAGTGTTTTAAATAGACCCATATGAAGAAAAGAAAAGAAAGAATATATACATCAATAAAAACTCCTAGTAATAATCTCGTTAACATGCAAGGTCTGAGGAGGTCCAATAGTATGCAGCCTTACCTCTAACTAGTAGAGAATTTGTTTCCAAATGACCCAAAAAGAAAGAATATAAATGTATATGCATATACATATTTAAATAATAAAAGAAAATAAAAAACATACATAAAAGATGATGATGATAAAATGCATAAATAAAAATATAAAAATAAATAATACAATAAAAATAGAGCAAGGTAAACAACTAAATTAAAAGATAAAATAAATAAATAAATACATACATAAGAAAAAGGACAAGTAAATAAATAAATCAAGCAAGTTATTACAAGAAAATATTTAGGCTAAGGAAGGAAATGTTTAGGTTAAATAACTTAGAAGGAATTACTACTTATTAAATATTTAGGCTAAATACAAGATATAAGACTCGAAGAAAAAGTTTAAAAGACCTATGAGAACGACAAAGATTTCTCTATATGAGATCTTTTATCTACATCTTAGTACAAAGTTTTCTATTGACATGTCCTCGGTAAGTTCTAACAAAGCTATATCATTCTTGATCACCTCGCCTTATCTCTTCATAGGCATTTCTTTTCATCCCGTACAGTCTCTAAGTACAATCTTTTCACATCTTCTCATTGGAACGTTGGAGTGTTTCCTCTTAACATGTTCAAACCATCTAAGATTTGTTTCTTTTAAGTTTCTATTAATATTAACTACCTTTAATTTATCTCTTACCATTACATTCCTAACCTTATCTCTTTCAGTAAGATTGCACATGCAACAGAGCATCCGCATCTCCACCACCATTAGTATATGACTATACACTTATTTAATGAGCCAACACTTTTCCCTATAGAGCATGACCTACCTAATCGCTAAATAATAGAATTTACCTTTAAGCTTGAGTGGTATCTTCTTCTCATATAAAACTTTTGATGCATTTCTCCATTTAAGCCACCCTAATCTGATATGATGAAGTATGTCTTTATCGATCTCTATTGTTTTGGATGATAAATCTTAGATGCTTAAAACACTCTTTTTATGGTATAACTTCTGAACCAATCTTTACCTGTGCATCAGAAGCCACCTTATGGATCAAAAGGTTACACTTTAAGTACTCAGTCTTAGTCTTGCTCAATTTAAAGCCTTTCGACTCTATTGTATCCCTCCAAAGTTCTAGGTTGACGCTGACACCCTCTTTTGTCTCATCCACTAAAACAATGTTCTCAGCAAATAACATACACTAAGGCACATGTCTTTGGATATTCTTGGTGAGCTCACCCATTGCCATTGCAAATAAAAAGGGGCTCAATAAGGAGGCTTGATGTAGCCCAATATCGATAGAAAATGCTCTATATCTCCTCTTATTGTCCTTACTTTAGTCTTTACACCTTCATACATATCCTTAATAACCTATATACATGTCATAGGAACTCCCCTAACTTCTAAGTACCTCCACCTGATTTTCTTAGGTACCCTGTCATACACCTTTTTTAAATCAATAAAAACCATGTGTAGGTTGCACTTTCTTTTCCTATAATATTCCATTAATCTCTTTAGGAGATGTAAATCTTCTATCATAGACCTTCTTGGCATAAAGTCAAATAGGTTCTCTGAGATAAGAGCATCCTTTCTAAATCACCTTCTCTCATAACTTCTTATTACAACTTTGGATATCCCCTTTGTTCTTATATAGAGGAATTAATATACTATATCTCTACTCATCCAACATTTTAACAGACTTAAGGATCACGTAAAAAAGCTTAGCTAGCCAAGTAAGACCCTCTTTGCCTAGGCTTTTCCACACCTCTATAGATAAGTTACGATATCTCTTTAGCATGTTAAGATGGCCTAAAGAAATGTTATCCTCTACACCTTCACTAAAAAGGCTATAGAAGTACCTCTGCTATCATCTCTTAATGTCATTTTTGGCCACGAGCTTCTATTTTGCTTCATCTTTTATATAACAAACTTGAACTAAGTCTCTCACTTTATGTTCCCTAGCTCTAGCCAACTTAAAAATATCCTTTTCTCTATCTTTTGTTTCCATTGTTGGTATAATTTCTCATAAGATCTTTTTTTAGTTTTTGAGATTATCTTCTTTGCTTATTTTTAGCTAGTTTGAAAGTTTCTTTATTAACTACTCTCTCTACCTCTGTGGTGTTAGCTAATAGAGCTTTATAGTCACCTTTTCTTGTACATCTTCATTTCACTACCAAGACTCAAGCATACTAATCCTAAGCCTTTTAGAAATACCTAAGATCTCTTTAGATATATTCCTCAAAAGAGCTGCTACTGTCTCCCACATCTGTTTAACCTTCCATTTTCTATTCTTCTCTATATATTACTCTATCCCTAAGTTGTTCCACTGTATCCCCTTTTAAATTCCACCATCTAACTTTGGTACACCTCCTAGGGCTTCTCTTCTTCCTCAACCCTTAATTATAAGATCCAAAACCAGCAATCTATACTGAGATGACAAGCAAGCATTAGGTATCACCTTGCAATCCTTGCAACTAATTTGATTGCTCCACTTTACAAGGAAGTAGTCAATTTGAGTTTTCGTGTTTCTACTCTTCAAAGTCACCAGGTACTCTTTATTTTTCTTTAAAAAAAGAGTTTGATATTTCTAACTCAAACACTACTGTGAGATTCAACAAAGTAGTCCCATTATCATTCCTATTACTGTACCCAAAACTCCCATGAGTCCATGAATATCTATTTGAGGTTTCCCCTATATGACCATTAAAATATGAAGTAAAAGTTTCAAACAAGATTGTTTTCTTCAATTGTTATAAGAATAAACCAAAGTTCTGTTTATTATTAGGCTAACAAACTTAAGGCTGCTTTAACCCAAATATATTTGGTTTTATAATAATGAGTCTTATTTAAATAAATTTGTTTGATTTAGATGAGCAAACTTATGATTATGTGAACTCAGAGACAAGGATAAAAATAACATATAAGATATATTTTGGCAAGAGTTATCACCTAACAGATCTAGGAGTCATATAAGATGTGATCGATAAAGTTATTATCTACCTAATTTAAGTTTAGATGATTTGTCAAACAAACTCAAGTTCAACTGAATTTGAATAGGATCCTAACCCCTTAGAGATACTAGAGTAATCTTTATGAATAATAGTGATAGCTACAACCATATACATTATTAAAGTCCTAATCTTATTTAGCAATTATAACATATAACCTATAACTTATTTTCTTACATTTATATTTTATTTTGAGTAAAAATTACTTTGTTTAGTATAGTTGATACTAGAAATTTATGGATGAACTTTCTTAGACATAGGTTAGGTTTGAGAAGAATTATCAAAGATACAAAAGAAAATTTGTATGTCTATTATGTAGTTTTGCTTTTAATCTTTATTAAGGATTGGAGACAAAATTTTAGAGATATGTCAATATCATATAGATGATAAAATGTAATGATATTTCGCATTAGTTAATATTTTATAAAATTTAATGACAACATGTAAGATGTATTTTAACATTATTATAACATGATGTAAAAGGTTATATAAAGTAGAGTTGAAAGATATAATACTTTGATGGAATTGTTCTGCTCATATTTGGCCTACTAAAAGCATAAACATGAATTATAGTTGAAGGCATTTGTTACAGTATGATACTAGTATTCATTGAGAAAAATTATTTCATGAATTTTCTTGCATATATGTGATATGATAAAGATCATATATGTATATATATCTAATTCATGCTTTTAAGTGAATTTGAATTCAACATTATCATAATTTTCAAAGAATAATATAAATTGTTGAGGAAAAGCAATTGATCCAAACATATACAAATAATTTGTATATGTTGGATTAAAGGAGACTTATGTTTAACAAAAGTGGCAAGAATACAAAGTTGGACAATTGGGACTATCCTTTTATGCCATATTGGTTAAATTAAAATGATGAGAATCATAAAGTTACATACAAGGATATATGTATCTATTTGATTATGAACCATATGAAACTTGCTAATTTAAGGGATAACCAATCAACCTTTGGTGAAAATATGGTGATGGTATTGAATTTTTAGATCTTATACATAAGATGTAATAACAATTTATAAAAGGATGGTACTTGAACTTCATTAAATTTTCTAGACTTTATGTGATATAATCATATGTATTAAATGAAATGTTCATTTAAATATTTTAAAAAGTTTAATTTATTTAAATCTAAGTAAAAATTAAGCATTGAGAATGTTAAAGCACTATAATGAGATCGATATATTGAGATATAATGTTTTTTTGTTATCTATAAGATTTTCTGGAAAATATTTTCAAAACTAAATTCTATCATAGTATGGATTTGTGTGAGGAGGAACCGTAATATGAGATATTGTGTAATGCAATATTTATTTCTTTTATAGTTATGCCTAGTATACTAACTTCTCTTCAATAATTTCAATTAAATCAATTAACAAGATTTTATATTAGATATTAAATGATAAAACTTTGAAAGAATCAAAGTTAATTATTTTAAGATCTGATGCTTAGTTGAAATGTGTATTATCTAATAGGATAACAACTAAATTGGATAATAGAAGGTTATAAGATATCAAAAAGGTTAGATATAATCTTACAGACCTTATTAAACAAAATGTTTATCTTAATGTATGTTTATAGGATAATGGTTCTCAAGATAAGTAGTTGGAGTAAGATGAAATTTGAAAGATTTAAATCTCATGACAATACATCGAATTGGAATTAGTGCCTCTGTTGATAATAATTGAAAGGCTTTAAGACATTAAAAGATTCACTTCATAATAAATTTAAAGTTTAACACCCCCTCACCGTAGGGTACGTACCGGGATGCCCGTAGGTCATTCTGACACATATCCTATGATAAGGGAGCGCTACGTGCGATCACTACAATACTCCAC
>JANQAP020000549.1:5041990-5056310 GCA_026874005.2 Erythroxylum coriaceum | reverse complement strand
AAGAATTAGGAGTCAAAAAGTATAGTAAAGGCCATGAAAGTGTTGCCAAATTAGATAATAAACTTGGGCTCAATCACACTTCCTCGTGTGATCGACCCCTTTTTTACTACAATTCATAACCCGTGCATTTACGATAGTTGAGGGTTTTAATTAGATGTAAACTTAACAATCAACAAGCTTTTGGCGTTGTTGCTAGGGAGACGACGAATTAGTTTAATTTTAGTAGATTAAGGCATTTTCCCACTCTTGTGTCCATGCACTTGCATGAACACAAGAGTTACTAAAAGTTTGACTCAGATGACTAAAACGTTAGAACTCAACATCACTCGTCTAGAACATGCCATTCGAAAAGCTTGACGTGAAGAAGAAACTACGAAAGCAACCATGGCAAAATAATATCGACAAGAGTTCAATCAAGGAGCAAATCAAGGAGCCTAACAAAGATATGGATTTTATAAGGCTGAGATTTAATGTAGCAAATCAAGGTATTACTAGGCCACCATTCCAAGCTGCATCATTTAAAATAAAACCCTCTCTGCTTAACATGATGCAACAAAATGTACAAGTCTATAGATTAACCAACGAGGATCCAAATGCACACATTGTGAATTTCCTTGAGATATGTGATACCTTCAATATCATCTGATGTCAGAAGATGCAGTTAGGATGATGATGTTTGCCTTTTCATTAAGGAATAGAGCCAAAGGTTGGTATCACTCACTTAGCCCCTCCAAAGTCACAATATGGGAACAATTAGGTCGAGCATTTTTAGATAAATACTTTCCCCTCACCAAGACAACACAGATAATCAAGGAAGTTCCTAACTTCCAGTAGGGTGATGGGGAATCAATCTATAAAGTGTGGGAGTGATACAAGGATTTGCAGAGGAGGTGCCCACATCATAACCTGCCAAAGGAGTTCCTCCTGCAAACATTTTACAATGCGGTAAACCTACCCACAAGAGGCACAATAAATGCAACATCGGGAGGTTCCCTTATATGCAAGAATGTGGATGAAGCTGAGGAGTTGTTAAAGATGGCAAGAAACAGCTGCTTATGGACAAATGAACAAAGTAGACAACCCGCAACTTTCTGAAAGCAGAAAGGAATTATAGCTGTCAACCAAATGACAAAAATACAAGCTAAAATTAACAATCTAACTCGACAGCTAAACAATATAAAGGCCTCTTCCTCAGTTTTTGTGAAAGTTGTTCAACTGAAGTGTAAGCTGTGTGGGCAATTGGATCACGATACCATTGACTAATCTCTGATGAAGGATCATAAATCAAAATAAGTAAATTATATGGGAATGCAATATGGTCGAGGAGGGGGAAACAACCCTTACTCTAACCCATATAATCCTGGGTAGAAGAACCACCCAAATTTCAATTGGTTGAACAATGTGGGAGGTCAGGTTAGACCACAAGGACCACCTATTTTCCAATAAGAGAAACTGAACAAAATGGACTCCAAATTAGATAAGATCTTAGATAAGATTAGAGGTATGGAAGATGCTCATAAGAGGCTTGAAGGCAAGTTTGAGCAAGTAACAAAGAATCATGCCTACTCAACACACAACCTAGAAGTCCAAATGGACCAACTAGCAAAAGCGTTATCGACTTGAAATGCAAAAACCCTTTCGAGTAGTACTGAGACAAAACCAAAGGAAAGAATCATGGTTGTCACCCGGGCTAATGAGGAGAAACTCGAACAAATTGAAAATGATGGAGAAAAGGAAAAGAAAAGGGCTGACAAAAATTTCCTGCAAAGTGAACCTGACTTAAAGCTAATCAAGGAGAATTAATCTAAAATTCCCTACCCCATTCTAGCACAGGAAAATCCAAATCCAGTCAAGAACAAGGAAACCTCCCAACTAGCTAAGTACAACCTACGTAAAATAAAGAAATACCAGCCTCTGATTCCAAATCCAATCAAAGCATTAAGGAAATCCAAAGAAATCGAACGAAATGAGGTTATGGAAATGATAGAGCAATTAAAGACACGATTTACCCTAATAGATTCTATCAGGGAGTGGGTAGAAAATGAATTGATAGTGATACTCCCACAGAAGAAGGACATTCTAGGAAATTTCTACATCCCCTGCATTATTGGAGGTGTTAAAATAGATAAGGCATTTACTGGTTTAGGGGCTAGCATAAATATGATGTTGTATGCTTTATGTCAAAGATTGAGGGTGGGAGAGATAATACCCACTAAGATGCATGTTAAGATAGCAGATAGCTTTATTCATTAGCCAAGAGGTGTCATGAAAGATGTTAAGGTTAAGGTTGATAAATTTACCTTCCCAATATACTTCTTTATTTTAGACATAAAAGAGGATATAGAGAAACCAATGATCCTTGGATGGCCATTTTTAGCCACCGATCGATCAATTATCGACATTGATGGAGGTGAATTGACCTTGAGAGTAGGTGATGAGTAGGTCTCCTTCATAATGTCGAAGAATGAAGAAAGTTCTCTCCAACCTATAGTTGTCATTAAGCAAACCAAAAATTGTGGACAAATGGAGAATATTGATGATCGCGAGGGCTCACCTGAAAAGGAAAAATCTTGAAGGAAAAAATAAAGGACGAATCAGAAGAAGAAAGGAGGTAGTATGCACAATCCAATGTCTCACCTACACTTTATGAGATCTACGACCACGCCACCATTGGAGGGCTCTTTTAGACCACCATGAGGGAAAAAATGTACGTCGAGCTACTAAAAATAAAATAACTACATGGGAAGCAACCCATGATTTTTATTGCTTGTTATTTCATCTTTGGTGTTATGTAGTTTTGAATTCCATTATTTGTGTGTTTTGATTTCAAATACATGTCTTGGAAGAATTGAGAATCAATTTTTGCATAAGATGCTATGGAAGGCAAGTACAAAGAGGTCATGATGTAAATAAGAAGTTAAGGAAGGATCTTGGAGGTTAAATGAGGAAAAGACAAAAAATTCAGAAAAAGTGTCAAAAAATCTTCTGCTATGATTGTGGCTTATCATTCCACAATCATGGCATTTAGCAAGTTAAGGGCCATGATCGTGGCTTGCGGTGGGATAACAATGTCCCACGCGATTTTCAGCTGTAATTTTTGCAATTTTACCCTTTTTGCCTCTTCCTCACCTATATATTTAAATCTAACCTTATTTTCCATTTACCCTTCATTCTCTCACTTTCGTTAATCGTAAAATCTCACTATCCTCTCACTTCCCCCTAACCATCCTCATGTTTTCAATTTTCACTGATTTCCTCACAACTCTCGAACCAATGGGGTGTATCAAATAGACGACTGGGATTGGTTGTGTGTAAGTTTTAATTATTAACCCTTGATAATCTGCAGCGCACAGTTTGTTAGCGTAGTATCAAGTTGTCGATCTTATGATGAGGGAACTAATCTAATCCTAAAATCTAAGGCCAGAGACAAATAACAAAAATTCAAGATGCCTCGAATCTAATACGATAATTTAATTTAATTAATTAACTTAAGAATCAAACACAAAATTACTAATTATTAAGCAATTTGCAACACACCCAAGAATCAACCAAAGGAAATTATCAATTGAGAGAAAAGAAAATTTATCTATCCTTAATGCTAACCTAATTGATTATGAATTATTGGATTGATGGTTTTAGACTATCCTAGGGTTGATTATTCTCTCTTGAGTTATAATCATTAACCCTAAACTATAAACCCTAATCAGATTATGAAGGTTGCAATCTCTCAATTCACAACCTATCCAAACCCTAATTAGTTCTAAAGTTCTTTAATAAACTATCAGAAACCTAGATGAGATCTCTCTCCACACAAATTATCAATCTACTTTAATTTTGGGTTTTATTAAATCACCTAATTCTGGTTAGTCCAATTTAATCGTTTTTCATTCGATTCACCCTCTCAGTTTATTATCGAATTATGCAATAGCAGAATCAAACTACAACAATATCCAATAAACACTTAAACAATTAGACTCTCATTATTTCAAGAATAAAATTTCGAAGGTGAATTTAAAACCTCCTTGACATTCTAGATCGTATCATCAACTGTTCAATCCAATTCTATACAATAATAAAACTGAAGAGAACAGGAAATACAATATAAAATGGATGATGGGAGGAAGCGATGTCGAGAAACCTCCTGATCCAAGAAGTACTTTGAGTCAGATTTTTCTTCTCTTCTCTCTTCCTTCTTCTCTTCCTCTATCTCTCGATGATCTCTCTCTAGGGTTTTTCAAAGTGGCTTATACAAAAAGCTCTTTTCTCTACTTCTTTTTGTTCTTTTTATATCCTTTTGTGTTTTAGGTAACCTAGGATTTTTTTATGGTCCAAAAGATCCAAAAAATCCCTGGAAACTTGAAAGTCATGAGTGTCTATGTGCTTGCCTAACGTAGGCCATGATCATAGCCCCGCAGGCCACTATCATGGCTCAAATTTGAGCCTTTTTTCATAATTGTGGCATGTAGGCCACGATCGTGGGCCATTCCATGGGCTTCTGTCACGATTGTGGCATGTAGGCCATGATCGTAGGCTGTTGTTTTGTCCCAAGTGTCTCCAAACCTCTTTCGTTCTTCGATGTTGACCCTGAAATACTAGCAAACACATCAAAGTATCTCAAAAACATAATATTTAAGCTCAAAAACTTGTACTACAGTTAAAACATAAATAATTAACAAACTAACACAATTCTAACCTAAACACATACCAAATGATTAAATTAACGGCTAAACACATATCAAACTATACCCTAAAACACAGTGCAATTTACACTTCTCAACATCTTTATATTTAAACATTTTCTTGTACTCAAGCAAACAAAACAAACAAACAACACAAAATCACAAAGCGCATAATGCAATAATGAGACCATGGCTTCAACTTCATGAAACAAGTTTAATTCTAAACACAATCATTCAAGTTATTCCAAATCGTTAACATACAAAATCTGCGTTTGGGAGCTCTGGACTAAATATACATATTAATCAAGACCCAAATGTCAAGTTATTAACCCTTTTCAATTGTACACACACATTAATAATTATTTGGTCATTATATAGTTGCATTAATAATTATTTGGTCATTCAAACTCTATAACTACTCCTAAGTACATTTTCATGAAAAGTTAAGCTATTTATAATTTCGGTAGGTTTTATTAGAAACCATATATTTAATTACTTTTCGTGGACATGAACCTAGTCTTTTTACATAGAGGCAAATATTGGTAATGAATGTTGATCTGGTTACTCCACTAGGTCATATTTTTATTAAGTTGCTTGGTTAAAACGTCATTATAGCCTTTTGATACTAAGGCACACATTTATGATGCGTGTCGATCTGATTACTCAGCTACATCACGTTCTCAACTGGCTACTAGCTCTATTCATAACCCAAAGGCTAGTAGAATAGTTATTTATTTAAAATTTACAAAAAAATTTATTTATTATTTAATGCTTACTTTGTTGCTTTAGCTACTCGTTTTTATGAAAAAATACTAGCAAAACTACTTTAGTTGAAAGACCTAAAATTATGAATGAATGTGACAACTTATAGGGTGATAAACTAGCATTAAATCCTTATTAACTTCCATATTTAGCCAAAAAAACTAGATCACTAATTTCGTGAGTTAATTACTCTTCACAACCTAATAGATTATGTTAAAAATTAAATCAATTTCAATCCATCTAAGCCATCGATACATTCACACAATTCACAATATGCATCCTAAACAAACTAACATAAAAATATGCAGAATTCACACTCAACACACAATGCTCCCCACACTTGAAAAACACATTGTCTGTAATGTGAGAAGGGGACAAACAAACACACATAAAAGGAAGAAACGTAAAGTAAAAAAAAACAAAAATAAAGACTAAATTTAAAAGAAAAGGGTTAGAAACAGAGCCTCATGGTGTCGAAGGTGTCAGTTGAACACCTTGAGCCTCAAAGTTTCAATGAATCCAACGCATATCCCGACTTTGACGTTATTGTGTGCGAGCCATCTCCTTCATCCTTGTAGAGTTCTTCAAAAGTGTGACAGTAATTGCTTTGGTGTTGGAGAAGATTGTATCGAGCACTTTCTTCCAACCAGAGTCTTCTGTGTCCTCTTCGGAATCCTTGCTAGTAGAGTCCTCTTCTACCTACTGAGGTGATGCTATGTTAGAGCTCACTTGACTGGCCTTGATCTTCACATGAGTCTTTTGGCTGATGTCCAGGAGTTCTATGTTATGGGACTTTAGGATTTTAGCGTGCCACAAGTGATGGTGATTTAGAATATTAGAGAAGAAGACGGTTAAACCACTACAATCCACACCATAGTACTCAACAATGGCAGAAACCAAATAACCTATACCCAAGTTGTTGCTCCTCTTACAAAGAGTCACAATAATAACATTCAGCACATGTGTGGAGGTATACATTGAGATGTTGTGATCCCTGTACCACAATAGAAAAAGTTCCTTCATAAAACACTTGTTGGTTTTTGATTTATCAAAACCATTTTGACACATGAATTTATGTAATAACAAGTGCTCATGGCTTCGTATAATGTTGTTATGAGAATTCTTGGCATCGAACCACTCCAACTCAGTAAGCTCATTCTAATAGCAGGAAGCACAAAAATCATCGTTCTGATCGACAATGGGAGATTTAGGGAAACCACAGATATCACACATGATTTCAATGTTCAACTCATAAGATTGTCCCTGCAACCTAAAACACATTTCCTTAGGGTTACTGGATTCAAAATAAAGGGAAGTGAAGAATTCGATGGTGAGCTCCTAGTAGACAGGATATTGGAAGTGTATAAACTTGCCCCACTGAATTCTTTCTGCTAAATTCTTTACCTTACCTCACAATTTTAGCCTATCAAGCATATCAAAATTTTAGGACTACTATCTGTTTAACATTAAGGGATTGGAATCAAATACCTTCCTCCTCTGTGTAGATTAGGAAGGAGCTATAAAATCTGTTGCCTTATTCCTTTGGTCTAGGCTCGAGAGTTAATTTCGTCTCAATGATTGGTTGTGCTTTGCTGACTGCTTAATGTGCGACATAATGGATTGCAAGTAGGTGGAAGTTGGAATAAAGTAGAAATTTAGAATTTGGTTTGAGAGAAGTGAGAGCGTTTAGAGGTTCTAAGCTTAGAGAGATAAAGTTAAAATGAAAGTGAGTGAAAAAATGAAGTATGAAATGAATATATAGGTGAAAGAAACATAAAATGGTAAAATGTTTAGTTGAAAATTGCGTGGACAGTTGTACCCTACTACAGGCCATGATTTTCCAATTATTTCTTGTTTTGTCCTTCTAGACATTCCTGAGATCCCTTCCTAACTCTTTTATAACTCTTTCACCTCTTTTTTTCTTATTTCCTCGATCATCTAACTCATGTCGAAGTCCTATGCCTTCCCAACCTTATTTGGAAATGAATAACCTAACTACGAAATTCAAACCTTATTTGAAAACGAAATAATCTAACTACAAAATTCAAAATATCTAAACATCCAAGGAAATAACATGGAATTAACAATCTATGGGTTGCCTCCCATGTGGCACTTCTTTTAACATATGTAGCTCGATGCTCTTCTTGTGCTCAAGGTGGTTTAAATGAATCGTGAAATGGTAGCATAGTCATCGATCTTACAATTTGCATATGAGCTACCATGCCCTGAGTGGTTCCACCTTCTTTTTGCTTCACCTTCCTTCGCCTTCTCCTCCACAATCGTTTTTTTCTAAATGCATTCCTACGATCCTCAATATCTTCCCATTGTCCTCGAGGTTTGGTTTTTTTGATGGTAGCTAAAGTAAGGGAAAATTGTTGTCATTCTTTAACACAGTGAAGGTTATTTAATGCTCTCCGACCCTTAGAGTGAGTTCACCCCCATCAACGTCAATTATTAAGCGAGAAGTAGCCAATAATGATTATTCAAGGACTATAAGGGTTTCCACATCTTCTCAAATATCCAATACAAAGAAGTCTGTGGGGAAGGTAAATATATCAATCTATAATTGCACATCCTTAATAATACCCTTCGACTGATGAACTATTCTATCCATCGTCTTCATTAGCTTTGTAGTGGGTTCTAACTCTTCTAGCCCAAATTTTTGAGTAAAGGTATAGGGCATCATATTAATACTCGCTCCCAAATCTGCGAATGCCCTATCTATTTTAACTCTATTGATACTACAAGGAATGTAAAAATTCCCTGGGCCCTTTTTCTTTGATGTTATATTAGGGTTTTCTTCCACTGTGAGCTCCTTAACCTTCTTCTTGATTGATTCCCTTAGTGTGAGCCTCGTTTGTAGTTGTTCTGTTATATCCTCAACATTGTTTTATTTAGCCTCCTTAGAATTCCTCGTCACTTTACTTGAATTTGACTTCTGCTGAGCTATAATAGGGTACAAAAATCTCGGTCGAGGTTCCTCAATTGGCTTAATTATGAGCTCCATTTGGAAGGAATTCCATATTTGCTTATCCTTCTCCATTGTCTCCATCTTCTTTTGTATGTTCGACTTTCTTTTTCTAGGTATGAGTAATGGTCATGATTCATTCCTTTAGGTTAGATTCAGTATTTCTTGGAAGGGTTCCTGCATTTTGAGTTAAAATTACCTCTGCTAGTTGACCTACTTGAACCTCCAGATTGTGTATTGAAGAGGCGTGATTCTTAATGACCTGCTCGAACTTGCTTTCAAGTCTCTTATGTGCATCGTCCATGATTCCAATTTTATCTAAAATCCTATCCAATTTGGATTCTATTGAGCTCGGTTTATCTTGTTGGAAACTTGGTGGTCCTTAAGGTCTGAACTATCCTCCAAAATTATTCGTCCAAGAGAAGTTAAGGCAATTTTTCCACCCAGGGTTGTATGTGTTGGAGTAGGGATTGTTTCCCCCTCCTCGTCCATATTGAGCTCCTATATAAATAACTTGCTTCGGATCGTTATCCTTCATTAAAAAATAGTCCACCGTATTATGGTTCATTTGTCCATAGAGTTCACACTTTAGTTGGACAACTTTTACCAAAGCTGAGGATGAAGCCTTCATGTTGTTGAGCTATCGAGTTAAGTTATCAATTTTTGCCTGCATCTCTATCATTTGATCAACAACTATAAATCCTTTTTACTCTCGAAAGATAGTAGGTTGTCTACTTCACTTGTTCGTCTATAGGTAGCTATTACTTGCCATCTCCTCTGTCAGCTCTTTTGCTTCATTTACTGTCTTTCTTATTAGTGATCCTCCTGAAGCTGCATCAATCGTGCCTCTCGTATGTAGGGTTACTCCATTATAGAATGTTTGCAACAAGAACTTGTTAGGTAAGCTACAGTATAGGCATTTTCATTGCAAGTCCTCGTATCGTTCTTATGCTTAATAGATTGAATCCCTGTCACTTTACTGGAAGTTGATAATCTCTTTAATAATCTTCGTGGTTTTGGTAAGGGGAAAATACTTGTCTAAAAAGGCACGAACTAGTTGTTCCCAAGTGGTTACATTGGCAGGGTTGAGGGAGTGGTACTAGGCCTTTGCTCTATCTCTTAGGGTAAAAGGGAAAAGCCTAATTCTTGTCGCATCCATCGACATCTGATGGTACTGAAAGGTATCACAAATTTCAAGGAAATTTACTATATGTGCATTGGGATCTTAATTCGTTAGTGCATAAAATTTCACACTCTGTTAAAGCATATTTAGGAGGGCTAGTTTAATTTCAAAAGAGGTTACTTGTACGGGTGGCCTAGCTACTCCTTGGTTTGCCACATTAAACCCTGGTCTCATGAAATCTATAAGGGTTCTTTGTTGACGTCCTTGGTTCGCTCCGTGATCTAAATCTTACTGAAATTCCTCGGCCATTGTTGCTTTTGTGATTTCTTCTTCTTCTCTACGCCAAGCTTTCCTAATTGATCGTTCTAATCGAGTGATATCTAGCTCTAAGGTTTTAGTTGCACTACCAGAACTTCTCATAACTCTTGTGCTCATGGAAGAGCACAGATTCAAAAATAGAAAAAAAAGAACAGAAACAAAAAAACTAACTAAAATGACTTAGACTAAAGAATTATACTAATTGTCTCCCCAGCAACGGTGCCAAAAACTTGATTGGGGTTTGGTTGTGTGTATGTTTTAATTATTAACCTTTGATAATCTACAAGTGCACGGTTCATTAGCGTAGTATCAAGGTGTCGATCCCACGAGGGGGAACTAATCTAATCCTAAAATCTAAGGCCAGAAACAAATAACATAAATTTAAGATGCAATGAAACTAATACAAGAATTTAATTCAATCAATCAAATTAAGAATCAAACAAGAAAATGCTAATTATTAAGCAATTTGCAGCACACCAAAGAATCAACTAAAGGAAATTACAAATTGAGAGAAAGGGAATTTTACCTATTCTTAATGTTAACCTAACTGATTATGAGTTATTGGATTGTTGGTTCTAGACTATCCTAGGGTTAATTACTCTCTCTCAAGTTATAACCACTAACTTTAAATCATAAACTCGGATCAGATTATAAAGGTTGTAATCTCTCAATTCACAACCTATCCAAAACTCTAATTAGTTTTGAAGTTTTCTAATAAACTATTAGAAATCCATATGAGATCTCTCTCCGCATAAATTATCGATCTGGTTTAATTCTGGTTTATATTAAATCACCTAACTCTCGTTACTCCAATTTAATCATTTTCATTCGATTCACCCTCTCAGTTTATTATCGAATTATGTAACAACAGAATCAAACCATAACAATATCCAATAAACACATAAACAATTAGATTCTCATTAATTCAAGAATAAAATTCTTAAGGTGAGTTTAGAACATCCTCGACATTCTAGATCCTATCATCATCTGTTCAATCCAATTCTATATAATAATAAAACTGAAAAAATAGGAAATATAATCTAAATTGGATGGCGGGAGGCAGCAACATCAGGGAACCTCCTGATCCGAGAAGTACTTCGAGTCAACTTCTTCTCCTCTTCTTTCTTCCTTCTTCTCTTCCTCCATATCTCTTTGATCTCTCTCTAGGATTTTTCAAGGTGGATGATGCAAAAAGCTCTTTTCATTGCCTCTTTTTATTCTTTTTATATCCTTTTGTGTTTTGAGTAACCTTAGGGTTTGAACGAAAGGTCTAAAAATTTGACTTTTGTGAGTGTCTACTCATCTGCTGGATACAGGCCACAATCGTGGCTCACATCTGAGCCTTCTGCCATGATCATAGCAAGCAAACCACAATTGTGGGCCATTCCTTAGGCTTATGTCATGATCGTGGCATGTAGGCCATGATCGTGGGCTAAATCTGGAGCGTCTGTCATGATCGTGGCCTGCATGCCATGATTATGAGCGAAACTCCTCCATTCTTCGATGTTGACCTAAAACACTAGCAAACACATTAAGGTATCTTAAAAACATAATATTTAAGTTCAAAGACTTGTACTAACCCATAAAACAGTTAAAACATAAATAATTAACAAACACACACAATTCTAACCTAAACATATACTAAATGATTGAATTAATGGCTAAACACATATCAAACTATACCCTAAAACACGATGCAATTTACACTTATCAGTACGCAACCAAAAGGCAAAGTCTAAGAATCAAACAAAGGGAAAAGAAACAGAGCAGCAGATTACGACATACCTTTCCCGATCTACTCAGAGGAGGAAGGTAATCGTTTCCATACCCTTAGTCTTAGGAAAGTGATTGTGCCTAAATACTTTGATTTTGATACATGAGAAAGAAACGGATTGAGAGAACAGGTCAAGTCTTTAGGTGGAAGAATTTAATGGGAAAATTTCATGATATTCAATTATCCTGTTTATGAGGAACTAACTTTTGAATTTTTCACCTGCCTTTAATTTGAGACAACCAACCCTAAAAACTTACGGTTTTAGTTGTGAGGTCAACTATTTGGGTTAGATTATGATATTTTGTATGAAACTGGTGGATTTCTGACTTCAACCATAGTCGATCAGCATGATGACTTTTGTGTCACCCAATATTGGACAGAATTGACTTGGCTGGAAAGCTTTGATGCCAAAAATGCCCACAACAATATTATTAGAAGTCATGAACACTTGTTATGTGTAACGCCTCAACATGTACCTTGGAAGTATTATAGAATGTATATGGTGTATTAAGAAGTGAACATAATGAATTAAGTACATCTAAGTATAGTAAGAGATACAACGGTACTTAATGTAAAAGACAAGGGTAAATGGATAATTTGTTAGCTTTAGCATGGACATACATAATTAAACGTGAAATATGTATGGAAAATTTGATATGTTGCTTGGATTTATGAACGTGATGTGAAGGGAATTGATAAAAGAAGTATTCCATACGTAAATTGGATGTTTTTGGTTAAAATTTGAAATGTTTTTGTTCTGCTCTTGCATGATAAGACCGAAGTTAGTTGATTTGGTATGTGTACCTCGTTGGATGGATAGGTTCCACTGAACATACTTCTATAATTTGGCCATATCTCAGCTTATATACCTCCAAATTGGATAGTTTTATTTTTAGATTAAACTAGAGAAATATGGCTAAAGTTTCATAAAGGAACCAAAATCTGATTCTACCTCTAAGAGTTTTGAATTCTATGTTGAAGTTAAGTTCTAGATATTGTCCCTGTTTTTGAATAGCCTATAGTGTTTTGGGTATAACTCTCGATAAAATTAACCAAATTTCATAAAGTTTATGTCATTAGAAAATTAATACATAGGAAAATGAAAGTAATTGATAAGATCATAGGCAAATGTGGGAATTAAAGGAAGAAGCAGGATCGATATGCAATTTTCCTAAAGTCAACTCAAGGACCAATAAGATTAAAGCATTGTGTCCCATAGAAATCAAACACATGGTCCAATAGAATTGTAACACATGGTCCAATAGAATTGTAACACATGGTCCAATATAATTTTAACATATGGTCCAATAGAATTGTAACACGTGGTCCAATGGGATTATAACACATGGTCCAATAAGATTGTGACATATGGTCCAATGAGATTGAAACATGTGTCTAGGACTAGAAAATTCATGAAAAGGAATATGGAGAGCGGAGATGGACGAAACTTTGATAGCTCAACTTTATATTTTTCTCCTCTTCATTTCACCTTCTTCATCCCATCATTTTTCACTTGGTGATAAGCAAAGCAAAAAAAAAAGGGAAGGAAAAGCATTAGAAGAACTACTTTGCCAATTTTAAGGTTTGGGACTTCACTTAGTTGATTTTTGCATTTTTGTATGATTTAATGGATATAAAGATTCATTTGGATGTGGAATGGTTGTTGGGATGTTGCTTTGGTGTTATTTTGGTATTATCTTATATAGAATTGGTTGCATAGAGAGTATTGTGTAGTGGAATTTTGTCTAGGGTTTGTTTGAGTCAGCCACATTTTTTTAAAAATTGTGTAATTTCAGTTGCATATGAAACCTAAGACATAGAGATAAATATCTCTATGAGGGACTTTGATTTAATTCCGGCTCTATGACCTTATAAATTGAGATCGAAAAAGGTGACCTGATGCTACCGCTGTTTTGGAGTAGCATGTGATATTTTGCCTATATCTCTTGATTTAGAAGTCTAAATGATCTGATTGTTAGTTTTATAGAAACTATAGACATAGAGGAAAAAATTTCTAGAAGACTTAGAAATCTAGTTCTTACCTTTTCTATATGTCTATTAAGGAACAAGTAGTGGCATGAATGGAGAGAGTGTCCGTGACGACTGTGACATTGTTTTTGTTTCCGATTTCTACCGCATATTATCTGAACTTTTATGAATGTGTATGAAAATTTTCAAACACCTATAAATCACTACAAGAAAATAGTCATTTAGCGACAGAAAATACTGACAGAAAAGATAAATATTCCGTCGGTATTCAATATTAACGACGGAATATACCGACAGATAAAAACATCATAGATTCGGCCGTAGCTAACTTTACCGACGGTAAAGAAATTTCTGTCGGTAAATTTAGCGTTGGAAAATAAGTTACTGTTGGTAATTTTAATGAAAATGTGCTGGCCGTCATAATTTTTCTATCCGTAAATTACCGACGGGCTAAAAGTTTCCAACGTTAAATTTACCGACGGTAAGTTCCTTAACTGTATGTAAATTTAGCATTGGAATGTTTAATACCGTCTGTAACTTTACCGACGGTAACAAGTTTTCTATCGGTAAATAAGCTTAACCATTACCGACGAAATTAGTTCTCCATCGGTATATATTATAGACACGTACCGACGGAATTGTTGATGTTCCGTCGGTAAAGTTATTGATTAAATTTTTTTAAAATATATATTTTCATTATATTTAAA
>JANQAP020000549.1:5026999-5041890 GCA_026874005.2 Erythroxylum coriaceum | reverse complement strand
GGTACTTACCAAATAAGTAAACAAAGCAATAGCTCATTCGATAACAAATAGTTAGTAGCCTCCACTAGAGTTTTACAATTACTTTGTGGATTTGATTGTGATACTAGAGTTACTAGTCGAGGTGGAAAATGTTATGCTTTTGTTATAGTAGATGACTTTAGTAAATTCATAAGGTATTATTTCTAGCTAGAAAAGAGGATTCCTTGGGGAATGTTTTAAGCTTATTAAGAGAGTTCAAAATGAAAAGGATCTCTTCATTACATCAATTAGGGTTAGTCAAAGTAAGTAATTTGAAAATAATAAGTTTGATACTTTTTGTGAAGAAAATGATGTTTTTCACAACATTTATACTCCTAGCACTCCTCAACAAAATGGAGTTGTTGAAAGGAAAAATAAAACATTTAAAGACTTGGCTAGAATAGTAATAAATAAATATTACCCTCCAAAGTACTCTTAGGTAGACAAAGTAGCAATCACATGTTAGTTTTCCTACAGAGTCTATATAAGACTAGTTATGGAAGAAACATTATTTTAGCTTTTGCATGGGAAGAAGAAAGAGATTATTTAAATCAAAGTTTTTTTGTAAGTGTTATATAATGAACACTAAGGTTAATTAGTAAAAGTTTGACTTAAAAGTATATGACATAAATGATATGAATTAAACTAGGATTCTTATAGTCCTAGTTAAAGCAATATTAGTAATTAGTATTTTAATCTTATTATATAATATATGGATATTTGACTATATTTTTTACACCTATGTTTGATGTATTTTTCTTGATATTTTATACTTGTATCCTATATTTAGTACTTAATTTGCTTTGAGTGCTTTCATATATTATAATTGCCTTCATGGACTTAAAGGAGAAGAATTCAGACGAAAACACGACATAAATATTTAATGCATAGAAGCTATGCATGGTTTTAAAAATAGATGGAGAGTTTGAATCTAAACATTGTTTTGAGAAAATAATTAAAGGACATCTCTAGATTTTCAGGAAGCCCAGATTCGTAATTGTTTAAATTCGTTTGGACCAACTACTGGTTGTTCAAAGTAAAACTTATTTCTACAAAATTGACAGCTTGAACATTGGAGTTTTACATGGACATATTTGAGGCTTATAAGTTCCAAATGAGGTGATTCAAAAACTAAAATTCAAGCCATCTTCCTGAGCCATAGTTCCTATGTGCAACTTGAGGCCGAAAAGTGTTGTTTTGAGTGGATAAAAAGGCTAAGAATGAGATATGAAGTTTGTATTGGCCCAATCTAACTTTCCCTTTGTTATTGGCCCATAACTTTAGCTACAGGGCTTTATTTTAAACAAAAGAGGGCCCATTGGAAAGATGAGAAGTGGAGATACAATTTATATGTAGAAGTAAAGACATAAATATGAAGGTATTGATGTCATAAACCAGAAAGAATGAATGGCCATGCATCTACCCGTGAACTTTTGTGATTTCGGATAATTTTGGTTATGCACGATCTGATGCACGATCTTGCAAGAGAATGTGTATCTCCTAAGAGCCCTAAATTTAAGGATAAAAAGACAATTTTTGGAGTATAAGAAAAGGGAGGATACGTTAGGAGGTGATTTTCAAATGTGGAGTCCTTTCAAGGGACGATTTTGGTCTAGAGAAGTGGAAAACACGAAGAAATCATCGAAAGATCCATCAGAATACAAGATCAAGTATATATATTGCAAGAACATTTGATAGAAGACAACCAAGGAGATTTATAATTGTGATTCCATTGTTTTCAATTTGTTTTTCTATCATTGTATGTTTAATTTTGTGTTCGATAATGTGTAACTAAACGTCCAATTAGTATTTAGGTTAGATGAACCTCATGTTAATACTTTGATATGATTTGATTCTTTTATTAACTTAGTTAGTCGTTTGATATATTATAATCAGATTACGCATTTTATTTATTTTCTAATAACTTCAGAATATTATATTATGATTTGATTTCATACGTAAAGATTGAGAAATCCTAGTATGGATAGATCTCCCGTAATTAGAAGGAGTTGATTGCAACCTTAGAGATAGGTTGACATAAATCTTCCATATTATGTTTAAACCTAATAAAGGGACTCATAAATCAGTAATGCAATCTTATAAGATTTAATGTGAGTAATTCGGTTAGAGACCTTAGGATTAGTTGTTAGTAGACTTAAGGTCAACTATTAGCATACCATAGGAGTCTCCATAGTTCATTACATCAACAAAACAATTGTATGATAAAAGATCAATCTATTAAGGGTTTAAAGGGATTCAAACCTAAATACTAATTTCTAATAACGATAGTTTTCTAAGTGAATTCAACTGCCTTTGCATTCATTATCATTTCTTATTTCTTTAATTGTTTTAGTTTTTATTTTCCTTTCATCAAAAATCTAAAATCAATCCTTAAGCTAGATAATAGGGGAAGGGTAAGCACTAGTATTCATAATCTTCGTGAGATCGACTTGAACTTGTCGGTACTAGCGATAACTACACTGTGCACTTGTGATTTATTACATAATTGACTAACATGAAATTAGGTTAACTAAGTTTTTGACGCCGTTATTGGGGACTTTGATATTATGAAGCCTAAATGCTAGTACTCTAGCCATTTTCATTTATTATATTTTATCTTTGTTTTTATTTTGTTTTATATTTATTTTATTTTATTTAATTATATCTTATTGTATTTTTGGTTTATTAATTTAATTATCTTTTGAATTTCTCTACTTGATCTTGAGTTTGTGGTTTATTGTAGGAATTACGATTCATTGTCATAGCCATAGCTCACAATGGAAGGATGTAGTAGATGAGACTTTTGTAGGAGTTAGAATATGTCTTTGTAATCTAAAACATAACCATGTGGGAGAGTGAGGTGTTCTCACATGTTTCTGGAAGATCAATCGATATTCAAGCCATGTAGTAACATTGGTGGGAGTTATCACTATAATCATGAATGTCAAGCACCAACACATAGATGGGAGCGACTTTGCATGTATAATCAACCTCATATTGCAATGTACGAGAATGGTTACAATTCAGAGTGGAGCAACTCTTATGACACCAAACATCTCTATATAACATGCCAACTCTAGAAGATAAATTAATGGAAATCCTTGCTAAAATGAAAGAAGATTGAACAAATTCGAGAGTGAAGAAAAGACAAAGGTTAGCTTTATGAATGGAGGGACAATTCAAAAAGAGCTTCTTGTAGAAAAGAAAGTATTGTAGATAAACTAATGGAATGCTTTGCTAAGAGAGTAGCTAGCCAATGTGAATTTGATGAGATATTTTCTTCACCTACATATGATGAGTGTAATTTAAGCTTCCAACCGTCTCAGAGTGAAGAAAAGACAACAATCAATTTCATGAATGAAGATATATTTCAAGAAGGCAAGGAGGTAACTGATGTTCTGAAAAATATGATGACTGAGTTTATTTAAGATTTAAACATGAGGCATCAGGAAAGAGAGAATCGTATACAGAACATGGTGAATCAAATCGATCAATTGGTGGAGATATTATCCAACGAACAACTAGGGAGTCTGCCTAGTCCTAATGAAACATATCCTAATGAATTTGGAATGACAATCACCCTTAATAGTGAAGATGAGCTCTTAAAAGAAGAAGAGGAAAGGAAGAGGAAGCAAGTATCATAGATAAATCAATAGAACTCCTTGTTGACATGAAAGTTAAGCGACGCGAATTTAAGAGAGAATAAAAGGAAAGGGTTGGCTTCATTATTAGAGTGACATTAAAAGAAGAGCTTCCAGATGAAGAAGAAGTCTCCATCCAAAAAGAGAAAGTATAGGAGCCATAGAAGGTAATTGAAGAAGATGAGCTAGAAACTATATCTGGGAAGAAGAAGAAGAGTAGATAGAGGTGGTTGAGGAAGAACTGGCGAAGGAACCAAGTAAGAAAACTACTAATAAGGTGTTGATAGTGACTTTAAATATGGAGGGTTCCCACTTCCTCAAGGACAAACTTTTTGAGCTAGCTGATGATACATAGATTTTGTATACTCCTTACTTTTTTAGTAGTTTGTCATTAAAAAGGGCATTAATGGAGTCTATTGGTTTTATTAATCTAATCAATTATGCGCTTTTGATAATCTTACAACAGGTGACTTGCTTACAGGCTACAAAATTGCTTTGTGAAGAAAAAGGTGGAAGCAAGCCATGATCATTGACCCTAGATGACGAAACATGCAAGTTATATTGAGCTACTAACATTAAAGAAGAGTTGCATGAGAGGCAACTTATAAGTTAGTTTCAATTTTATTCAATTTTGATATTATCTTTTGTTTTCTTTCATCTAAGTATAGGATTTTATTTTCTATTATGTTATTCCTTTTGTTTCTTTTTATCATTTCTTTTATATTTTGCAAGGATTTTAGTTTCATATTAGATAGATTAGAATAAGAGAAATCGTCATAGTTAGGAAAGTTTCACTAAACCGTCTCACTTTTTTTTATAAATGCTTATATTGTGTACATTAGGGACAATGTACAACTTTAAGTGTGGGGATAAGTATAATGAATCTTAACATGATTTCTTTAAGCTTATTATAATCTTGATTATAATATTTTATGAACTGATGTCTTGAATTTGTTGAAATCTGTCTATGAATACTATATGTCCTTATTGAATATTGATTTGAATTGGTTTACAAAAGGATGATAGATAGAATAAAATTAGTTTTCTAAGTTATATTTTTTGTAATCATTGAAAATTTCAAGTTGAATGAAATTTGCATATTATTCACACACATATATACCCAAATTTTTTTCTTGAGCTTTTGAGCCTAAAGATCAAAATTTTCAAAATTTTTAAAGCTCTTGTTGTTCTTTCATGTGTATTATCGTGTATAGTAGGATAATTCTAGAACTTGCTTTATTATGCATGTTGAGACCATATTTGTGAAAATTAGAAGCATTAATATGATAAAGGCAATTAGATTAACCAACTTGTTCAGCCTATTTCTTTGAAATTACCATACCCTTAATTTGACCTTTAGGAATAACCTAGTTGAACCTTAGCCTTTTTTCATTAATTAAACCCAAAATATAAACCTTTATCTTATTTGTTCTTTGAAGACCTTTTTTATTGTTTTGAACCTTGAAGGTTATTTACATTATTTACTTGTTAAGACTTGAAATTTGTGAAAGGTCCAACATTTGTTGAATTGTGGTACTGATTAGAATATTGTGAAAAAGAAAAGCATAAAAAAGAAAAAAAGAAAAAAAGAGAAAGAAAGAAGAAAAAATGAATAAGTTTGTGATACTAATAGAGTTGTATTGAAAGGACCTATGTATTTTGCAAAACAAATCTTGTACTATTTTTTGAGTAAATTTCCTTCAATTTAACCCTTTTTATTATCCCTATTATATCATACCTAAACCCCACTACAACCTTATAAAGAACTTTTGATTTTTGTTTTTAGTTTATACATAAGTGGCGGGGATGTGATTTTATCGCAAGCCTATGGTAAGAGTTATACTATGCATTGATTGAGAGTTTTGATTATTTTAACCCTAAACACTTAAGCGCATTGAGTGAAATCTTGTTAAGGGTGTAAAGAGATATACTTTTGATTTTAAT
This sequence comes from Erythroxylum coriaceum, assembly GCA_026874005.2. Taxonomy (NCBI): domain Eukaryota; kingdom Viridiplantae; phylum Streptophyta; class Magnoliopsida; order Malpighiales; family Erythroxylaceae; genus Erythroxylum; species Erythroxylum coriaceum. Next base: position 5,036,287 of record JANQAP020000549.1, on the reverse strand, counting down.
GCGATTGTTGATATGATTACTATTAATATTGCTTACGTAGTTAATTTTAAGAAAACTTGAATCTAACTGTATGTTAATTTGATTTAATAGGATATGATGATGTACAATATGAATGTATAAGTTGAGATTGATGTTGTAAAATTTATAATTTTGATTACGGTTTGCTTGAGGGAAAGTAAAAGCTTAAGTGTGGGATGTTTGAAAGATGAATATTATACTATATTTTTTACACTTGTGTTTGATGTATTTTGCTTGATATTTTATACTTTTATCCTATATTTTAGAGGACATCTCAAGATTTTCAAGAATCCAGATTTGTAACTATTAAAATTCATTTGGATTAATAATTGGTTATTCAAAATAAAACTTATTTTTGCAAAATTCGTAGCCTGACCACTGGAGTTTTACATAGACATATGGTTGGGGTTTGGTTGTGTGTAAGTTTTAATTATTAACCCTCAATAATCCATAAGTGCACGGTTCGTTAGTGTAGTTCCAAAGGTGTCGATCCCACGAGGAGGGAACTAATCTAATCCTAAAATCTAAGGCTAGAAACAATTAACAAAAATTCAAGATGCAATGAAACTAGAATGACAATTTAATTCATTAAATCAAATTAAGAATTAAACGCGAAAATACTAATTACTAAGTAATTGCAACACACCCAAGAATTAACTGAAGGAAATTACCAACTGAGTGAAAGTAAATTTTACCATCCTTAATGCTAACCTAACAAATTATGAAATATCGATTGTTAGTTCTAGACTATCCTAGGGTTGATTACTCTCTCTCGAGTTATAACCATTAACCCTAAATCATCAACCCTAATCAGATTATGGAGGTTGCAATCTCTCAATTCACAACCTATCCAAAACCCTAATTAGTTCTGAAGTTTTCTAATAAACTATCGGAAACCAATGCAAGATCTATCTTCGCAATAAATTCTCGATTTGATTCAATTATGGTTTCTATTAAATGACCTAACTCTCGTTAGTCCAATTTAATTTTTTTATTCGATTTGCCTTATCAATTTATTATCGAATTATGCAATATCAAAATCAAACCATAACAACATCCAATAAACACATAAATAATAAGATTCTCACTAATTCAAAAATAAAATTTCGAAGGTGAGTTTAAAATATCCTTGACATTCTAGATCCTATCATCAACTATTTAATCCAATTCTATACAATACTAAAACTAAAATAATAGGAAATATAATCTAAAATGGATTACAGGAGGTAGCAATGTTGGGAAACCTCCTGATGCGGGAAGTACTTCGAAGTAACTTCTTCTCCTCTTCTCTCTTCCTTCTTCACTTCCTCTATCTCTTGATGATTTCTTTCTAGGGTTTCTTAAGGTGGCTAATGCAAAAGCTCTTTCTCTACCTCTTTCTCTTCTTTTTATATCCTATTATGTTTTAGGTAAACTTAGGGTTTTTTCAGGGTTCGAAAGGTCCAAAAAATTCCTCAAAACTTAACGTTCTTAAGTGTCAACGTGTCTGCCTGATGTAGGCCATGATCGTAGGCCATTCCCTGGGCTCCTGTCATGAGTGTGCCATGTAGGCCACGACAGTGGGCCAAATCTGGAGGTTCTGTCACAATTGTGGCCTAACATGCCATGATGTGGGCCATTGTTTAGGCTCGAATGTCTCTAAAACTCCTCCATTCTTTGATAGTGACCCTGAAACACTAGCAAACACATCAAGGTACGTTAAAAACATAATATTTAAGCTCAAAGACTTGTACTAACCCATAAAACACTTAAAACATAAATAATTAACAAACTAACACAATTCTAACCTAAATATATACTAAATAATTGAATTAACAGCTAAACACATATCAAACTATGCCTTAAAATACGGTGCAATTTACACTTATCAACATTCCTACACTTAAACTTTTGCTTATCCTCAAGAAAACAAAACAAGAAACACAAAAAATCACAAGGCACACAATGTAGTAATGAGAAATGACTTTAACTTCATAAAATAAATTTAACTTTAAACACAATCATTCAAGTTATTCCAAATCATTAATATGCAAAATCCGCGTGTAGGAGCTTTTGACTAAATATACATACTAATCAAAACTTAAATGTCAAGTTAATTAACCCTTTTTAATTGTACACACAAACTAATAATTATTTGGTCATTCAAACTTTGTAGCTAATCTTAAGTACGTTTTCATGAAAAGTTAAGCTATTTACAAGTTCAGTAGGTTTTTATTAGAAAACATTTATTTTTTTTACTTTTTATGGACATGTACCTAGTCTTTTACACGGAGGCAAACATTGGTGATGAATGTTGATTCAGTTAGTTGACTAAGTCTTGTTTTTATTAAGTTGCTTGGTTGGAATGTCATTATAGCCTTTTAATGTGGAGGCACACGTTTGTGATACATGTCGATCCGGTTACTCGGCTACATTATGTTCTCAACTGGTTACTAGCTCTATTCGTAACTTGAAAGCCAACAAAAGAGTTATTTATTTAAAATTAACAAACACTTTTTTAATGCCTACCTTGTTGTTTTAGCTACCCGTTTTCATGGAAAAAAACTAGCTAAGTTATTTAGTCGAGAGACCTAAAATTATGAATGAATGTGACAACTTATAGGGTGATAAACTAACAATAAATCCTAATTGACTTGTATATTTTAGCCAAAGAACCCAAATCACTAATTTTACGAGCTAATGACTCTTTACAACCTAATAGATTATGTTCAAATTAAATTGATTTCAATCCATCTAAGCCATCGACACATTCACACAAGTCACAATATGTAACCTAACAAACTATCCTACAATATGCAAAATTCATACCCAAAGCAAAACACACAACCCTTCCCACACTTGAACAACACATTGTTCTCAATGTCAGAAGGAGACAAACAAACACACATGGAAAGAAGTAACATAAAATAAAACAAAAAAGACTAAATAAAGACTAAATGTAAAAGGAAAGGGTTAGAAACAAAGTCTCATAGTGATCGAGAGGGGGATGGTGTCACAGGGGCAGTCGGACACCTTGAGCCTTGAAGTATCGATGAATACAACATAAATCTCAGCTCTGATGTCATTGTGTGCGGGCCATCTCCTTCATCCTTTTAAAGTTCTACACAAGTGTGACAGTAATTTCTTTAGTGTTAGCAGAGGTTATATCGAGCACTTTCTTCCAACCAAGTTCTTCTGTGTTTTCTTCCTCTTCAGACTCCTCGCTAAAAAGGTCCTCCTCTGCCTGATGAGGCTGTACTGTGCTAGAACTCGCCTGATTAGCCCTGATCTTCATATGAGTCTTTCAGATGATGTCCCAGAGTTTCATGTTATGGGACTTTAGGATTTCAACATGCCACAAATAATGTTTATTTAGAAAATCAATGAGGTAGACGGTTAGGTCACTACAATCGATGCTATAGTATTCAACAATGGCAAAAACCAAGTACACCATACCTAAAATTTTGCTCCTCTTATGTAGAGTTGCAACAATATCATTAAGCACATGTGTGGAGGTGCACATTGGGATGCTGTGATTTATGCAGCATAATAGAAAAAGTTTCTTTATTGAGCACTTGTTGGTTTTTGATTTTTTAAAAACCATTTGACATATGAATTTATGCAATAACAAGTGCTCATGGATTCATATAATGTTGTTGTAGGCATTCTTAGCGTCGAATCATTCTAACCCAGTAAGCTCATTCCAATAGTGAGAAGCACCAAAATCATCATGCTGATCGATAATGGAAGATTTAGGGAAACGGCAAATATCACATGATTTCAATGTTCAGCTCATAAGTTCATCCCTGCAACCTAAACCACATTTCCTTAGAGTTACTAGGTTCAAAATGAAGGGAAGTGAAGAATTAGAGGGTGAGATCTGAGCAGACAAGATATTAGAAGTGTATAAAGTTAATACACTGAATTCTTTCTGCTAGATTCTCTACCCTATCTTATAATTCTAGCTATCAAAATCAAAATATTTCAGCACTATTATTTGTTTAACATTAAGGGATTGGAAACAAATACCTTTCTCCTCTGTGTAGATTGGGAAGGTGCTTCGAAATCTACTGCCCTGTTCCTTCACCTTAGCCTAAGACTTAATTTCATCCTAATGATTGGTTACGCTTCAGTGACTGCTTACTACATGGCATACTGGGTTGCAAGTAGGTGGAAGTTGGAATAAAGTGAAAATTTTTAATAAGAGAGAAGTGAGAGTTTTTAGAGGTTCTAACTTAGAGAGATAAAGTTAAAATTAAAGTGAATGAAAAAATGAAGTATGAAACAAATATAAAGGTGAAGGAAGGGTAAAATAGTAAAAATTTTAGCTGAAAATCGCATGGACAATTTTACCCTTCACAGGCCACGATTGTGGCTTGCATTAATTCCACTGATTTTCTAATTTTTTCTTCTTTTTTCATTATACATAGTTCTAAGATCACTTCCTAACTCTTTTATAGCCCTTTCACCTTTCTTTTGCTTACTTCCGTGATCATCTAACTCATATCGAAGTCCTATACCTTGCTGACCTTATTTGGAAACGAAATAACCTAACTACGAAATTCAAACTATCTAAACGTCAAAGGAAATAACATAAAATTAACAATCCATGGGTTGCCTCACATGTAGCGCTTCTTCTAATGTCAGTAGCTTGATTATCTTCTTATGCTCAAAGTGGTTAAAATGAATCGTGCAATGGTAGCGTAGTCATCAATCTTACCATTTGCACATGAGCTACCATACCCTGGGTTCCACCTTCCTTCTACTTCACCTTATTTCGCTTTCTCCTCCGTAATTATTTCTTTCTAAATACATTCCAAGGATTCTTAGTATCTTCCCATTTTCCTCAACGGTCGGTTTCTTTGATGTTAGCTAGAAGTAAGGGGGAACTGTTGTCATTCTTCAACACAGTGAAGGTTATTTGATGTCTGAGCCTCAGAGTTAGTTCACCCTATCAACATCAATTATTGAGCGAACAGTAGCCAAGAATGGTCGTCCAAAGACCATAAGGGTTTCCACATCTTCTCCAATATCCAATATAAGGAATTATGTGGGGAAGGTAAATTTATCGATCTGTACTTACACATCCTTAATAATACTATTCAGTTGATGAACTGTTTTATCTGCCGTCTTCACTAGCATGGTAGTAGGTTCTAACTCTTCTAACCTCAATTTTTAACTAAAGGTATAGGGCATCATATTAATACTTGCTCCCAAATCTACAAATGCCCTGTCTATTTTAACTCTATTGATACTGAAAGGAATGTAAAAATCCCCTGTGTCTTCTTTCTTCTGTGCTATATTAGGGTTTTCTTCCACTTTGAACTCCTTAACCTTCTTCTTGATTGATTCCCTTAGTGTGAGCCTCATTTATAGTTATCTTGTTATGTCCTCAACATCGCTTAATTCAACCTCCTTATAATTCCTCGTCGCTTTACTTGAATTTGACTTCCACTAAGCTAGGATAGGGTACCAAAATTCAGGTCAAGGTTTCTCAATCGGCTTAATTATAAGCTCACTTGGAAGGAATTCCATATTTGCTTGTCCTTTTGCACTGTCTCCATCTTCTTTCATATGTTCGAGTTTCTTTTCCTAGGTCTGACTAATGGCCATAATCCGTTCCTTTAGGTTAGATTTTGTAATGTTTAGAAGGGTTTGACATTTTGAGTTGAAATTGCCTCTGATAGTTGACCTATTTGGACCTCCAGATTGTGTATTAAAAAGGTGTGGTTCTTAGTGACTTGCTCGAACTTGCTTTCAAGCCTCTTATGTGCATCCTCCTTGCCTCCAATTTTATCTAAAATCCTATCCAACTTGGATTCCATTGAGCTTAGTTTATCTTGTTGGAAACGTAGTTGTCTTTGGGGTCTAAATTATCCTCTAACATTGTTTATCCAAGAGAAGTTAGGGTGATTTTATCACCTAAAGTTATATGTGTTAGAGTAGGGATTGTTTCCCCCTCGTCCATATTTGAGCTCCCATATAACTAACTTGCTTTAGATGATTATCGTTCATCAAGAAGCAGTCCATCGTATCATGATCCATTTATCCACAGAGTTCACACTTTAGTTGCACATCTTTTACTGAAGTTGAAGACAAAGCCTTCATATTATTGAGCTATCGAGTTAAGCTGTCAATTTTTGCCTGCATCTCCGTCATTTGATCAACAACTATAACTCCTTTTTATTTTTAGAAGGTAATAGGTTGTCTACTCCACTCGTTCGTCCATATGTAGCTATTACTCGCCATCTCCTCTATCAGCTCTTCTACTTCATCTATCGTCTTTCTCATCAGTGATCCTCTTGAAACTGCATCAATCGTGCCTTTCATATGTAGGGTTACTCCATTATAGATTTTTTGCAAAAAGAACTCCTTAGGTAAGTTATGGTGTGGGCATTTTCATTACAAGTCCTTGCATCATTCCTACGCTTTATAGATTGATTCCCCATCACTTTGCTAGAAGTTAGGAATCTCATTGATAATCTTAATGGTCTTAGTAAGGGGAAAATACTTGTCTAAAGAGGCACGAACTACTTGATCCCAAGTGGTGACATTGGCTGGGTTGAGGGAGTGGTACCAAGCCTTTGCTCTATATCTTAGGGTAAAAGGGAAAAGCCTAATTCTTATTGCATCCTTTGACATTGTGCATTGGGATCTTCATTTGTTAGTTCATAGAATTGCACATTCTGTTGAAGCATGTTTAGGAGGGCTAGTTTAATTTCAAAAGAGGCTGCTTATACAGGTGGCCTAGCTCCTTAGTTAGCCACATTGAACCCTGATCTCATAAAATCCATAACGGTTCTTTATTGATGTCTTTAGTTCACTCCGTGATCCAAATTTTGCTGAAATTCCTCGGCCATTGTTGCTTTTGCGATGTATTCTTCTTCTTCACGTCGAGCTTTCCTAATTGATCGTTCTAATTAAGTGATATCTAGCTCTAAGGTTTCAACTACACAACTTGAACTTCTTGTAACTCTTGTGTTCATGTAAGAGCACAAATTCAGAAATAGAAAGAAAGAACATAAACTAAAAACTAACTAAAATGCCTTAGACTAAAGAACTAAACTAATCCCCTCCCTGACAACGGCACCAAAAACTTAATTGGGGTTTGATTGTATGTATGTTTTAATTATTAACCCTTGATAATCTGCAAGTGTATGATTCGTTACTGTAGTACCAGAGGTGTCGATCCCACAAGGAGAGAACTAATATAATACTAAAATCTAAAGCTAGAAACAATTAACAAAAATTTAAAATGCAACCAAACTAAAACGAGAATTTAATTCAATCAATCAAATTAAGAATCAAACATGAAACTACTAATTACTAAGCAATTGTAACACACCCAAGAATTAACCGAAGGAAATTACCAATTGAGAGAATGGGAATTTTACCTGTCCTTAATGCTAACCTAACTGATTATGAATTAACGGATTGTTGGTTCTAGACTATCCTAGGGTTGATTACTCTCTCTCGAGTTTTAACCATTAACCTTAAGCCATAAACCCTAATTAGATTATGAAGGTTGCAATCTCTCAATTCACAACCTATCCAAAACCCTAATTAGTTCTAAAGTTCTTTAATAAATTATTGGAAACCTATGTAAGATCTCTTTTCACACAAATTCTCGATCTGATTTAATTCTGGTTTTTATTAAATCATCAAACTCTCGTTAGTCCAATTTAATCGTTTTTCATTCAATTCACCCTCTTAGTTTATTATCGAATTATATAATAGTAGAATCAAACCACAACAACAACCAATAAACACATAAGTAATAAGATTTTTATTAATTCAAGAATAAAATTCCGAAGGTGAGTTTAGAACATCCTCAACATTCTTGATCCTATCATCAATTGTTTAATCCAATTCTATACAATAATAAAACTGAAATAACAAGAAATACAACCTAAAATGGATGACAGGAGGTAGCAACGTTGAGAAACCTCTTAATCTGGGAAGTACTTCGAGTTAATTTCTTTTTCGCTTCTCTCTTCCTTCTTCTCTTCCTCTATCTCCCGATGATTTCTCTCTAAGGTTTCTCAAGTGGCTGATGCAAAAGCTCTTTCTCTTCTTTTTATATCCTCTTATGTTTTAGGTAACCATAGGGTTTTTCTGGGGTTCGAAAAGTCCAAAAAATTCCTCGAAACTTGACGTTCTTGAGTGTCTGTGTGTCTGCTCGATGTAGGCCATGATCGTGGACCATTCCCTAGGCTTCTGTGTTCATCGTGGCATATAGGCCATAATTATGGGCCAAATTTAGACGTTCTGTCATGATTGTAGCTTGACATACCACGATTGTATGCCGTTGTTTAAGCCCGAATGTCTCCAAAACTCTTCCATTCTTTGATGTTGACCTTGAAATACTAGCGAATACATCAAGATACTTCAAAAATATAATATTTAAGCTTAAAGACTTGTACTAGCCTATAAAACACTTAAAACATAAATAATTAGTAGACTAACACAAATTTATTCTAAACACATACTAAATGGTTAAATTAACAACTAAACACATATCAAACTATGCCTTAAAACACGATGCAATTTATACTTATCAACATATATAACGCTTATGAAATCCAAATGAGGTGATTCAAAATATCAAATTCAATCCAACATTCTTTTCCATAATTCCTACATATAACTTGAGGCCCAAAAGTGCTGTTTAAAACACCTAAAAAGGCTAAGAATGAGATACGAATTCTATCTCAGCCTAGTCTGACTGATCGCAGGTTCTGATATGATAAAGTTTTAATATTTTTAAACCTCAACATTCCATAAGTGCATGGGTCGTTTGTATAGTACCTAAGGTTTTGATCCCACGAGGAAGGTTAATCTAATCCTAAAATCTAAGGCTAAAAATAATTTGTAATCACTTAAAATAAACAAAACTAAAACAAGAAATTATTTAATCACGCAATTAATTCCAATAATCAAATTCGAAAATATAAACAATATAGCAATTGCAACACCCAATCACAAAACAACCTAAAAACTACCAATTGAGAGAAAGGAGATTTTTATGCGACTTTATTGAAAATGTAATTGATTATGAAATTGTTGGATTATCAGTTCTAGACAGTCCTCGGGTTGATTACTATCTGTCGAGTTATAATCATTAAACCTAATCAGATTATGAGAAATTGCAACCTCTCGATTCACAATTTATCTGAAACCTAAATTAGATCTTAAGTTGTCCAATAAACTACCAAAAACCTATGTAAGATCTCTCGTTACACAAATTTACTAGTTTGATTCAATTCTTGATCTATTAAATTACCTAACTCT
>JANQAP020000549.1:4988095-5019624 GCA_026874005.2 Erythroxylum coriaceum | reverse complement strand
CTGATTATGAATTATTGGATTGTTAGTTCTAGACTATCCTAGGGTTGATTACTCTCTCTCGAGTTATAACCATTAACACTAAATCGTAAACCCTAATTAGATTATGGAGGTTGCAACCTCTTAATGCACAACCTATCCAAAACCCTAATTAGTTATAAAGTTCTCTAATGAACTATCAAAAACTTATACAAGATCTCTCTTCGCACAAATTATCGATATGATCTAATTCTGGTTTCTATTAAATCACCTAACTCTCGTTAGTCTAATTTAATCATTATACATTCGATTCACCCTCTTAGTTTATTATCGAATTATGCAATAACAGAATCAAACCACAACAATATTCAATAAATAAATAAACAATCATATTCTCATTAATACAAGAATAAAATTTTAAAGGTGAATTTAGAATATCCTCGACATTCTAGATCCTATCATCAATTATTCAATCAAATTCTATGCAATAATAAATTTGAAAAGAATAGGAAATACAATCTAAAATGGATAACAGGAGGTAGTGACATTAAGAAACCTCTTAATTCGGGAAGTACTTCGAGTCAACTTCTTCTCCTCTTCTTTCTTCTTTTTTCTCTCGATGATCTCTCTCTAGGGTTTCTTAAGGTGGCTGATGCAAAAGCTTTTTTTTGTCCTCTTTTTATTCTTTTTATATCCTTTTGTGTTTTAGGTAACCATAGTATTTTTTAGGATCCGAAAGTTCTAAAAAATTTCTCAAAAGTTGAAGTTCGTGAGTGTCTGCATGTCTAGCCCGACGCAAGTCACTACCGTGGCCCTACAAGCCACGATTGTGGCTCATATTTGAGCTTTCTATCACGATTGTCGCATGCAGGCCATGATCTTGGGCCATTCCCTAGGCTGCTGTCACGATCGTGGCATGTAGGCCATAATTGTGGCCAAATCTGGTGCTTTTGTCACAGTCGTGGCTTGACAAGCCACGATCGTGGGCCGTTGTTTCATCTTGAATTTCTCTTAAACTCATTCATTGTAACATCCCATTATCCCATGATCAGGGTTAACACCCTATGATATTGTATACTAGAGTTTATTGAGAATTTAGAAGTACATTTCATGCATCATATGGCATTCTCATACATATGAATAAAGTTGATACTCATTAAAATAATTATACATGCATTCATTAACATTTTTTGGGTATAAGTGATTTTAATGCAATTAAAATATGAATTGTGGATTATTTTCCTTGAAAAATTAAATTGGTGTGTGTTAAAATTAATTTAGCATTTTTGGTGACATTTCAGAAATTTCTGAAAATTTGAGGTATTTGGACTAGGAAAATGTGGAAATAAGAGACAAATGGAAGTGTGACATTTGGTAGCTTAGATGATGGACAAATGGAAGACATGCATTGGTGACATGTGTAATTACAATATTAAGACACCTAATCACTTAGGAATTTTGATTGTGTAAGGAAATTTCTGTATATTCTTCACTGAAACTCTCTCTCCTTATTCAACTCTCTCTCCTCTTTCCTTTTTGTGTAATTAGCTTATGTATTATTTGAATACTACATCCAGCTACACATTGCACAAGCTGAATCACTTCAACCCATTTAAAGATTTCGGCTTTCCTTGCTTTCTCCACCGAAATCTCATTCTTTTAACTTCTAGAATTTTGCTGAATCAAGTAAGTTATGCTTTCATTTTCATGGTAATAATAACGATAAATGATAAAGAGATGATGTTTTCTTGTATGTGGATTGTTGCATGCGTGAGTGGTGTAGGAAGAAGCAATTTTGTTGATATAAGCAAAGTGAAAATGTGCAGAAAGTGTGATAAAGGATTGTGCTAATTGGAGTTAAATGAAGATTAGTGAAGTGCAGAAAATGTGATATAGAAAAGTATGGAAATAGGTTCTGTTTTTGAGTTATGATCATTCATGAATTTTTGAATTATGAATAGAGAATACTGAACTGAAATTAAGGTATAACTGAAGAAATCATCAATTTGAAATGATAGAGAAATGATAGAATTTTGGCAATGAAGTGTGCTGGAGTATGTTATATGGAGTGTTTTTACTGAACATGCATTTGTATTTGGCCATATCTTGATCTGTAGATATTGAAATTGGATGGATTCTGATTTAGATTAAACTAGATACATATGGCTACAATTGTAATGAAGGAATTGAATTTAAATTCTATCTTTAACAGTCTTGAAAGTTAGGTTGAAGTTAAGTTCTGGCATAGGCTGGAGCACTACCCTTGACAGAAATTGTGTCCTGTTTCCATTGAATAAAATGTATTGATGTAGGCAAAATCAGACAAAGTTGTCTTCATAAAAGTTGTATCTTATTATCTTAACTTTCTAATGGTATAAAGTTTGTAATTTTTAGATGTCATAATTGAGAGATATGAGTTCTACAAGTTTGAGTGGGTGCACGCTCATGCACCAGCACGATCGTGCACGCATCCTTGAATTATGGGAGTGCACGATCGTGCACCAACCTTTCAAGCATGAGAATGCAAGATCATGCACAAGCACAATCATGCACTTATCCTTCAATTATGGAAGTTCATGATCATGCACCAGCCCTTCATATAGTGGTGCACAGTCTGCAGTATTTTGGGTATAACTTATGGAATACTGAACCAAATTGAATGATTTTTATTTCATTTGAAACTTAAAACATAAAGGAAAATTTATTTAGAAAAATTTATTGTCTAAAATCATTAGTTTCTAGGTCAAAATAGCCATACAAGTCTAACCCAAAATCTGCCTAAGAAAATATGGAAAAAGTTCGGGAAAAGTATCATGGACAATGATTTTTCTTTATGAAAATGGTTTGATGGTGCAATGTTTGGACCTAATAATGCTAGGGTATTTCCATATGAGGTATTAAAGTTTAAATAAAAGCTTAAATGAATTTAGTCGATGTTAAATGCACTTATTCATCTGAATGTGCAATGCAGTAATATGAAAATGTATGTGATTGCATATAGAAGAGCACGTTGAGTGTAGCACATCACTCCCACCCGACGCTTACACGTACACCCATTAGAAATTCGTACACTTGCCTGACAGAAATGATGCGCTAACTATATCACTTTCACTATACTCATGGCATCATAATTAAAATCATACATAACACAATGTCTAAAATCTAAAATTTTCTCATTTCATTTCATTAACCATATGTACATTGTAGCTTTACAATTCATCCATATATGTACAACATCCACAACCTATCAGAGTCTACAACGTTGTCTACAAAACATGCTACATATATGAGGAATTATACAAAATTTTATTCTAAGTCCTTCAGTCCAATTGACCGACCTTTGAGCCATATCTTCTATCCTAAAAGTTGTACAAAATCTCTTTTAAGTAGTCTTAGAAGCTAAGTTGTCGCTCTCTCGAACTTAAAAATATCAACGTTCCAATTTGGTTGAGTTTTGCGAACTCAGTTGAGTAACCATCCTCGATGGTTCACCCATATCACATAAGTCACATAATTCACATTATTTCATTTACCAACATAAAGCATCGCAATGCACATTGCATATAATTTTCACATTTCTCATTCAACATAATTTAATAATACATTGCAATCATTTAAAACATATACACATCATGCGTATATGCAATGTTCATGAGACTCACATTCATTTATTTCGTTGTTGTGACTGAGTGCCTTTTTCACTGTCCCGTATCCATTGTGGATACCAGGCTTTATCATACTGTCCCTTATCCATTACAGATACAGGGCTCTTTATACATTGAGCCTTAGGCTCTTACCACAAATGTTTGAGCTTTAAGTTCTTTTTCACTGGCAACTCAAGTCAAAACTGCCTTTATCTTTCATGCATTCATGTAATGGTGTGCACCACATATATTCAATCAATCATGCTCATTCAATCACATTCATGTTCTCTTTCTCATTCATATTTGTCATCGGACCTTGGGTTCGGCATTCAACATATAAGTTGAGTATCACTTATTTCGTCACATTCACGTATAATGAGCACTTCCAAATAGGGTAATCATACATCAAATGCCTCGGACATTCAAGGTCCAGAATCAGTGCATACACATCACATAATAATTCAATGCAAAATTTAACAAACACACAATCAAAGCGAGATCATCTTAGGTTACTCACAGTTTGCTCCCGTTTGTTTATTGCCTTAAAGTCCCGGCAACATCTAGAAGCAGTCGCTCAATATGCTCTTCTATAATATGCAAACATATACATTTACCATTACTACTTCGCACCTTCATATGAATACTCGATCATAAGTGCATATATATATGTCATGTATAATGCCTGTTCAATGACAAATTCCTAGGTATATTTCCTTAATCTAAATCTTATAATTAGTTAATAACACCTTTTAATCATCCTTTAACCTCTAATACTCTATCCTCTTCAATCACGTCATTCAACATCAACTAGGTTCATTCAAGAACTCATTCAAGCCTAAATATCTCATATTGGAATGCCCTAGCAATAATTGGTTCATACTTCACTCAAAAGATAACTCTTTTTCTCTATATGTCTGGCCACGATCGTGGTATCCCTCCTACGATAGTGGCAGAAACTTTTGGAACTAGCCACAATTGTGAAAAAAACTTTTTTTAGCTAGGCCACTATCATGGTGCTCTTGCCACGATCATGACAGAAACTTTTTCTGGCCAGGCCATAATCGTGGGGTGAGGGCCACGATCGTGCCCTACCTTTTCTTCCTTCTTTTTTGCACGAATTCAACATATATCCTCATTTCCATTTCACACCAAATTTTCCCGAATTTACCTCTTATAATATGACCTCATTTCGTACTAATTCAACTACCATATTGATTACATTAACTCTATAAAATTCAACTCATTTGATTCATCATTTACAACTTAATTTCATCATTTATGAAATTCTATCTCTTTCCATAGTATATCTCATTCATAAAGCATCAAACAATTCATTCATTATATCATGTCCTCATTTAACACTCTAAACATTTCACATTTAGATGCATTGACATCAAACATCCTTTTCCTTAAAGTATAACATCAAGATCATTCAAAACTTATCACATATTTAACCAACCTTTCCAACATCAAAATTATGTTCCTTTAAGCCCCAGTTAAGTCCAAAAGCATCAAATATATATTCCTCATCCTTAATTGGTTCAACCATTGCATAATCAAAACATTTCCATGAAAAATCACTGCCCATGATCGTGGCATCCCCTGCCATGATCGTGATAAAAACAATTCTCCCATATATCCTGTAGTTTTCCAATTTTTCTCAGGATAGATTTTTAGGTTGGTTTTGTATGACCATTATGACCTCGAAAATGAGGTTTTTAAGTAACACCTTCTTCTAATAAAATGTTCCTCTATATCTTAGGTTTCTAATGACGTCAAATTCATGAATTTTTGGTTCAGTTAATGTATGTGATAATCAAAATACTACAGACTATTCTCATACCTTAACAGAACACAATGCCCAACTTCATGCCAAATTTCAAGAATCTTAAGAACAGATTTCAAATTCGATTCCTTCATGAAAAATGTAGACATATGTTTCTAGTTTACTATCAATCAAATCCATCCAATTTGGAAATCTAAATATCAAGATATATCTAAAATACAGATGCATGTTCAGTGAAGTACATCTAACTTATTCTAGCACACATTTAACTTCATTTTCAACTCTACCTTATCTCCAAACTATCATCCTACTTCTTATTTCAAGAAAATACACTAGCCTTTTCTTTAGCTTTAAAATCATGAATTATCATTCATCTTAACACCAAGTAAGACAAAACTCTATTTATCTCTTCATCCACACACACATCATCATACTTTAACTTTTTTGTTCATACTCATTCATCTCTTAATTCATTATCAAAATTGATTCATTCACCAACAATTCATGAATAATATTAACTAAATACAATTTAGAGCATGATCTCTTTATTACTACACTACACCCATGTTAAAACACATATGTAAAAACTTATAATCATTCATCAAATTTCTTATCATACATGTATCATACATGTTCCATTTAATAATACCCATGGAGATTAAGGCATAACTTACCTGATTAATCTTCAAAAATCTTCAAACTCTTCAAGATCTCTCTTAACCCTAGCTCTCCATACAACCCACATACATCATCCTTCAAGGTGGTAGGGTTGGGTCTTTAGTGAAAAATGAAAAAGAAAGCAAGATGATGGTAACAAGTGGAGGCGAAAGTGAGCTTCAACTTTAATGATGGTGGGTGAAGCAAAAATCGTGAAAGTGAAGAAGAATAAAGAAGATGAGAAGAAGAGTTTGGTAGAGAAGACAAAGAAAAGCAAGAATGAAGGAAAAACAATTAAATGGGTCTTTCAACCTTAGGGAGTCGTGAGGTAAAGACTCACTTGCCACATGTCAAAATTCGAGTGGTTGGAATTAGGTTCTTTCATTAACTAGTCAAATCATCCAATTTCTAGCCCAATTATCTCCAAATTTCAATGACATATGTCATTAAATCCAAATGTCATTTATAAAAATTTCCACTATCATTTGACTCTTAATTCTACTTCCATTTATCAGATGTCCTACCAGTTGGCATTTTTCCTAGTTCAAAATTTCGCCAAAAATTTAGGAATTTTCTTAATCTCACCAAAATTTCTAAATCAATACATATTCACAACAATTCAATTTTCAATACATATAAACCATAATTCATATAAAAAATCACATTTATAAATAAATTATACCCAAAAAATGTCAATAAATGCATGTACAATCATCTTAATGTGCAAACATTAATATTCACATGTGTGTGTATGTCATATTATGCATGAACGTGAAATGCACTTTCTAACTTCTCATTAATCTCTCATGTGTCATATTCTAGCGTCTTAACTCTTAACATGGGATAATGGGATGTTACATTGAACGATCACTTCCAGACATTGCAAGGGACTTCAAGGCAATAAGCTAAAGGGAGCAATTGTGAGTAACTTAAGATGGTCTCACCTTAATTGTTTGTTTGATTCTGAATTGAATTGATATGAGATGTATGTGTACTGATTTCTAGACATAAAATTTTAGAGGCGTTTGATGCATGATTAACACATTGGAAGTATTCCTTGAATGTGAATGTGTACGAATAAATGTTTTCTCAAATTCTATATTGAATGCCGGACCAAGTCCGATGACCAGTGTGAATGAGAAAGTGAATGTGAATGTAATGGACTGAATATGATGATTGAATATGTGTAATGCATTTCATTCCACAAATGCATGAAATATAAAGGTAGTTGTGACCAGAGTCACCAGTGAAAAATAGCTTAAAGCTCAGCCATTTGTGGTAAGAACTTATGGCTTAATGTGTATAAAGAGCCCTGTATCCCCAATGGATAAGGGACAATATGAATGAGCTCGATATCTACAACGGATACGGGACAGTGAAAAAGACACTCGGTCACAACAACATAATAAATGAATTTGAGTCTTATAAACATTGCATACATATATGATATGAATAAATTGAGCGATTGCAATATTTTGAGAACTTTTCTTGTGTGAAATATGTGAAAGCTTATCGATGAATGTGTTCTACATGATTGCAATGAAATGATGAATTGTGTGGAATTTTGAAATGTGATAATTGTGAACAAGGTGTTTCGTGATATTACTTGATGATAATCGATATGATGTGAATTAGATGATAACATGAATTGTTGTATTGCATGACAAGAGTGAACCATCGAGGGTGGTTACTCAACTGAGTTTGCAAAACTCAACCAAATTGCAATGTTGATATTTTCAGGTTCTAGAGAGCGACGACTTAGCTTCTAAGACTACTTAGAAGAGATTTTGTGCAACTTTTGGATAGAAGACATGGCTCAAAGGTTGGTCAGCTGGGACTAAATGATTAGTCTTAATTTTTGTTACTTCCTCATGTATGTAGCATACTTTGTAGACAGAGCTATGGACTTTGATAGGTTGATATTGTATAAGCGTAGATGATGGATATAATGCTACATTGTAAATTAAGGTTTATGAAATGAAAAGAGGAAATTTTGGGATTTTAAACATTGTGTTAGTTATGATTTAATTCTGATGCCATGCAATGTATTGAAAATGAAATAGTTAGCACGCCATTTCTGTCGAGCATATCCACATTCATCCGAGGGGCATACAGACATGTATCAGATGAGAGTGGGGTGCTACATCAGTTCTTCGATGTTGACCCTAAAATACTAGCAAACACATCAAGGTACCACAAAAACATAATATTTAAGCTCAAAGACCTGCACTATCTCATAAAACACGTAAAACATAAATAATTAACAAACTAACTCAATTCTAACCAAAACACATACTAAATGATTGAATTAATGGCTAAACACATATCAAACTATGCCCTAAAACATGATGCAATTTACACTTATCATCCACCTTAACATGTATTATCCTTTTTTTCATAACCAAAGATGGTAAGATTATTCACTTTAAATATTAGGTCTATTATCTAACTTTTGAGATGAACTCTGCAAACCACACTCTTAAGTAATAATTTGGTAAAAACCTTTTAACAAACTATTTCAAGTACTTAACATAAGCTATATTTAACTATAGAAATTGCATAACTGATATGGTGCGATGATTTTGAAAATTAATTAAAGAAAGTAATTTCTAAATTCTTTTAGAAATTACTTTCTTTAATTAATTTTCAAAATCGTCCCACCATATCAGTTATGCAATTTCTATAGTTAAAATATGAAAGGTGTTGTTTAATGTTAGCCTAAACCTAACATTTCAAATGATGTCATCGTCAAAAAACCTACGAGAACAATTCCAAATTATATATATATATATATATACTAAAAATAATTATACTAGCATAAATATTAGCATAAAAATAACATGGTTACCTCATATTCAATACAGATTTTCTCCAAAAAAATATTACTTATACAAATTTAGGAGTTGTGAGTACATTATAAGACATATATTTCTTTAAAACTTCTTCCAACTTTGGTCATGTTGCATCACCAATGCATGCCTCTAGATGCATCATAATGTTTACCCTTATTACTTAAAGTTAAATATTTGTGTTTTCAAATTTGTTTTCCTAAACACATTTGTTTAGTTAAGCTTTATATGATGTAATCTTACCTCCTTATTCGATTATTTATTTTTCTCTCTTCTACTTCTTTTTGATTGTCATCTTCAATGTCTATCATTAGCAAACCCTGATTCCTTTATTTCATCTAGAATGTCAAAAATTATTATAAATAATAATCCAAAAATATTGAAGCTTTCTTCAAGATACACCACTCCCTTGAACCTCATCTTCTTGCTCTTCTCCTTTATTATCATCTCCACTTGCCTCAGGATAATCTTAACCTTATCCTTCCCTGTCGTTAGTGTCTTTTCATGATTAAGGACACCTTCCTTTTCTTTAGGTCCACTGTTAGCATCTCCTCACGACTCTAAACTTGTTGTTCAATTATATTCTCTGCCACTAATGCCTCTTGATGCCTTAGGACTTCTTTTTTTTACCATTTAACTAAAATTTCATCTGTTCATGCATATACTAAAAGTTATGCACAAATAGATTCCCAACAAATTAGTAAATCAATACATTACCTCATTCTCCTCCATAAAACCTTTGTCATTTTCCTTACCGCCTCCCACCCTCTAAAACACTTCTTAGGGTGATCGTCATTTTAGTCAATCCTCTATATCTAATATAAGACATTAATCAATTAAACTCTTACAAAAAATTATTTCAAAATGTTATAATAAATTTCCAATAACAATATTAATTTTAGCTTCCCATACTTCTGCTCTAATAACCTATTAGCATCTAATTCCTTATAAATGTTGATGTTATCCTAAGTTAAAATTCTTTTTATCTTCCTCCACTTGAAAGTATGGTTTAAACATGACCTATTTAGATTAAAAAATATACAAATAAAATGAACATTAAGGTTGGGTTTTATGAATTACATATTTTGAATAAGTCTAAATATTTATTGATAATTCCACTTTGCAGGATGCATAACTCATCATCAATACAACCAAACATCCACCCATACAATGCGCAACACCTTGACCTCTAGCTTGGTAGAATTTGGAATCATAAATACAAAGATGGCTGAAGACAAAAATGTCCCCAACTAAGCTTTTAACAATCTTCGACATCAACTACAATATTGAACATCTAAATCATAATATACATTTAGGCATAAAACATACCCAACATATAGAAAAAGTTATGTCAAAAATATTCCTTCATTCGTGCACCCTAACTTTCTCAAGTATGCACTTAATCACTATTTGGTGATCATTGAATTCATACTCATTTTAAAGTCTCAATGCCTCATCTCATTGATCCTCCCTAACTTTTAATGTTAAATTGTTAGAATAAAAGCAAAGACAAAATAAGTAGTTGAGGTGCCTTCTTATCTTAAACACCTCCATCTCACTAAGTTCTGAATCTCATATCGATGACTCACTTCAACCGCTACAGAGTTAGGCTCTAAGTCTACAAAATTTTTTACACCTTCTTTGAATAACGTTATATTTAAATACTCTATATATACTCATATATTATAGTCATAATTAAAATACATTCATACTTTATGACCAAAATTTAGTAATTTGGTTTAATTTGGATTAAATTTCATACATTGTTCTTTACTCTACCACTTAAACGACTTATCTTATATGTGATAACATCATCTCCAACCTATAATTTGAATTTTCAAATCAAGATAACATTACATCACCCTCGTTAATTTTAACATGCTTATTGGTTACCCTTTTTTTTCCTTAATGTCATTCTTCACTTTTTTATGAAGAATATGGTGATATAATAATAGTTTTTTTCCCTCTTTGGTAGTTCTGAAAATATAAACACGTCAATCATACCAAACCAAATAACATAACTAGACTTAAAATACCATGAAAACTAACATGTCTGTAAATAAATCCATATTATACTAGACACAAAGGTAATGATTTTTACCTAGTACTATGAAAAACACATAAACTAATAACATGTGATTATATCCTACTCCAATTCTTGACAATTTCAACATAATGAAGACTCTAGAGACCATATATAATGGATGTCTAAACAATTCTACAAAAAAGGAAAATTATTAATATAAAAACTCCATAGAAAGAGAGGAAGATGGGAGCAATAATGTTTATATACCAGGCCTATGGGTGAGTTGTTGGTTGGTAGGTAGACACAATTACTACCTTCTTGTCTAGATGTCCAAAATGCAATAGGTTGAAGTGTATCTCAAAGTTGTGTTTCTTTGTTTTAGAGGTATATTTAGGAGTTGGTAATGTAAGAAGAACATGATGAATAACAAACTAAAATGAAATGAGTGGGACAAATCGAAGCTTAGATAGGAGTAATTGGTTTCAAGCTTCTCAAGCAAGCTTAATAATTGGTAAATTACTCATCTATTATTGGAATGATAAATTACAAAGTTTTCCTTTAGACTTTTCAATAGTAAAAGACTTATATGGAAAGAAATGACTTTTAATAATCACTTTTTGTCGACTACCTAGTTGGGTTCTATTGTTATTATTAATACTAATTGATCGAACAACATAATAATTACCAATGAATATACAATTGAACTAACCAAAGTAGATAGCTCAATTGAGTTAAGTATAAATTGATTATTTAGTTAGTCTAGTTACTTATAATAACCTCTAAATCTCTAAACTAATCGATTAAGATGCAAATTGACTAGTTGGGGGAGTTAGAGCATTAATATACTTCTTCTTTTCTATTGTTTCTTCTTTAAGTCTTAACCCAAAAGTCTTTGAAATCCTTCAAAAACTTTTTTTTGGTATTTTTCTCATGTATTTATTCTTAAATTTATTCAGATTTAGCATTCATATTTAAAAGTTTGAAAAAATAATAAGTTCATCCTCTTTGTTCTTGACTTCTTTTTCTCTTCTCATTATTCTCTCTCAATTTGACTTTGATGATTATTTGTAAGTAGTTAGTTTGATTATTGATAAGAATAAGATATCTTAGTTTTGCAAAATGTTTTGAATTGTTATTTCAATTAAATGTTGAAAGTTGTGATTTTATTTTTTAGTGTTATTGCATATCTGAGTAGGTTAACAATCTAATTCCATGTAGTTATGCAAATTCATTAATTCTATAATATTTCTTAATCTAATATTGTTTATTAGTTGGTATTTGAAGTCAATTTGCACTAATTATTTTTATTTTTCCTCTAACAAGGATGAAAATTGTATCTTAATCACCTAAACTATCTTTTAAAAGATAATTTATAATATGTGAGAAGTTATGTATTACATACCGAATTAGATGATGATTATATTGTTTCATATAAAACTTAATACAAGGTTAAGTTTGTTACCAACACATAAAGCATTAAAGTAGGAATCTGGTTTAGTTTGTTTTCAGTTTTATAAAGCTTAAACATAGTTGAGATAAGTACAATAGCTATCATCTAAAAGGCTTCAACTATAAGTGTGCCTACTTAATGATTATTAAAAAGTGTACACATTGGAATGAGATATGAATGGAAATGAGTCATGAGTTCCTACCTCCTTATTCAGACAATGTGACCCAATATTCAATGTGATAGTCTATAAGTGAACCATTGCCATATCTATATATCAACTATAAGCCATTTGTAGTAATTCTATTAAGAATTGAACTCAAAATTAGCATATGTATAATGATCTGTATTGTAAGATACCATAGAATTTGTAAAACTAAAAATACAACAGAGATGAAATTATTCTTGATATGATTTTGTATGTTGGTGGAGTAATGTATAGGATCAAGTTCTTTGATTTACTGGGCACTAATATTGGAGTCAATGTTATGGTAAAGTTTCCTATTTAGTGAGTAACTTAGAAATTATTAAAAACCAAAGAAGGAATGTTATCCTTAAATTGATGCATCATATCCTATGGCTCATCCCTAACTCTAATCAATACTGTGGAATTAGGATAATTACTAAAAATAGAGAGATTTAGTTTCTTCATAGAACGAGATCTAAATATGAAATTGATACTTTGACACAATATTATTAATTCGCTTTTACAATGACATCAATGGTGCTCTTCTCCTAAAAGCATAATTTTCCTTGGACTACATTAATACTTCTTACAACCTCATGTACCATTTATATATCAAGATATTTGATATTTATGTGGTTAATTATAATGCACGTCCTATAATGCAAAGAAGCCAATATAATAAATTCTTTTAGGTGTATATTGTATATATTTCACATATTTTTAGGTTAAATTTATAATGGAGAATATTCAATTATCATAAAAAGATTCGACGAACTTCACATCCTCCACTAATGGTAAGGTTGACTGAGCATGAAAATTTGTTTCTTCTTCTAAAAAATATGAAGAAAATATTCAATATAATTGTATGTTTTGTCAAAGATTTTTGTTAAGATAGAGGAATTTATAAAATGAAAGTATATATTTTTAGTAAATGGTAATATTGCTTTTTTTTATAAAGAAGTACCATTTAATATACATGAGATGATTAGAAATTATATGCATTAACAAGTAAAAATAAAAATAAAATAAAATACTCATATTATGGGTACAATGAAGTGCAAGTATTAGACAAACAAAAAAAACTATAAATGTATATTTTCTCTTAAGAACTATTCTTGATTTTTATTATGAGTTTACAAAGTATTTTGATTGATAAGTATGGTGCTTTGCTATATAAAAGAACTTGGACTAAGTTATTTTATCATTCATATATTCTTTTAAATGTTTTCAATTTACCCTATTTCCAAAAAATAATGCATGCAATTACAATGATGGGTTTAGGATCCAATGAAATTTCTTATTATGAGGTTTATGTGTCTTTACTTTAATATTTTAAAAAATAAATATCAACTAATTATAGATATATACAAATTTAA
Organism: Erythroxylum coriaceum; assembly: GCA_026874005.2. Lineage (NCBI taxonomy): Eukaryota > Viridiplantae > Streptophyta > Magnoliopsida > Malpighiales > Erythroxylaceae > Erythroxylum > Erythroxylum coriaceum. The sequence continues at coordinate 5,005,676 of JANQAP020000549.1, read as the reverse complement.
TTGGAGAACAACATGATGTATTACTATAACATATGAGTGAATTGATTGAAGATTAAAAAAATCTTGATTAATTTCTTAATTTAATTGACACTTATGATATAGTAAATACTTATATTTTATTTATATTGTCTTATAAAATAATGGTTAATTAACAAATTTTTAACATATTTATTATATATGGATTTTATGAGGAGTACCTTTCAAACTTTTAAATCTGACATCTCTCTTCTTATAAATTTTGGGGGTACTTAGTTAATTAGTATGAGAAAAAAGAAATGAGGAAAGAATAAAAAAGATAGTTGATAGTATATTATTAGATAAACAGCCTCTCTATTGTATAGGAATAAGGCTGCGTACTATCAGATCTTTCTAGATCCTACTTTATTGCGAGATTTTGGACTAGATGATGATGATGATATTATTAGATAAACAATAATTTTATATCTCCTTTACAGCAATATTCTATATTTTCAATATAATAAATAATAGAAGTTATATCTATTTCTTTCCTTCTCAATATCCTATATAATTCTTATTACCATTTGATAGCATGGTCAATTTCTAAAGTTGGTAATTATTAAGAGTACATTTTGTTCTGTAAAGATCCAACGTGGCACTCTTTGATTTGATACACGACGACTGCACTCGTACTACGCAAACACGGATTAATTGCCCGAAAGAAGGCGTGTCCATTGGATCTTCTTTGTTGTCTCTGTGAAGGCTAGAGACCAGACTCTGTACGAGGTAATTGCCAGGATTTTAGTTTTTACAATCTCGATCAGAAATCTTTGTATCCTTGAAACTTGAAAGTGAAAAATTAAATTTCAGCTCAGATTGATGGATTTTCTTTTTGCAATTGTCGATATTTGATAGTGTTGTAACTGTCCAGTTTGTTGTGACTTGCTTGTCTCTGTCCTAACTGCGTCTTGTTTTCGTTCAGGTTACAGCTTTGTTCTGGTGTGTTTCTTCCGATCATCATGTCTTCCGCGTATGGAAATTTTGCGGGTTAGAACAAAATCTCATTCTTAATCTAATGTGATTGCTTTTTCCCTTTCTAAGTTGGATTTTGATTGAAATTTTGAACTGGGAACTTTTTTATTTACCAAATATAAGGGAATGAAATAATGGATGGTAACAAAGATGAAGCTTTAAAATGTGTACTTATAGCTGAAGAAGCTATTGCATCTGGTAACAAAGAGCGTGCACTGAAATTCATTAAAATTGCACAACGGCTTAATCGAGAAATAGTGGTTGATGAACTTTTAGCTGCTTGTGAGAGGGTTGAGTTGGGGACGAGTGCTTCATCTGTGGGTGAAAAAGGATCTGTTAATGGTGATGAGAGAAAGAAGGCTGGTTCAGCGAGATGCGTTGATGATGTAAATGGGGGTCGTAGTTATACTGAAGAACATGTTCAATTGGTTAGATGGATTAACAGGAACAAGGATTACTATGTGATTCTTGGAGTGGAAAAGACTTGTTCAGTTGAGGAGATTAGGAAGGCTTACAAGAAACTGTCATTAAGAGTTCATCCAGATAAGAACATGGCTCCAGGATCTGATGAAGCATTTACGAAAGTTTCCAATGCTTTTAAGTGCTTGAGTGATACTGATTCGAGGAGGCGATATGATCAGATGGGTTTAATTGAGGAGTTTGAGAATAAGCAAACCTACAATGTTAGGAGGCCGAAGAGGAGGAGAAATGTGCATGATTTCTATGAAAATGATATGGATCCAGACGAGATAGTCAGGTCATTTTTCAATCGGGCAGAAAAGTTCAGGGCCCGTAATACCTATAGGAGTAGAGGAATGGCAAGCCATGAGAGAGAGGGATTTCATAGAGGACCCTACCTGATCCTTCTCCTACAAATTTTACCAGTGTTGTTGATTTTGGTGCTTGCTTATCTACCCACCTCAGAGCCCAATTATTCTTTGCATAAAAATTATGCTTATCAGATTCTGAAGACAACCGAGAAATATGGCATTGAATATTTTGTCAAATCATTGGCCTTTGATGAAAGATTTCCTCCTGGAAGTCCTGCTCGAGAAGATATTGAGAATACTGTGACTAAAGACTATAGAAAAATGCTTTGGCGTTATTGTCACATAGAAGTCCAGAGACGTAGCTGGAATAGAAATCTGCCTACTCCTAGCTGTATCAAACTACAGAATCTTGGATCAGCATAAGGGTCAGTGATTTGTGTTTGCTCCTAATGTTTATTTTATTTTTTTATTTGTCTTGCTTTTTATCTAGAACTATACAATTAAGGTCCTACTATGGTTATTTAGAATAATTTTCCTGGTTCAATTTCTTATTTAATGTGTGAATCTTTTTAACATGCTTGCCTTCTTCTGTTTTGAGCAGGCTTCTTTTTCTATGCTCATCGGTCAAATTCTTGGGCGTGTTTATTGTTTGTTTTCTATTATTGTTTGTCTCATCTCATTTCAACTTTTTTTGGTTCCAGATATGTGTAATTGATAGGATGTTTAGTATTCTTCTCCAGCTAATTAGTTTTTGTTTTTATGCTCTTATGTTGAATCCTACATGCTACTCTGCCTACTTTACAGGCTTATGCTCTTGTTTGTTTGTATTTCTACTTTCTCTATGATTTCCTTGTGATATTAGGTATTGGTACATATTAGAGGTCCTCAAAAAGATTTGTTATGATTGGCTACCAAATCCATTGCTGTTTTCCTTTCTGGTGTGCTTTTGCTTTTAGTTTATTTTGGATTAGATTTTGTGTTGGATCGGAAGGTACAGTGCTGGATCCTGTGTGGCATTGTGTGACAACGTCCTTCTGTTTGAAGCCTTGCAAGAGCCAAGCATGCCAACTAACCAATATTCATCAATTAAATTGTAGCATCGTACCATCTTGTGCAAGACATAAATTGGTACTTGACTTTTTAATATGCCTGGAACAAATTTCTGTAACTCATTATTTGCTGTGGTCCTCTAGACTAGTTTTTTACAACTTTCCCTAACACTTTATAAATTTACTGATTTTACGTTTTATGGAAACATTTTTCTTTGAGTCGCTCTGTCTGTTTGTTGTGGTTGTTTTATTTGTTGTTCTTGACTAGAAATATGCGTCAATTCACCTTTTAACTCCTATATCCTGTATTCATATTCAATTGGAAGCACCATCTTCCAGTCTTACCCACTTTTATTTTCATCTAAATCGTTTGAATGTGAAGTGGATGGTGAGTTTGAAAATAAAGTTGGATAGATGGTATGGATTCTTGAGATGTCCCTTCTTGATGATTGCATGAATCCTTCATGCATGGTCTAGGAATAAAAAGTTCCTCAGTTGATATGATGCACACGTGCTTTGAAAACATTTGCAGCTATCCAAGAAGATACAATTTTTTGTTGCCATATTTGAAAATTCTTGGTATTAGGTGTATAAAATTCTAGCCAAATGTACAAGGATTTCAGGTATTGGTGCTTGAAGTTGCTGATCGTTCATAATTCTTGTTGCTCATGCCAACAACCACTTTACGCTAATTGTGCAATGGGTACAGATACGGGCTGAACTTTCACCTAGCAAGTGCATTAGAATTATAGTATAGCAGTATAGATATTGTTTTCGCGAGGATTGATCATTAATACTCAAAATCACACCTGTAGCTCCTATTCAAGTTGCCAATTATGAAGTTATTGACTAAAAATTAATAACTATACAAAAATACTTAAAGAAATAATTAATTTACTAAAAGCGGACCAAAGTTTAGCTCTCCCTTACCTCCTTTATCATGAAAAGTTCTAAACATACTTTCTTTACATAAATTTGTGTAGTTTCTTCCAAAACAGTCGTCATATTTCACGTTTTGACTAACTATATAGACATTTTTGACATCAAAGATATAATTTTTCAGGTCATGTAATCAATCAAAACTATCTACATGCATTAGTCAAAATTATTCGAGAGTCCAATATTTTAGGTTGTCTTAGTAATTCTAGCTATGTTTTATCAAGATTTAATAATCAATTCATGTAAGAATTTCATACATGTATATCAATTAAAGGTCTATGTTTCAAGTTGCTTTAATGAACATGTATAAAATCAAAGAAGCATTAAAAACAAAATTAAGTATAAATTCATGTATTGAAAGATAAAAATTAAACAATCAAATCATGGTTGAGTAGGGTTCGGTTTAGCCTCCCTTTAGCACTAAAAAGAAATTAACATGTTTGTAAACAAAACACAATTGGTAATAAATTTAGGCAAAACATGATGGAAATAATATAAAGAAAAATTGGTCACTAAGATAATCTCCTCTCAGCCTTATTTCTTAAGTGCAGGTTGTTTTTTCTGATATCTGATAGCCCCTTTTTATACCGTAAAATTTGTAGCATCCTTGCCTTATTTTGATTAGGAAGATTTTGGAGTCATTTGCATATAGAATTAGTATTTGACCATATCTCTTCAATCCTTCCTTTTTTAGCTCCAAATTCCAAAATTTCATCTTCTGCAAAATAAAATAGAACTAATTAAGTAACAAATTGGAAGTCTAAATTAACAAAATGGGGTACAAATTCATGCTAGAATAGGAAAAACATATTAAATATTACTGCAGAATTTTAAGACATCAAACTACCCCTAAACTTAGAGTTTGTTTGTCCTCGAGCAAACAAAAGAATTATAAAATGGATAAACTTCTTCCAAATTCTCAAAAATTGCAAAACATATTAAATATTACTGCAGAATTTTTAGACATCAAACTACCCCTAAACTTGGAGTTTGTTTGTCCTTGAGCAAACAAAAGAATTATAAAATGGATAAATTTCTTCCAAATTCTCAAAAATTGCATTGGCAATATACCTCAAAGACTCTACATGATATTGCAACAATTGTTTTTTGTATAAATGTAAACCATGTCTTCTTCTCATCATCCTAATCATGTTTAACCAATTAAGCCACTACTTAGTTTCTTGGATAGTGTTATGCAAACAAGCTATATGGAAGGCAAATTGCCAATCAAATTCTTATAGGCTTGCTTTTTGCACCAATCTCCACTAATGTTGATTCAAGACCGTCTTAAGATCATTGGGACTTAAATAAGCTTGTACTGTTAAGGTCAAAGGTAACTGGTTGAAACGAAGGAAGGAATCGGGGTATTCAAAGTGAGAAAACACATTTTTGGTCACTTTACAACACCAAAGCTTTCATTCCTATGCTCAATAATGACTCCCTCACCATTTCCCTTATCAACCTTACCACTCTTTACAATTACATCCTTATTTCCCCTTTTAGAGGACTCAATTTTTGATCCATGTTTCACTCTCTTTACATCTTTATTTCCCCTCTTTGACTCAATTTTTGATCCATATTTCACTCTCTTTACTCAACATTCACTCAAAAGTTGCTTCAGATTTTTACTTAGAACTCGGGGTGTTTTTTTTCATCTTTTCTTTTTTATGAAATCTAGTAAAGACAATAAATTCCATAATTGCATAGTTGCTTACCTCTCCAAAAAGTGGTTATAATTGCATTTTCCACCCCAAAACTTAGGCCTTTATCTAGATTTTTGGGTAAGAAAAATGCTATACTCTCCTCACTTACCTAACCCCCTCAAATGACCTCCACCCTTATGCTCCCTCTCATAGCTCTAAATGCTTTTACATGGTCGAATTAGTTCTCCCATGGTTGAAGCTATAAATATTCAGGTTCAAGGTTAGGATAACTATATGCTATGAAAGAATAACAAAAAGGCTCATAACTATGAATAAAGGCTCAATGGGGTACTATTGATGATATTTAATATAGGATAGGCTAGAAAGGCTCAAACAACCAAACATGGCCGAAATCATTTCTTTGATAATGTCCTAAATTAGTTATTTTGCCTCAAGTGGTCCTCAAGCAGGTTCTAGGAGTTAGTGAAATATAATACTTTGCTAAAACAAAATTGACATAACATGTTTCCAATAATCTCAAAGTAATATCAATTATGGATCAAAATCAAATTTGGACTAAAAAAAACAATTTAAGCTTATGTATAGTATTGAAACAATATCAAGCATTTTCCTTAAGTCATATTCTTTAGCAATCATATATCATTCTAAAGCATTGAAGTTTTTCTCAAAAATTAAGCTCGAGGACATGTTTTTCTTTTCAAAAGATTTTCAATAAACTTGAGTTTTAAACCCAGAACTAAAATTTTAAGGAAATTTCCCACTTCCAAACTTAAAAGATAATATTGTCCCCAATGTTAGAGAAATAATGCATAAAGATGGAGGAAGGAAACTTCCCTAAGTGCCACTTATGTCTTGGGTGGGGGAGGATTCCTAAAAGAAAAACGATAACTTTAACTAAATAACTTAATTCAAAAAGGGGAAAAAAACAAACATTTAGTTCTAAGTTATAGTCATTAGCTCGACTTTTTCTTTCTTTTCATAATTCTTCCAAGCGTTTGGAAGGCGGTTGCTGCAGATAGTCGCCACCACATAATGCTTAAGTTATTGTCCATTAACCTTACATCTTCCATTGATCTTTTCATTCAAAATTTCAATCGCACCAAAAGGTGAAGTGTCGACTACTCGGTAAGGACCAGACCATCTAGACTTCAATTTGTCCGGAAAAAGTCGCAGATGGCTATTGTAGAGCAAGACTTGTCAACCCAGTTGAAATTCTTTGTCTTTTATATGCTTGTCATGCCACTTCTTAATCTATTCTTTATAAATTTCAGCATTCTCATAAGCATTCCTTCTAAATTCATCTAGCTTATTAAGCTGCAACAAATGAATTTCTTGTGCGGACTTTAAATCAAAATTCAAAATTTAGTTGCCCAATATGCATGATGCTCTAACTCAACAAGAAGATGACATGCTTGACCAAAAACTAACCTATAAAGTGACATGCCTATAGGAGTTTTAAATGCAGTTCGATAAGCCCACAATGTATCATCTAATTTAATAGCCCAATCTTTTCTAACACTATTATCAATCTTTTCCAAAATTTCTTTTAGTTCCCTATTTGACACTTCTACCTGTCCGCTTGTTTGGGGATGATATGATGTATTATTTTTGTGATGCACCCCATATTTCTAAAGCAGGATTGAAAATTGTTTATTTGTGAAAAGAGTCCCTTTATCACTAATTATTGTTTTAGGTGTGCCAAATCTAGTGAAAATGTTTTTTCATATAAATTGTATCACAACTTTAGCATCATTAGTGTGTGTAAATGTAGCCTTAACCCACTTAAAAACATAATCAATTGCTACTAAAATGTATAAATTACCAAGTGAAGGAGGAAATGGTCCCATAAAGTCAATTCCCCGTATATAAAAAATTTCATAAATCAAAATGTTGGTGCTAGACATCTCAACTCTTTTAGAAATATTCCCAGTTCGTTGACAACTATCACAAGAGGAAATGAATGCATAAGCATCTTTAAAGAGAGTAGGCCAGAAAAACCTGATTGTAGCACTTTGACTGCTGTTCGATTTGCTCCGTAATGACCTCTAACTTCCTATGAATGACAATGTTCCAAAATGCTTTGAAACTCTTCTTCAGGGACACACCTTGTCACCATTCCATCAGCACACCATTTAGATAGATATGGTTTCCCCCAAAAATAATATTTGACATCCATAAAGAACTTCCTTCTTTATTGGTAAGTGAGGTGTGGAATTAGATTACCTGCAAAATAATTAGCAAAATTTGTAAACCATGGTAATTTATTAATTGCTAAAATTGAACTAGGAATGGACATAGAGAAAATTGTTTCCTTAGGAAACTCCTCTTTTATTTTTGTCTCCTTCACACTTCTTTTCAATCCTTGAGAGATGATCACTTACTAGTTTTTCACTTCCCTTCCTATCTTTTATTTCAAGATCAAATTCTTGTAAGAGAAGAATCCATCGCAATAATCTAGGTTTGACATCTTTCTTTGCATAAGGATATCTCAAAGTAGAATGGTTAATAAAAACAATAACCTTAGACCCAATTAAATATGATCGATACTTGTCAAAAACAATCACAATTGCTAATAGCTCTTTTTCAATTGTAGCATATTTAATTTGGGCTTCATTAAGTGTGCAATTAGTATAATATATTGGCCTAAAAATTTTGTCTTTTCAGTGCCTTAATGCTACCCCTACAGCATAATTACTAGCATCACATAGTAATTCAAAAGGATTTGACTAATCTGGTGATGCTATAATTAATGCAGACATTAAACATTCTTTCAACACAATAAAAGCATATAAACTCTCATTAGAAAAATTGAACTTAGTGTCTTTCATCAAAAAATTTGAACGTGGTTTTGTAATTTTTGAAAAATATTTTATGAATCATCTATAAAAACTTGCATGTCCTAGAAAACTTTGGATTCCCTTAACAGATGTAAGTGGTCGTAATTTTTCAATAAATTCAACTTTAGCCTTATCAACTTCAATACCTTTAGAAGAAATCTTGTGACCTAAGACTATAACTTCTTTTACCATAAAATGACATTTTTCCTAATTAAGCACAAGGTTAGTCTCTTCACAACGTTGCGAAACCAACTTCAGATTATGCAAACAATTATCAAAAGATTGACTAAAAAGTGTAAAATTATCCATAAAAATTTCCAAAAACTTTTCATTTATGTTATGAAAAATAGTAGTCATGCAATGTTGAAAAGTGAAAGGTGCATTGCAAAGACCAAAAGACATACACCTGTAAGCAAAAGTACCATAAGGGCATGTAAACGTGATTTTTTCTTGATCTTCAGGTGCAATAGGAATTTGATTATAACCTAAATATCCATCTAGGAAACAGTATTATTTAAAGCTAACAATTCTCTCTAACATTTGATCTACAGATGGCAAAAGATAATGATCTTTCCTAGTGGCATCGTTAAGCTTCCTATAATCTATGCACACACGCCATCCAATCGTAGTTCTTGTAAGAATTAACTCATTATTTTCATTAGCTACTATAGTCATACCACCTTTCTTAGGAACAACATGCACATGACTAGTCCACTCACTATTACAAATAGGAAAGATCATAACTGCATCGAGTAACTTCGTAACTTCTTTCTTTACCACTTCTTGCAATTGGATCATTGGCTTGCAATTGTCCTCCATCAATATTTTATGCATGCAAATCGAAGGACTTATCCCTTTTATGTCTTCAATAGTCCATCCTAAGGAACTTATGTGGTTTCTAAGGACATTCAATAACTTCTCCTCCTATTCACTTATTAAAAAAGCAGAATTCAAGAAAAGCATATTTTAGATGTGTAGAGAGAGTTTTAAGTTCCAATTTAGGAGATTCTTCAATAGGTTTTAATTGCTCTTCTTCTTCCTTTGTCTTTACAGCTTTTGTTTCCTCAATCCTTGAATCCTCCTTATCAAAAATCAATCTCTCTAGCTGTTGATTGCAGAAAAAACTACCTGTTTTATGCTAAAAATCGCAAGTATACGAGTTGTTACTTGTAGTAAAAAGCATATATTGTCCCACAGAGATTTTGCTTAGGCACCACTTAATTCAAGTTACACTTTGTTTAAGACTCAAATTCGAATAATAAACTGAAAAACAAACTAAATCAAACAAACTAGCAATGAACAAATAATGTAATAATGAAAAGATGTCAAGAGAATTAATCAAGTTATGAGAGAGGAGATTTTACCTATCATTAATGCCAATCTAGCCATTTATGCATTTATGGGGTGTTGATTCTAAAAGATCTTAGGATTACTCTCTCTCGAGTTATAACTATTCCCTAAATTGTAAACCCTAATGAATTATAGACTTACAATCTCTCAATTCATAAATTACTTACAATTCTAATTATTTCTAAAGCTCTATAATAAACAATCGGGTCTCGCACGAGATCTTTCTCTATGAAATTACTGACTAGATTGATTAAGTGGTCAATTAGATCACCTAACTCTTGTTAATCCAATCTAATCATTTTTATCCGGCTCACCCTCTCGATTTGTTACCGAAACATGCAAATACATTAATCAATCATAACACCCAAATCAAATAAACACAATTCAACTAGATTAACATTAAGTATAAGTAAAATTCGGAAGGAAAAGCTAGAACATCGTTAACAACTCAAAATTCATAACCTTACAACCCATATCAATCTTACACATTAAATAAATAAAAAGGAAAATAGGTAGGAAATGAAACTTAGGTTAGACGATTCAGGAAAGCAGCAGCGTTGGGAGATCACCTATTCCGAGAAGCTTCGAAATAGGAACCCTCCTTTCTTTCCTCTTCTTCTTTTTTCTCTCTCTTCTTTCTCTCTCTCTTTTGGGTTTCCAAATGTAAGCTAAATGTAGATTCCTTTCTAGGGTTACCTCCTAAGACTTTTATAGTCTTTTCCAATCAAGGTAACACTAATGTCTTTTTGGGGTTCGAAATGTCCGAAATGTCCCTCAAAAACTCGAATAAGAAAGTGATCCTGTGTCTGTCTGTGTACAGGCTATGATCATGGCCCTTAGTGCTCGATCGTGGCCAGTTTGTCTGCTCTCTATCACGATCGTGGCAGATTCCCCACGATCATGGCCCTGTGCTTGAGCTTATGTCACGATCGTGGTCCTATGTTGGTGCTTCTATTACAATCATGGCCTGCCTATCACGATCGTGGGACTGTGTTTTGGTTTAGGTCTCCTCCAAACTCCTTCGAATGCCCTAATACACTAACAAACTCATCACGCCACCTCAGATATATAAAATTAAAGCTCAAAAACATGTTCTCACCTAAAGAACACTTAAAACACAAATATTTATGAACTAACGCAATTTCTTCACATAAGCATACACTAAACAATCAAATTAATCAATAAATACACATTAGATTACCTATAAAAATACAATGCAATCTACACCTATCAACATCCCTACACTTAAACTTTTGCATATCCTTAACTAAAGATCAAATACAACCAATAAAATTCTATCACTTCATTTTTACCAAGATTAAAGCATGCAATTGTTGAGTGTAATTATGCAATACAATCTACTTGTTTTAAGCTAAAAAAACTACAAGTGAACAGATCATGACTTGTAGTTAAAAAGAGCGGATATCGATCCTACAGGGATTGAAGCCCAGACATCACTTAATTTAGACAAAACTTTGTTTAAGAAACGAAATTGTTTAATGTAAATAATCTGAAAAATTAAATTAAAATTAAAAGACTAACACAAAGCAATAGACAATATCAAAGTGCAGAAAAATCGAAATTCAAGAATCTAAAGACTAAAGATTACTTTTTTCTTATTTGTCTCCCTCATATTTTATTATTTGAATTGTGTCTCACCCAAGATTTCCGAATGTATTAGTTACCCTCTCTCAAGGTATAATTAATTGTCCCTAATAGAATTAACGGGAATCAATTGAACGATCTCTCAACATACCCAATGACTCTACCGATTCAACTAGTTATTAAACTATCCTATGGGTGATCAATTGAATTTGTCGAGATCTCTCTTCTAACATATCAATTAACGCGATGACTGTATGTCTATGGGTTGCCAACTCTTGTTGTATATTCTTGCACAATTAATCTTACTCACTCTCTCAATTAATTGTAAGATAACAAATAAAATCACCAATCATCAAAGACAACTTCATTTAATTCAATAAAATAGGAGTTTTAATAAAATAGTTTAAAAGCAATCCCTAAAACTAAATTAGCCACTCATAGTCTCCATAATATCATCAACATTCAAATAAACCATTTTACAAAGAATAGAAGGAAGAAAAACACAGAAAATTGGATAAAAGGAACTTTTTCTCTTCTTTGCCAAAATCTGGAATTTTTGATGTTGATGTGCTATTTTTCCCAATCTTGATGATAATCCTTGACTTCAATCCTTCTTCAAGGCTACAAATATGTGTTCTTCCCTCAAGGATGGTATTTCTATAGAAGGTTTTCGTCTTCCTTTAAGAAGAAGGCTTAATTATGCTTTTATAGTCTGAAAAATCTAAATTTGATGAAGCCCCGCATAATCCTTCGGATTGTAATTCCCACGATCGTGGGAATTGGCCACAGAAAACTTCCTTTTTTCTTTTCCTATTTGATCTCTAGCTCAATCTTCCTACCTACATAAAAATAATTCATTCTTATCCTAAATTAACATCAAACATAAAAGAACAACAATGGAAATCAAACTAAATGAAAACATTCAAAATGAATCCTAAACTACAACAATCATCAACAATTATGCAAGAAAACACATGCCAATTACATAGAAAAACATAGACTAATACATACCTATCAGCAATCCCTCAAACTTTGGCCATCTCAACTGTCAAGCTACTACACACATCATGACTAATTTTCACTGATGCATATAAGCAAACTCAACCCATGAAATCATCATTCAAAGATAAGTATAAATTCAAAATGGACCTTCCTCACAGATTTCACTCATTTCTCTTAAGTGCTTGATGGTTAGCGTTTCGCTCAAACTTCCTATAAGAAACCACGCTGTCATAGGCTTGCTAATATACCAGTTCTCCTCCACAACATGCTAAGATAGATCAAAAGGACTTTGTTTCGGGTTATAATATGGCTAGGGTTAAGGTGGGTGAAACAGGTTTTAGGAGTTTATCACAAACATTTATAAACCACTAAGTGTAAAAAGGGATGACAAAGATAATCTTCTAAGATATGCAAATAGATAAGACTACTTCTCCACACTTGTTGAAGCTACTACACATTATTCCTTTCTTTTCATTTGAATTTGTTCTTTTCTCTTTTTTTTCTTTTCTTATCATAATAAAGAAATAATTAACAGAAAACAGCAACTATATGCAATGTGCTCTTAACTTGTGATTCAACACTAAAGTATCACTTAGCGCTCTCTTAACTTATGATTGGGCAAGCTAATAGGGTTTGTGGGTTTTAAAATTGGGTGATTTCAAGAAACAAAAGGTTAAAGGCTCAATGGGGCTAGCAAGGATTAATAAAGGGTAGGTTATTTAAGCTAAAGGTTAAAGCAAGAAAGCCTTAATTATTTTTATCTAGCATGCATCCAGTAGATTTAAACCGATTCAAAGCAAGTTCTGAAGGTAATTACCTAAGAAAACATCACACAAACAAGGAAATGAAATGACTATAGAATAGAGTCACAAAGGCTCAATTCCTCATATAGGCTCAAATAAAAATCCATTATACTTCTATACATTACCTCATTGTTCAAGTATCAAGTTCTGAGTAAGCTTATGCGGCCGACTACTTTCATCACTCCACATAGTTCACTTTCCACTTAAGTAACCTAATTTAAATTTATGCATGCATTTAATCTCATTCTAACAAGCATGATAGAATCTCATGGCAACACATTCACCATAAAGATTCAAATGTAAGGGAAATGACACACCTAATACCTACAACTTAACATGCATCCTAAATAACATGCAAAAATGCAAATATAAATGCAAAGACTACTTGTTCACACTTAAACAAAACATTGTCCTCAATGTGAAAAAGAGAACACCCAAAACCCAACAAATAACACATTGAAAAACAAAACAAAAAACAAAAAAAGAATAGTAGAAGAGATTAAGGGCAAGATGGGCTCATGGTGGTGGGGTTGATGGAGTGACGCATTTTTCCTATCATCTTTTGGTCCTCCAATAAGCTATGATGCATAATAAATCTTCAAGTAACCTCAAAACTGGTCATTGGGGACCTAAAAAATAAGAGAATGAAGGGCGAAACAAGTTAAATCAAACTAAATATTATCAAATCAAAACAAAACCACACTAACATAAAGACAAATAAATGAAAGACAAACATGCTAATTTAATGTTATTAGCTTGACCATTCCATATGAAATCACAAAAGAGTGAGTGAAAGGAAAGAAAGTAAAGTTTGCACATATGCCCCTTAACCTTAAAAGTTTCACCCTTTTCATTTTCCAACTCCAAAACTCCATAGGGAAACACTTGAATAACCTTGAATGGTCCACTCTATCTTGACTTGAGCTTTCCAGGAAATAAACAAAGTCGTGAATTGAATGAAAACACTAAGTCTCCATTCTTGAATTCCTTTTTCTTAATGTGGCCATCATGCCACTTCTTAGCCCTTTCCCTGTACAAATTGGCATTTTCATACGCATCATATCTTAACTCTTCCAATTCATCAAGTTGTAACAATCTCTTCTCTCCTATTAGCTTCCAATCCTTGTTCAATTTTCTAATTGCCCAATAGGCTCTATGCTCCAACTCCAATGGTAAATGGCAAGCCTTGTCATACACAAGTTGATATGGTGTTGTACCTATGGGAGTTTTGAAAACTGTCCTGTAAATCCACAACGTATCATCCAACTTTAAAACCCAATCTTTCCTTGAAGTGCTCTCTACCTTCTCTATCTTCAACACTCTATTCACCACCTCCACTTGGCCACTCATTTGCGGATGGTAAGTGGTTGCCACTCTATGATGAACATTATATCTTCTCAAAAGAGTCTCAAAGGATTTGTTGCAAAAGTGGCTCCCTCCATCACTTATGATAGCTCTTGGCACTCCAAATCTAATAAAGATCTTCTTGATGAATCGTTGTACCACCTTGCCATTATTTGTTAGAGTAGTTATTACTTTGACCCACCTAGACATATAATCAACTCCAACCAGTATATAAGAGTTACCTAAGGAAGATGGGAATGGTCTTATGAAATCCAAGCTTCACACATCAAATATCTCCACTTCCATGATGTTTGAAAGTGGCATCTCATCTTTCTTTGAAATATTGCCCACTCTTTGGCACCTATCAAAGTAATATAAAATCTCGGGCATCCTTGAACAAGTTTGCTAGTATAATCTATACTCTAAAATGCGAGCAGACGTCTTGTTAGCTCCATAGTGTTTGGCATAAACTGAACTATGTCACTGACTCAAAACTTCAGACATTTCATCTTCAAGGACACACCTGCGAATCAAATTGTCAGTACATATTTTATATAACAGAGGTTCATTTCAAATATAGCGAGAATACTGAAATAAGAAATGCTTCTTTTTTAATGCGAGATATTAGGGGGAAGAATACCACCTGAGAGATAATTGGCAATATCTGCAAACCAAGGAAGAAAAGGATTTTCTACCATCATTTAACCCTTGTTAGGAAAACTGTTAAAGGTAAAACCTATCTACTTGTTTTATGCTCAAAAATTGTAAGTAAATAGGTCGTGACTTGTAATTAAAAAGAGCGGATATCGATCCCACAGGGATTGATGCCTAGACACCGCTTAATTTAGACACAATTTTGTTTAAGAAACAAAATTGTTAAATGAAAATAATCTGAAAAATTAAATTAAAATTAAAAGACTAATGTAAACAATGAACAATACCGTAATTGTGAAAAATATAAATTTAAGAACCTAAATGCTAGAGATTACTTTTTCCTTATTTTATCTCCCTCCTATTTTATTGATTGAATTGTATCTTAGCCTAGATTTCTGAATGTACTAATTACCCTCTCAAGGTGTAACTATTTGTCCCTAATCGAATTAACAAAAATCAATTGAACGATCTTTCAACCTACCCAATGACTCTACCGATTTAACTAGTTATTAAACTATCCTATGGGTAGTCAATTAACTAATTGAGATCTCTCTTCTAACTATTCAATTAACATGATGATTGTTATTCTATAGGTCGCCAACTCTCGTTGCACAATCCTACACGAATTTCATCTCACTCACTCTCTCGTTTTGTTGCAAGATGACAATTAAGAATAATAATCAACAAATTCAATTCAATAAAATAGAAGTTTTGACAAAATAATTCAAAAGCAATCCATAAAATGAAATCAGTCTAACATGGTCTCCATAATATTATCAACAATCAAATAAACCATTTTTATAAAGAATAGAAGAGCTTAAAATCTCAAAAAATTGAATAGAAAGACTCCTTCTTTTCTTTGTCAAAATCTGGAATTTTGGTGTTGATGTGCTATTTTGCCCAATCTTGATGATGATCCTTGTCTTCAATCCTTCCTCAGTGCTCCAAACATGTGTTCTTCACTTAAGGATGGTGTTTCTACAGGTGGATGTCATCTCCCCTTGAAGATGGAGGCTTAATGATGTTTTTATAATTTAAAACTCCAGGTTTAATGAAGCCTCACAGATTGCTTTGGATTACAATTCCCACATCCGTGGGAACTTGCATGATTCCTATGAGCATGGGAATTACACGCAGATGCACTTCTCATTTCTTCTATGATTCCCACGTCTGTGGGAATTTGCGTGATTTCCACGAACGTGGGAATTTGGCACAGATGCACTCTCCTTATCTTCTCTTCTTTGATCATTTGTTCAACCTCCAAGTTGCTCCCTCTTCTTTCCTACATAAAAATAGTCAATTCTTACCATCAATTAGCATCACACACACAAGAACAACAATGAAAATCAAACTTAATGAAAACATACAAAATGAATCCTAAACTAGAACAATAAACAACAATTATGCAAGAAAACACATGCTAATTACCTATAAAAACATATCCTAATGCACACCTATCAACATCCCCACACTTAAATCTTTGCTTGTCCTTAAGCAAAATAAATACAACCAATCAATTCTATCAGTTTATTTTCATAAAGATCAAAGCATACAATCCCTCAAATTCAAGCCAACTCAAATATCAAGTTAATGCACATATCATGACTACTTTTTCATTGGTGTACACAAGCAAACTCACAATTGGCACAATCACTCAAAGATAAGTAAAGATGCACAAATGAATCTTCCTCATGGTTTTCACTCATTTCGCTCAAGTGTTTAAGGGTTAGTATTTCGCTCAAACTTCCTATAGGAAACTACATTACCATAGACTTGCGAATACACCAATTCGCCTATACAATGATTACATGCATAAATAGATCAAAAGGACATGTTTAGGGTTGTAATGTGGTAAGGGTTAAGGTGGGTCAAGAGAGGGGAAAGAGGGTTAAGCACAAGCATAAGTAAAGTACGAAACGGATAAAATGGGATAACAAAACATAACTACGAGACATACAAATATAACTAATATTTTGCACTTATTGATGCTATTCACTTGTTCTTCCTTTTTCTTTTCTTTTCTTTTTCATTTTTCATTCATTTTTTTCTTTCTTTTTCTGTCTTTCTTTTTCTTTATACATGGAAGAACTATGGATCAAAACTAGCACTATATATAATGTAGTCTACAGGCAAAAATGTACTCAATTTGTCTCGGTAAAAATTTCACACAATCCCAACTAATATTTTACTTAATACTCTACTAAGCTTATGAAAAGGGTAGGATAATGGGGTTAAAAGTTTTAAAATTTTGGGTGTTTCACAAACAAAGGTTAAGGCTCAATAGGGGTAACAAGGGATAATTAATGGGTAGGTCATTTAAGCCAAGGGTTAGCACAAAAAGGGTTTAGATCATCTCTATTAAGCATGCATCCAGTAGACTCAAACCGATTCAAAGCAAGTTCTGAAGGTAGTAACCTATGAAAGTACACTCAACAAAGAACTGAAATGATTATAGATAGAGTCATATGGCTCAATTCTCACTTTAGCTCAAATGAAGACTCATTATGCATCTCTACGCTACCTCATTGTTCAAATGTCAATTTGTGACTAAGCTTATGTAACCAACTACTTTTC